>JBBDGP010000286.1:1575000-1922500 GCA_037952835.1 Lithobates septentrionalis | reverse complement strand
GCGGAACCGGCTGGCCAGAATTCCAAACGCATTCTCAACCACTCTTCTAGCTCTGGCCAGCCGGTAATTAAAAACCCTCCTCTCCGGGGTGAGGGTTCTTTGGGGGAATGGCCTCATGAGGTTCTTGCTGAGAGCGAAGGCTTCATCCGCAATGAAGACAAAGGGGAGTCCTTCCACGTTATCCTCATCAGGTGGCAATCCCAGGCCACCACTCTGGAGACGCTGGCAGAACTCCGTCTGGGCAAATACTCCTCCATCCGACATCCGGCCATTCTTCCCCACGTCCACATATAAAAAATCATAGTGTGCCGACACCACCGCCATTAAAACAATACTGTGGAACCCCTTATAATTAAAATAATATGACCCCGAATGGGGTGGTGGCACAATGTGGACATGTTTCCCATCTATAGCCCCTCCACAATTGGGAAAGTCCCAACGGCTGGCAAAATGGGATGCCACAGTCTGCCATTCCTGTGGCGTTGAAGGAAACTGGGGAATCAAACAAGAAAACCAAAATCAATTAATTTGGAAGCTAACATTGCAAGAAAATTAGACAATTAAAAACATTATTCCCCAGCATCAGTATAACATTCAATAATTTAATTCCTCTGGAATAACTAATATGGAAAGGCACACTTATCAGATTGCTCACCCCCTCTGATGGAACATTGATTACATTTTAGGGGGTTGTGAAATCCCTAAAAAAAATTACTTTTAGGACACGCAGGAATTTAGGGACTAAAAAGGCTACAAGACTGCAGTTGTCGCACTCTGCAGGTGCAGTTGCTAACCAGCTTACAGTAAATGAGGTAATGTAAAAAGGCATTCATGTTGCAAGGAGTACACAATCACAGGCAAGGGCAATTAATGAAAACACTTTGAGGCTTGCATATGATTTGATGATGGAAATCAGCAGAGCTTCTGTTCATTTACTAAAGCACTGGAACAAATGCACTTGTAGAGTGCACATGCATTTTGCAAACTGCAACATATATTTGCTTTAGACAAATCAACACCACAGAACATTCAAGCAAATTTTAACGAGGGTGGGGGTGGGGGGGTTGTGAAATCTAGATAATTGCTCATTAGCAGCACACTATTTGGAGTGAGTTTAGGTGGGGGGGGGGGTTGTGAAATCTAGATAATTGCTCATTAGCAGCACACTATTTGGAGTGAGTTTAGGTGGGGGGGTTGTGAAATCTAGATAATTGCTCATTAGCAGCACACTATTTGGAGTGAGTTTAGGTGGGGGGGGGGTTGTGAAATCTAGATAATTGCTCATTAGCAGCACACTATTTGGAGTGAGTTTAGGTGGGGGGGGGGTTGTGAAATCTAGATAATTGCTAATTATAAGCACACTAAATACACTCCAACAAAATACATTCAAAATGAGTAGACTAGGTGGATATGTTCCCATCACTTCATGCTGGGAAGGTTATTGAAGGAAAATATACATGCATGACAAAAAATAACAGGAAAAAATTCCAGCATGTGTGAGGATAAAAAGGGGACATTCACACTATATTGCAATGATGGTAAGTAGTGTTTGAAGCAAGAAATACATTACATTATCAAAGATTACATAAAAGAACATGTGATGCTAATAAAAGAAAAATATCTTACCTTAATATAGTCCTTCTGCAGGACCTGTATGATGGCAGAACAGGTCTCTGGGATAATGATCCCCAGAGCCTGGGGGGAGATGCCTGTCGAGAACTTAAGGTCCTGCAGGCTTCTCCCTGTGGCCAAATACCGCAAGGTAGCGACCAGCCTCTGCTCCGGAGTGATGGCTTGCCTCATGCAGGTATCCTGCCTGCTGATATAGGGGGTCAGCAAAGCCACCAAACGGTCAAAAACGGGGTCCGTCATCCGGAGAAAGTTCCTGAAATCCTCAGGATTATTCTCACGGATCTCACGGAGCAAAGGCATGTGACAGAACTGGTCACGCTGAAGCAACCAATTCTTGGTCCATGAACTCCTCCTCGCCCTGTTCATGGACTGGTCTTGGTCTGAAGAATAAACTACAGCACCAAACACATACAATGCACGAGCTCGACGACGAGTACGTACAGGTAACATGGCTTCAAAACGGTCGGCTGGTCAGAACGCACTAAACAGAACTCACTGAAGAACAGCAAGGCCTGTGAAGAACGACCTGAAAATCAGGAACGAGCGGCCAATAAAACAAAGATTTCTCAATGCCAACTGACCAAACGCACTGAAAAGCAGATACAAACCTCACAAGCACAGACTGAACAACAGTTAAAACGAACTGAAAAATACGAGTCTCACAAGCGCGAATCGTCTCTCACCAAACTTCTACTAACACGAGATAAACACGAGATTAGCAGAAGGAGCCCAAAGGGTGTCGTACGGGCTATTGAACTTCCGTTTTATAGTCTCGTCGGACTTGGTGTACGTCACCGCGTACTAAGCTGTCGTACTTTTGTGTGGTCGTGTGTGGGCAAGTCCGTTCGTTAGAAAGTAGGCCGCAAGTCCGCCGCAAGTCCACCGAAAGTCTGCCGGAAGTCTGTCGGACAGGCTGTCTGACTTTTGTAGACGAAAAGTACGACCGTGTGTACGCGGCATTACTCTTTGCGTTGTTTTATTTCACAGGCCAGAATATCTTGAGTGCCTCATATGCAACAGTACTAGAGATGGCCACATAGGTTATTTATTTTTTTATTTATTACTGGTATTTATATAGCGGTGACAATTTACACAGCACTTTACATATACAGTTGTGCTCATAAGACATTCCAACATGACAATGATCCAAAACACAAGGCCAAGTTGACCTGTCATTGACTACAGCAGAATAAAGTGAAGGCATGTAATCCTATCAATAGCAGATGACCGCGGGTGACGGCATGCGTTCCAGGCCCCCGTACGTGTTACGTCCGTAGTTACTTCCTCAGCGGTCCAGTCCCACCTACGGACGTAACGCGTTCGGGGGCCTAGAACGCATGACGTCGCCCGCGGTCGTCTGCTATTGATAGGATTACATGCTGTCTCGCTGGCACTCGGGACTGAGTGACGTTTTTGTAAGTGTATTTTCTGTCTTTTTATTGAATAAATGTCCATGCAGAGAGCACTATATGTGTTATCTTTCATTTCATGTGGTCAGCGTCTGAGATGAACGAGGGATGGAGGGAGAGGAAGAGAGGGACAGCAGGCCCAGATCCTACACAACAATAGAAATATGTGTATTCTAGAAAGTTTAACAATCAGCAGATAAAGATACTCCAAACACCTGGTGTTAGCACTTCAATCATCCCGGCACCATGGTTGTTATGGTGTCAGGATGATTGAAGTGCATTATTTCTATTATTACATTGTAATATAAAATGAAATCATTCAACTCACCATAATGCAGAATCAGTGGGAGCCCCAAGTGTGTCACTAGCTACTTCGCCTACAACCAGATGCCATCCGGCGTCCCCAAGCAGTCTGTCCTTACATCAGGTGCCCCCAGCGGAGTCCCTCCTTACATGCAGCCTGTGTCACATCAAATGCAGCCTCTGTCACATAAAATGCAGGCGCCCCCTATGGACGGGCCGCCACTGATCTGAGAAGATAAAGAGCCTCATCCACAAATACCACAAAAGACTTCAAGCTGTCATTGATGTTAAAAGAGGACAATACAAGGTATTAAGAACTGGGGTATGTAAACTTTTGATCAGGGTCATTTGGGTAGTTTCTGATGCCATTTTGATTTAACCACTTGGTGACCGCTGCACGCCGATATATGTCGGCACAATGGCAGCGGTGGGCAATGGGCGTACCTGTATGGGACTCGCGGACTCAATGACCACCGGTGACCCGGCGATCGTGTCACAGAGCCGCAGAATGGGGGAGATGCCTATGTAAACAAGGCATTTCCCTGTTCTGCCTAGTGACATGACAGAGATCACTGCTCCCTGTCATGTGAGTTGTAGTTCATCCCCCCACAGTTAGAATCGCTCCCTAGGACACACTTAACCCCTTGATCGCCCCCTAGTGTTTAACCCTTTCCCTGCCAGTGTCATTTACACAGTAATCAGTGCATTTTTATAGCACTGATCGCTGCATAAATAACAATGGTCCCAAAATAGTGTCAAAAGTGTCTGATGTGTCCGCCATAATGTTGCAGTCACGATACGGTTGTTTAATGGCGCAAAGGTTAAAAACCGCAGAGGTGATCAAATACCACCAAAAGAAAGGTCTATTTGTGGGAAAAAAGGACGTCAATCTTGTTTGGGTGCAACGTCGCACGACCGCGCAATTGTCAGTTAAAGCAACGCAGTGCCGAATCGCAAAAATTGCTCTGTTTAGAAAGGGGGTAAAATCTCGGAGTAAACACAGTTGATTGATAATAAATGGCTTCACCCAAACACTAACCATGAGTGAAAGAAAAGTTTTTGTGTTATCATTCATATTCTCTGAAAAGTGGCCAAGATATCATAAATTCTGCCAGGGTATGTAAACTTATGAGCACAACTGTACAGTATATTTTACATTCACATCAGTCCCTACCCTCAAGAAGATTACAATTTAGGGTCCCCCACTCACATTTATACATACACACACTAGGGCATTATGATAATATTGTGCAAACTGTTAGATCTAGATAGAATTCTACAGAAATCTTAAAACCATACTTCCTTTTCTTTGCCATTTACAAAGCGCAGACCATGATGATGCTGCAGCTATGTATTTTGAATGGCTAAACAGAGTGAGGGGTTGGAGGTACAACACCGGAAATTGTGTCCGTCATATACACATTTCCGATATCACTGGAAGCCACAACTGCTGCTGTAAATTCTTCCAGACGCTCAGTGGGGCTTACACACAACTGTTTCAGTAAGACACTCTTTACTAATAAAACTGGAGTTTTACAAAATAGTAAAGGTTTAGAAAAATGTAAAAATCCCTGGGCCTGGAATTGACCTTTAAATTGGAACTAAATTCCCAAGAATTTAATATATAACCTAAACTCAAGTTGTACAATCAAACTGTTATGTACTTGGCCTTTGTAAAAACTGTGTACAGTGATGCAAATCCAACAATCAGATACAACCATTTAGATTCCTGCTGTTTCCTGTGTGTTTCTTTATGTATTTCTGTTCAGTAGGAGAAATGTTCCTGACATTGGTTATCAGTCAGTGGGAAGAATGTCCACATACAGAGAGCCAACAGATCATTGGTGTCATTTTGTAGGCAGTAGAAGCTGCAGTGTGTCCGCTGACCTAAAGAGGGCACTATGTCGCATCTTCAGGCTGGCAGGAAATCATAGGGGACTAAAGTTGCCCTCTTTCATGGCATCCAGGCAGGCATCTTGCTAAAGCCAGGGTCTTGCATTGGATGCCCAAATCCTGTAAAATCTAGGCATCCACCCTGACCCAAACATGCCTAAATAGCACTTCTGAATGCCTGTAGGGTGTGAGTAGGTCAGGGACAGAGCCCTATCTGATGGGGAGAGAGCACGAGTAGTATTAGTTACACTTGTTAGTGTATGTATACAATTCAGCCTTTACTTATACGTTTGTTTCTGGAATCCCTCCCTTTTTAGTGTCCTGCCGTGGGGGAAATTCAGGGGATGCCGTTGTTGACCCGGCTCTGAAAATGCTGCTATCCTTGCATTATCTGGCTTCATTGATGGAGATTATGAAAGTTGGAGAATTGTCTTTATGCATATTTGTTCCAGGTGAGTGGCTCATAATGTATCAAAACCATTGGATCAGCATGACAGCTAGTCAACTATCACTTTCAGAAGAACATTTCAGCAGTGGTGGCCTCCATGTTTCTCTCATTATAGAATTCCTTGAAGAGTTCAAATAATAAGCTATTGTATTATCCAGATCTTAACTGCATGTGGATCTTTAACTGTATATAAAGAATGGGGGGAGGTGATTTATGATCTTATAGGTTATGTCAGAGTCTACAGTATCTGAGCAGACATCTATAACATCCAGCTATAACACTTTCCAAACATTCCAAAAATAACTACGGCAGTGACATCACTTGATTTTTAAACCCAAATAGTATTTATTAGTAAGAGGCACCTCAAACAATGAATTTGCTTGACGTGACATATTGCAGGCTATATTATGTTATCAGTTGGGTGAACTTCTAAACCTCAAGATGTATTGTAGACCATTACAGTCCATAACTGGTATGTTTTCATAACAAGTTACGTCCAATCAGCTCGATCTTCCCCAGATGTTTCTCAATTAAAACGTTTTCAAAAGGAAATGTCATGTTTAATATGATATTTAAATCATACAGCTCTTTTGAAAGCGATTCGGTGACCTAACCCAGACGTTCTGTATTGTTTATGTGGCTATGCAAACACCAGTAAAAATATTGAAATATTATTCACTTATGTGAATTTCTGTAGACGCAGATTATGACATGGACCTGGAATGGTTGGATAAAGCTGTAAATATGTATTAATAAAAATTAAATAACATTCCACAACCAGAAAAGATCATAATTTAATGGTAGATTCATGAACAATATTTTTTTTTATTTTTGGTCCAACTATGAAAATAAATTCTAGGGTCAGTTCTCTAAAGAACAACACATGCAGTACTCTAATTACCACGCATTGTTTGCTCATTTTATAGATTACAGTGTTTTTTTTTATAATGCTAAAGGTGTAACAGCAAAGGTCAGCTAAATTTAAAATTGAATCACAACTACATATTTGTAGTATTCATCTATTTTAATTGACTTCTACATCTTTACAGCCATGTTCTTCTATAATTCGTTATAGTAATAAATATGCAAACTAGTAGATAAGTCAATAGAGGGAGTTCTCAGTGGCTAAGTGCAATTAATTTTCTTTCCTGCAACCACCGGTTGATTCCCCCATCAACGCTGTCAGTGTTTTCTAGGGGTAATCCCTCCCGCGTAGCAATTGTGTTCTCCTGGCGGGGCGAGTCGACTCTACCGGGAGAACGCACAGTGATTTTTGCCAGCGGCTAAAGCCGCTGGCAATAATCGCGTGTAGGATCTGACAGACTGGTTGTACCCAAGTTGATCGATCAATCAACTTGAGTATAATCAGCCTGCCCATACATGGTTCGAATATTGACCGATCCCTGGTGAACCGGATGAGATTTAAACTGTCTATGGCCAGCTTTACTCTGTCCCTCTTAACGACCTTTAAGATAAGACATCAGTCATGCTAGTACTGTGTTGTTTGTAGTGAGTAGAATGATTCCTATGGCTTGCATTCTAATGCCCTGTACACACAATCACATATTTCGACAACAAAATCCATGTTTTTTTTTCATACGGATGTTGGCTCAAACTTGTCTTGCATACACACAGTCACACAAATCTTGTTGGAAATTCTGAATGTCAAGAACATGGTGACATACAACACGTACGACGAGCCAAGAAAAATGACGTTCGATAGCCAGTGCGTCTCTTCTGCTTGATTCCGAGCATGCGTGGAATTTTGTGCGTCGGAATTGTGTACACATGATCGGAATTCCCTACAACAGATTTTGATGTCGGAAAATTTGAGATCCAGATCTCAGATTTTGTTTGTCGTAAATTCCAATGGAAAATGTCCGATGGAGCCTACACACGGTCTGAATTTCCGACAACAAGCTCCCTTTAAACATTTACCGTTGGAAAATCTGACCGTGTGTTCGTGGCATTAGAAAGCGCAGTAGGCCACAACTTTTGTGTAGCACTGCAAAACAGGAAGGAGAACTTTATTATGTAATGAACAATATAGCTGCCCTCAGTGTTAATTTCGTTGACGAAAATATTCCTGTCAAAGTTTTTGTCAGCTGCATGTTTTCAGTGACGAAAAACAAAACAAAAATAAAATTCAGTTTCAATTCAGATGACAAAAATACGACTAAAACTAAAACAAATCAGATGACTATGACTAAATCAAAATTTGACGTCAAAATAACAAAAAGATAAACAATAACAATAACAAAAATGGTCAAAAAGCAATATTTTTGTTTGTTTACGAACTTTGATTTTATTTATAAAGATGTTACTTGATATTGTTTTTTCATTAATAACAGAGAACTGTTCAAGATTTTATATTCAGGTAATATGTGCAATGGCATTACAGCCAATAGAGTTTTTAACCTCTTCGCGCCCGCGCTATAGCCGAGTCACAGATCGCTGAAAACGGCCAATCATAGCGGCCGTTTTCAGCGCGATCGGTGGTGCCAATGAGAGATGATCTCATATGTAAACATAAGAGTTCATCTCTCATTGCCGACTCTCCCTCCTCACACAGAGACAGTGTGTGAGGAGGGAGAGCAAACCGCTGCGGTGGTAAGTAAAAAAAAAACAAAAAAAAAAAACGATGCCATCTGTCTCTACTGTCATGTCCCTACCATCTGTCCCTACTGTCATGTCGCTTCCATCTGTGCCCACTGCCATCTGTCCCCAGTGCCACGTATAAGTGCCATCTGTCATCAGTGCCATCTTTCATCAGTGCCACATATTAGTGCCATCTGTCATCAGTGCCACCTGTCAGTGTCATGTGCCATCTGTCATCAGTGTCACGTGTCGTCAGTGCCACGTATCAGTGCCATCTGTCATCAGTGTCATCAGTGCCACGTATCAGTGGCATCTGTCATCAGTGTCATCAGTGCCACGTATTAGTGCCATCTGTCATCAGTGCCACGTATTAGTGCCATCTCTCATCAGTGCCACATATTAGTGCCATCTTTCATCAGTGCCACGTGTCATCAGTGCCACGTATTAGTGCCATCTGTCATCAGTGCCATCTGTCATCAGTGCCACGTGTCATCAGTGCCACATATTAGTGCCATCTTTCATCAGTGTCACGTGTCATCAGTGCCACGTATTAGTGCCATCTGTCAGTGCCACGTATTAGTGCCATCTGTCATCAGTGCCACGTATTAGTGCCATCTGTCATCAGTGCCACGTATTAGTGCCATCTGTCATTAGTGCCACATCAGTGTCAGTGCCACGTATCAGTGCCATCTGTCATCAGTGCCACGTATCAGTGCCATCTGTCATCAGTGCCACGTCAGTGTCACATGTCATTGTCCTGGTGCTCCAGGGCCTTCAAAAATGTAATAGGTAGTCAACAAGTTATATGTGTAATTTATGCTCCTAGAACACCTGATGGTGCTCCCTGCATGTTGGGCCTCTCTAAGTGGTCAGGCTGTGTAAAAGTCTCACACATGTGGTATCGTAATACTCAGGAGGAGTAGCAGAATGTATTTTGGGGTGTTATTTGTGGTATATACCTGCCATGTGAGAGAAAAAATGACAACATCAAAAAACTCACCATGCATCTTACTAAATACCTTGGAATGTCTACTTTCAAAAAAGGGGTCATTTGGGGGGTATTTGTACTTTCCTGACTTGTTCGGGTCGCAAGAAATGAGATAGGCCACCAGTACTTCAGGTGTGATAAATTTTTTATGATTTGTACCATAGTTTGTAGACTCTCTAACATTCACAAAGACCAAATAATATCCACTAATTTGGGTTATTTTTACCAAAGATATGTAGGGGTATAAATTGTGGCCAAAATTTATGAAGAAAAATTACTAAGTTGCAAAATTTTATCACAGAAACTAAGAAAAATGCGCTTTTTTTTTTTAATTTTCGGTCTTTTTTCATTTATAGCGCAAAAAATAGAAAACCCAGAGGTGATCAAATACCACCAAAAGAAAGCTCTATTTGTATGAAAAAAAAGGACAAAAAATTAATATGGGTACAGTATTACATGACTGAGTAATTGTCATTCAAAGTGTGAGAGCGATGAAAGCTGAAAATTGGTCTGGGCAGGAGGGGGGTTTAAGTGCCCAGTTGTCAAGTGGTTAAGAATCATGCACACAGGGTGTTTTTACCGCCGCTTCTACCAGCATCAGATGTTTTTTTTTTTGCAACTTAAAAATGCCTCTCTATGTGTTTCTAAGTGTCCATGCACACACAGGCATTTAGGAGCTGTAAGTGGTGGCATAGGCATTTTTTAAGCAGCAAAAAAACTCCAGGTCCAGCACATTCTGAAGACCAGCGTTACAGCTGTAAAAACGTCTTAAATTACAAAGAAATTGGAAGGAGGGGCTGACGAGTTGTGCCAGCACAGAGAATAATTACACACTCCCAAAAGAGGGGGGTAGGCTATGACATTGAAGGAAGAGGGGACTGTCCTAAATGAATTGACAACTTAAATTTTCTAGCAAGTTCAAAGGCACATTGCAAATGAGTAAAAAATCATTTATGTCCTCTGCATCCATACCATTCAGGAGGGCCAGGACTAGATAGCGATAATGTTATTGGATACTACTGTTTGATCATCTTTGCTGTTTATACACTTATTGATATATCTTTCTACTAACTACAGAGTGATACTGTACCACTATGCATATGTATGTCCTCTCTGTATTTAGTTGTTCCATGAATGCTGTATACTTTAAAGAGGAAGTAAACCTCATCAATTTTTCTTTTCTTTTTTTAAAAAATCCTGCAAAGTAAAGACATAATGTGCTAGTATGCATTGCATACTAGCACATTATGAAATACCTTAGAACGAAGCGCTGCATCGCCACGCTTTGAACTCTTACAGACGCTTCCATCTTCACCCAGTCTTCCTTCCGGTTTCGCGTCCTCTGGCCGTCTGATTGGCCATGTCGTGATGACGTCACTCCCGCTCATGGGAGTCAAGAATCGCGGCATGGAGCTCTGAAGGGATGGCACAGGTATACCGTCCCTTCAGAGCGCATGCGCCGGTGACGTCACCGGCTGCATGAAGTGTGAATATCTCCTAAACCGTATAGATTTAGGAGATATTCATAGTACCTACAGGTAAGCCTTATTATATATGGAAAGGAAAAACACTGTAAGTAGGCATTTAACCACTTAAGGACCGGCGCACGACTATGTACGTCGGCAAAATGGCACGGCTGGGCAAATGGGCGTATATATACGTCCATTTGAATTTCCCGCCGTGTCATTGCGTGCGTGCATCCGCTGGCGCGCGCGTGCGCCGTCCGGAAGCTCCGTGATTCGGGTCGCGTGTCCCGCGGACTCGATCGCCGCGGGGATACCCACGATCGTCTCACGGAGAGCAGGAACGGGGAGATGCTAATGTAAACAGCATCTCCCCGTTCTGGCTAGTGACGGTGTCACTCGATCTCTGCTCCCTGTCATCGGGAGCAAAGATCAGTGTACTGACAGACACAGCCCAACCCCCCTACAGTTAGAAAACACTCCCCTAGTACTGGCTTAACCCCTCCCCGCACCCTAGTGGTTAACCCCTTCACTGCCAGTGTCATTTACACAGGAATCAATGCATTTTTATAGCACTGATTGCTGTATAAATGACAATGGTCCCAAAAATGTGTCAAAAATGTCCGACATGTCCGCCATAATGTCGCAGTCACAATAAAAATCGCTGATCGCCGCCAAAACTAGTAAAAAAAAATTATTAATAAAAATGCCATAAAACTATCCCCTATTTTGTAAACGCTATAACTTTTGCGCAAACCAATCAATAATCGCTTATTGCAAATTTTTTTACCAAAAATATGTAGAAGAATACGTATCAGCCTAAACTGAGGGAAAAAAATGTTTTTTTTATATATTTTTATATTTTTGGGGGATATTTATTATAGCAAAAAGTAAAAAATAATGGGTTTTTTTCAAAATTTTCACTCTTATTTTGTTTATAGCGCAAAAAATAAAAATCGCAGAGGTGATCAAATACCACCAAAAGAAAGCTCTATTTGTGGGGAAAAAAGGACGTCAATTTTGTTTGAGAGCCACGTCGCACGACCGCGCAATTGTCAGTTAAATCGACGCAGTGCCGAATCGCAAAAAGTGCTCTGGACTCTGGGCAGCCAAATGGTCCGGGGCTGAAGTGGTTAAAATACTTGATTTTTCTGCACTGGCAACCTGCAAGTTTTTTATGTTGTTGACAGGGTCTATTTAGCCAAATAGCCTGTGTCTGTAGATCTCGATTTCCATTTTACTTGCTACAATCTTGAAAAGTGAGTACTATGTGAAATTGCCCACATTCATATGGTCACTACCAGTTTTGTAGTAAGAACATTTTCACAATTTTCCATGAAGTATCTTGCCTCAAATTTAATCTCAACCTCTTTGCAAACTCCTATGACAGTCTGCAGGAGCAAGGTGATAAAGTTGTTGATAAAGTTGAAAACTGTCGTGATTGTAAGAAACAGAAATTTTATTTATTATTTATTTATTTATTTATTTTGTCTGTTACAGAAAATCATGGTTAGATACAGATTTGAATGCAAAAATTATATTCATAATAGAAAATGAGAAAATGACTTGTTAATAGGTGCGCTGTATATCAATATTAAAAAAAACAGAGTGTTCCATTACGACATCCAAACTATGGTATTCTTTTTAAATTTCTCCAGCTGTACAATATCTCTCCATCTCTTTTCAGCCCCATATAATTTTATAGAGCCAAATGGAAGCCTTACAAATATTCAGGGACAGCCCGTGCTTTAATGGCACACGGGTGCCGTCTCCTCTATCCTCTATCCATGGCCGCAGCTGCCACCCCCTATTCAGGCATCCGGCCCCTTTTCGGATGGCGGTCGCCTGAATTACAGCGGCGGGGGGTGTTTTTTTTTTGAAGCACCTGATTAGAGCCATAGGCTCTAATAGGCTTCAAAATAGGGTGGACTTGGAGCGCAGAGCATTGCGCTTGGAATCCACCCAGATGTGTTAGAAAAGCAAATAAATATTTGCTTTTCTAACACTGAATTTCCTCTCCACCAATCAGGAAGCGCGGGTCTGTTACCCGTTTGCTGAAAGATTAGGCGATCCTATTGGATGCCTAGGAGGAGGGTAGGAGGCACACGGCGGAAGCTGCCATGATCTTAGAAGGACACGGTAGATGCTGCAAGATGCCTGCCCCCCGCCCGATGTGCCCGACGATCGGGTAAGTGCCGCTGGACCGGCAAACAGTTGGGGGAGGGGGTTGCGTTGCCATGGGGGGGAATGCTTGCCAGCCCCCCCAAAAAAAAAAACACCAGCTGCCACTGCAAATATTGCCTTTGTAATACCAATAGATGGTGGGTACAGCTAGAAACAATGATGCTGAGACAAAGAAGTCTTTACATGATACAGAAACCGAAGGGTGATTCAACTAATCGGTATCAACCTAGTGCTGAAATACCTGCATTTAAAGGGAATATTTAGCCAGCCTGCGGACATTCAAGTATTTGCATATTTTTAACGAGCAGTAAATGAGCTATTTAACCAAACCCCACTGATCTCTGTAGCTGTGGGCACAGTCAAGAAATTTATCCTCAAAGGTCACAGCAGAAAGACAGTGGCAGTTGGCGCTCCATTTTGTTTTGGGGGGGGCTGCAAAACCACCCCAAACCCCCCCAGTCAGTAGGTTGGTCGGTCGCAACTCCCCAGTCAATTGATCGTTAGCCCACACTTACCCCATCTAGGTCGCGGGCAGCACTTCCTCCTCGTCATCTTCACCCTGCGTCTCCTCCTCATCCTCTCATCCTCGGCTTCACGGTGGCTTCCCCTGCATCTCCTCTCCTCTGCCACCAATACGATCGCTTCTCCTTTTGGCCAATCGGGTCTCAGGACCCACTTCCTGATCAGGAAGTCAATAGCGAATATTAATTCGCTATTGTCACACAACTGGGTTGGATCAGGGCGCAAAGCTCTGCGCCCTGAGCCCACCCTTTTTGAAGCCTCTGGCTCTAATCACGTGCTTCCATAAAAAAAAAAAAAAACCCATTGGAGTCCATGCGTCCGGCAACCTGTATGTAGATTAAAGGCCTGGCGCATGGATTAGGGGGATGGTGCCCCTGCGCCGCTTATGGACGGGCCGCCACTACAACCGCCGGTTGTAAAGCTTTTTTTTTTCTAAAAATTAATAAACTTCTTATACTTGCTCCGTGAAAAGGTTTTGCAATGCAGCCCCAAACCTCCACTTCTGGGAACCCCCAACACCCCCCCCCCCCCCCCCCCGGCGTTCATTCCAGTTTTTACATTTTCAAAGTTTATGAGCTATATAAGCAGAATTGATGAAACGGGTCCATTAATGTATCAGTTTGCAATGTATTGCAAAATCCATCAGTTGCATGGCACTGACATTCCGTTGCTGGATGCTGCCAGGGAACGCAGTGGAGTAGATGGGATTGAGGTCAGTGTTTATAGGGAAGTAGTAGTGGAGGCGATGAAAAAGACGATGTGAGAGATGCAGTATTGAGTGCGAAAGACGCTACAACAAGTCCTCGCTTGTAACATACTGAGCTCCCAGTCCAAAGCAAACAGCAGACACAGCTGATGTCATCTGAATGTTATTACTGATGTTTGGTACAGCTCAGCTACCCAATGGACAGCCAAAGTAAACATTATCGTTTTTTGGATGCCCTCACTTCACAAGAAATCACTGAAATATTTAAAACAAAATCACATTCTATAAAGTACAGATAAACTTGACAATACATGACACCTGCTGAGTTTTGTGGCTACGTTGTCTCCTAAAATAGGTGCCAGCTGCTCCTGGACATCTTTCTATGGTGCATTTCATGACATCCTGTAGCCTCATAACCTGGTCATACTCTATCACCAAAAGTGAAGTGAAGGATCTGCTCATCCCTGCTTGAATTATAAGTTGTCCTCTGTTTTTGCCGTTTCAATCAAGGTTCTAGTCATCTGAAAACAGCCAATCTCAAAAGAAAAGATGAGCGATTGACCATACCATGAAGACAAGCGTCCCAAGACATCTGGAATTTATATCAAGAAACAAGATATTTGGAAGCAAAAGAAATCATCAGCTAGGGGAAGCCTAAAGTAAATTGGTCATGAGGGGAAATACTGTATGGAGGCTGCCATTACTATCCTCCATCTGGACAGTAAAATTCAGAAGGTTATAGTGAGATGGAGATCAATGGAACTCAAAAGCCCACCACTGAACTAGTATGTTGCACAGTAAAATCTTCTTATAACAAAAGGTGTTTCCACGTCTCATTCCATCACATATCCCCAAAATAAAAGGATTATTCCTCATTTCAGGACAGCGGGTGGAGCCATACTCCAATGGTCAATTGTACATCCAGAACTGCCGATGAATGCATGCATGTATGTATATCTATTTAAATGTATCAGACTCTCTGCTGTTCTATGGGCTAGCTCTCTTGGCATCATGTATGATATGCTTGAAAGCCTTTTTCCATAGAATCTTCTTGACATTTTTTTTTTTTTAAAGAGATTGTCAGGTCTTCCCCCTACCCTCCCTGGTTGCTCAGATATGTCACTGGCATATAGAATGACATGCATATCCAGTTTTTACACACACACACTAGGGCCAATTTCGATAGAAGTCAACCTACCAGCATGTCTTTGGGATGTGGGAGGAAACCAGAGAACCTAGAGGAAACCCATGCAAACAGGAGAACATTGTGAACATTGAGAACAAAACTTGTAAAAAGTACTCTATAATATTGGGCTAAATCTGTACTACACACCAGCAGTATTGGATGCACCATTGGCCATTGGGGCAAAATATGAATGACTTGCATGGCTCCTCCTCTGTTCTCCTCTAATTTTTGGAATGTGTTGGAATGAGGCATGTGAATACCCTCTGTTCTAAGAAGGTTCTACTATTCTTCTTTGTGGAAATCCAAATATCCTGTCCCTGGCTGTCTCTGGCTGTAATGCATTCTGAGCCACTGACCTGGAACAAGCATGGAGAAAGCAAAGCCAGAGTGAAGCTAGATTCCCTGATCTGTATATTTGTTCTCAGTGACTGAGAAACAATTAAAGCCTTGGATCAGCATGACAGCCAGGCAATTTCTCAGCACAGGTATCCATTATTCTGTAGGCTTTAGACTTCAAAAAAGCAAAGGATTATTAGGCAAACAAAATGTAAGTAAAATGGGAAAATATGCGTTGACCCTTGTCTTTGTACTTTGGTTACACGTTGGTAAAGTAGAAGGTGTTCCTAAACACTTTAAAAAAATATGGTGCTGGGCTTTAGAGGGTTAGTCCACTAAATAACTCCTGTTTCCATTTTGTGAGAAGATTCTACCAGCAGATTTTGCATAGGCTGCAATGGGCGATATCCATGTTCCTGATAAAGTTATAGTATTAAAAAGTAGTTTTGTGGGATTCTCATTACGGCTGCAGCAGGTGGGCAGAGATCAGAACTCGCAATGACCTGAACATACATTCCTCATGGTTTATATAAACGAAAACAACTCTCACGATACGGAGATGCCAAATTTTCTACTGCTGTCTGGGATGTTAATTTTAGTACATTTGTTGCTTCAGAATTGTAGTTTTGCCATAGAATTTCTAAAATAACTATGGAATTTTCTTAAAGGTCAGTACAGGTCATCTTAGTCTGTAGATGAAAAATATATATATATATATATATATATATTTTTTTTTTTTGCTAGCTTTGCCTGTCAAGTTGGCCCATTTTTTCTTTCTCTCTCTTTTTAATTTCTTGTTGAAGCCAAAAATGTTTAAATGCTAAAGTCATATAAAAGATATTTAATACTTCTCTGTAGTGGTGAACATTTATGAAATAAATCTGCATACTTTGCATACCATTCTGGTCTTTATATACCATTTCCTGAAAAATATTTTCCTATCTTGCCAGTGGAAGAGGATCTGCAAATTGGGAAAGTCCATTCAGCCTAGGTTTCCACTATTGTGACCTGAAAGTCACGCGATTTTGCCACGTTTTTTTTGTCGTGACTTTGCAGCAATGTTTGCTGTGATTTTGATGCGACTTGATGCAATGACTGTGTATTCCTCAGGTATATGGACCTTAAGTCGCATCAAAGATGGACCAAAGTAGTGCAGGGACTACTTTCAAGTAGCTGCGACTTGAAGTTGCACAGATATGAACAGTACTCATTGGAAATCCTAGGGTACAACTTGTCATGCGACTTTGCAGTCCCAAGTCGCAGGAAAAGTGGCACAAGTGGAAACGGAGCCTAGATCTGCTTCCCCCACTCCTCAATGATGATGCTGTGTTGAGTGTCCCAGTCATTGCAGATTTGACCATACAGTGAGGGAGACACAGCAGTTTACAATTATTTTTATTAATCTTAAAATTAAGCCATGACCAGAATGGTTTATTTTTTTAATTGAACAGAGTTAGAACTCAGGTTTTTATTGTTCAATGGAAATATTCATCAGCACACCATCGAGCTGGTCAGTGCAAAAATAACAAATTAAACTGTTTCAACAGTTAGTTTAAAGACCAAGGCATTTCTAAATAAATATGCAAATACATATGAACATATACATATGAATTTTATCTTAATGCATAGAATGCATTAAGATAAAAAAAC
Source organism: Lithobates septentrionalis (assembly GCA_037952835.1). Taxonomy (NCBI): domain Eukaryota; kingdom Metazoa; phylum Chordata; class Amphibia; order Anura; family Ranidae; genus Lithobates; species Lithobates septentrionalis. Next base: position 1,905,182 of record JBBDGP010000286.1, on the reverse strand, counting down.
CTAAAATGTTCTGCCTTTACAGCCACTTTAAACATATCTCATAAAACATTTAAACAAATCAAATCTCTTAATAAATTTTGGCCAAAATGTATTCTGCTACATGTCTTTGGTGAAAAAAAATGCCAATAAGTGTATATTGATTGGTATGTGTGAAAGTTAGCTAACCCGTACTAGGAATGTGATCCAGCACAGGGGGGCGCTTTGATGCCGTACATGTATTATTTGTAATTATTAATAATTTTTATTATTAATATTTTTTTAAAGAGTCAGGGGTGCTCCAATGTGGGGGGCAGAAACAGGGAGATCGCCCATCCCAAATTTGGGCTTTAATAAAAAAAAAATTTTGGGCTGGCAATCCACTTTAATATTTGGATGTAGGACCATCTGATCTGCAGAGCATCATGCAGGACTACAGAACTCTGCTGGACTACCTCCTCTGTCATGCTCCAAATACATGCATGTATTTTTTAGTAGCCAAAACAAAATTGCTGACTCTGCAAGAAACTGCCCACACAATGTGTGTAGAGAAAGGTCTCATGGAAGACCTAGTTCTTAGTGCATGCCAACCTCTGACCTTTTTTTTACAAGCCTAGTGATGATGTCACAGATAGTAATAACAGTTGTTTACTAAAAGTACAGGAAAAAAAATCAATCCTGGGACATGTTCAAAAGTGAGAGAGAGGGAGGTTTGGGGTCTAGGCCAGTGATGGCAAACCTATGGCACGTGTGCCACAGCTGGCACACAGAGCCCTCTCTATGGGCATGCATGCTTACGGCGCCAGCGCCACCAGGATGGCGGGGACTCCCCCAGCCCGGCAGTCACTTGTACTGGCGGTGCAGGCACAAAGGAGCCAGCTTCCTTCCTTGTATCAGTGCGATCGGACGGCTAGGCGGGCGATGTGCGTAAATCCCTCCCTGCATGCATGGGGGGCAGCCCAGTGGGAAGGACTTACACTGAGTGTCTGCTGCTGTAAGAAGTGCCACGACGCCTCTGTAAACCGAAGAAGAGAAGAGTGACCCCTCCCTTCCTGGACTTTGAGAGCCAATAGGAGAGTGGCTGCCTGTGCAGGGGCTCGGGCACTGAAGCATGAACATGTGGAGGACTGTGGACTGTGTACACAGGTAGGACACTGCTATGGGATCAAAGCCAGAGGTCACTTATATGGGGGAAAGGGGGGAAGAGGATACTACTGTGTGTGTGTGTGGAGAGGTGATGTGAAGGGGTCACTGCTATGGGCAGGGCCACCCCCACAGCAGTGGCCTCTACTGCCCTTCACATACCCCCCCTCCCACAAACCCTGCATTATGAGAACATTGCACTCCTGAACCCTGCATTCTGAGCGTAACGCACTCCTGATCCCCTGCATTCTGAGCATAATGCACTCCTGATCCCTACATTCTGAGCATAATGCACTCCTGATCCCTGCATTCTGAGCATAACACTCCTGATCCCTGCATTCTGATCATAACACTCTTTATCCCTGCATTCTGAGCACAATGCACTCCTGATCCCTGCATTTTGAGCGTAACGCACTCCTGATCCCTGCATTCTGATCATAACACTCCTGATCCCTGCATTCTGAGCACAATGCACTCCTGATCCCTGCATTCTGAGCATAACGCACTCCTGATCCCTGCATTCTGAGCATAACACTCCTGATCCCTGCATTCTGAGCACAATGAGCTCCTAATCCCTGCATTCTGAGCATAACGCACTCCTGATCCCTGCATTCTGATCGCAACACACTCTTGATCCCTGCATTCTAAGCGTAACGCGCTTCTGATCCCTGCATTCTGAGCAAAACACACTCCTTAACCTTACATTCTGAGCGTAACGCACTCCTTTGAAAAAGTACAAAAGTTTTTTTTGGGGCAGAAACATACATTTTTCGTCCCTTAATGCTCATTCAGAAGGATGATCAGTCCCTACAGAGCCGCTGGCAGTTTTAATTCCGTGTTGGCACTTTGAAATAAATACGTGGGTTTTGTGTTGCAGTTTGGGCACTCGGGCTCAAAAAGGTTCGCCATCACTTGTCTAGGCCATTCCTGTGCAATTTCTCAGTTACTTCTGAGCTTTATTTATATATCGTGTATTATGCATGCATTCCTAAGTTCAGCAATAGAACAATATAATTTATTTTATATTCAAGTAGAATCTTCAAGTTTACAGTCAAAGGCAAACAAAGAAAAATATTTTACAGATAGCCAGTTGTCATAAATAAATCCTTGAAAACAGACTGTGCAGTGACTCTAGTAGGAAATTGTACTCTAATAACTAAATTGAAGCCTATACTAAACACATTATTCCTCAACAAGATTTTTTTTTCTGCAATTTTGTCAGCCACCCATTCAATTTTTTTTCTTCCAGTCCACCAGCTGCACTAATAAATTGTGAAAATGATCCCTTTGTCTATATATGTATTCTCCTTTGAAAATTCACATGCATATTTCCAGGATTTTTTTTTTAATTTGTATTTCATTAGGGAATAAATTATAGTGTTTTGAACAATAATAAATGCATTTGCATGGTTTTAGATCTTGCTTCCTCATATTTGCAGACTACATCCAACATGTTGATTAGAATTTGGAAGTCCAGAGCCTAATAAATTCTTAAGTGAAAATAATAGTCTAGGTAACATTTTATGGGGACACGTAATAGAATTAGCAAGGCCCTGCTGCTTGTCCAGCCAGGCTCCCCTGCTTCATGTCACAGTGCTAAAGCCAAACCAAACACAGCTTATTGGCTGAGGTGATGACCATCGGTTAACATTGCTGCACCCCACTTGTTTTTTTTCACAGATACATAAAAAACAGCTGTACACCTGCAAATCAAGTGCTAAATTGGCAATAAAAGGAGACTTTGGTCAAAATGTGTGCAGACATTTATGTGCAAGAATGTGCAGGAACCCTTTGTATAGTGTATATTCCATTGACCATAGAAATAGCATACCTATAATCTGGGACCCTAAGTCTTTGTGGTATTATTGTGTTCAGGGTTCTCAAGGGTAAGCATCCCATTGTTCTTGTATGTCAAGTTTCAGCAACCATTTTTCTGTGGCCATGTTTAGGATATGGTGTGATCATGTACTAGATAAAAAAAAGGCCACATACTTTTATCCTAAGTGGTTTCTATAGTTCTTTAGTGATTTCAGTCCAGATGGCAATACCTTGGTGTAGGCAGGTGCCTATAATGTTATTGCCTTATGCTTATGGGATTATTTACTTTTTTTTTTTTATTAAAAAGGAACATGTTTATTCAGAAAGCAAAAAAAAAAAAGAAAAGCACATATACATGGTTTACATTTCACAGATGGTTGGATCAATGAAAAAGAAAGGGCGAAAAGGGGCAGGGCACACGAACGGGCTTGAATCCCGAGCATCTTAGTCTAGAAAGCTTTGACATTCCTACAGTAGTATACAATGTGAATTAATGGTACATAGAAGAATCTGGGCACTCCCTTCACACATCAAGGCCTTACTTACATGGTCATGTGAAAACAGTTTTAATTCCTCAACCCAAGACATATATGTTTCTATACATCACATGTATTCGTGTTGTTGAGCCACGTATCCCAGACCTTATTATACTTCGTGGGACACCCCCTATGTTTGTATATTACTTTTTTGTATGGCAGTGATATGTTCACTGCTTTAATCCAGTCCTGGAAGGTGGGGGGGATGGCCCTCATCCAGTGTTTTGCCACTAGTTTTCTAGCACAAAAAAGTGTTTCATATAGGAGAGTAGCTGTAAATTTATCGATAGTTATATCTGGAAGTAACCCTAACACACATAATCTCGGCTCCAGTTGGACAGGGGAGCCCATTTCATCATGCAGGAATGCAATAATTTGTGACCAATAGTTCTGGATAGCCGGGCAGGACCACAAAAGGTGGAAAAATGAACTGGATAAACTGGTACACCTTGGACATTGTGTGTTCTGGTTCTGAGAAAATTTAGCTATTCTGGCTGGTGTTAGGTATGATTTGTGGATTATGTACAGCTGAGTGAGACGCTCTGGTAACCTTGGGGACACCTTTTTGACATTTTCTAGGACCTCATCCCAGTCCTCGTCCTCCACTGGGCCTATGTCCTCTTCCCATCGAAGTTTCGCCGTATCTATGATACCTGCAACCGTACGTGCTCGTAGGGCGCAATATAGATTTGATATTAATTTGGTCGGGTCTATCCCTGTGATCAAGTCCACCAAAGGAAGTATCTGTGGGTTTGGGAAGCCATCACCAAATTGTGTTTGTAATGCATGTTTCAGCTGCCTGTAGTTAAATGACATGTGTGTGGGTAACTGAAACTCATTGCAAAGCGATTGGAAGTCTCTCACTCCAAGTGGGGTAACCACCTGGTGTAGGAATATGATCCCCCTTGCTGCCCACCCGGCGGCCCCTGGGACCGATAGTAGTTCTCTCATTTGTGGGTTGTGCCATAAGGGGGTATGGGAATGATAAAAATCGGCCCCTATTAGTTTTAATGCCAACTCCCAAACGCGGCGGTGTTGTGTCAGGAGAGGTCCCCAGTCTCCCACACCCCTCCTGCCCTCTCTACCCCTAAACAGTACCTGTAGGGGAGAGTAGGTGTCTTTGTTAGGTTTATTGCACACTAGGGTCTGGTATTTGATGCTGTCCACGTTATGAATGTAATAAAAGTGCGATAGCTGTGCTGCTATATAGTATGAGTGAAAGTCTGGGAGGGCCGCCCCCCCTGCAGAGGTAGGGTTTTTGAGGGTATTCCAAGCTATTTTGTGTCTATTCGGGCCCCATATGAACGAATTGATAAGTTTGTCGATTGTTTTAAATACTTTGAGGGGGATGAGCACCGGGGAGTTCCAAAACACATAAAGGAATTTTGGCATTATGATCATTTTGATAAGGTTGATCCTACCCATTACCCCCAGTGGGAGTCGTGCCCATATCTGTGTATGTGATTTGAGGTATAGGAATAAGGTTCTATGTTGTTATCCAGAAATTCCGTGGGGTCCCTAGTTATGTGTATTCCAAGATATTGAATATGTGCCACTCTCCTCAGGGGGAGGGCTGTTGACAGTCTAGTGGGCGGTGATATATCTATAGGCAATATTTGTGATTTTGACCAGTTCATTTGTAACCCTGAATGTGCTCCGAACTCCTCTATCGTCTGGAGAACAGCTCGTAGGGAGTGGTCTGTATCTTCCAAATATAGGAGCATGTCGTCTGCATAGAGACTCACAGTCTCCACCACGCTCCCTATCCGGAGACCTCGTATTTCCGGATTGTTCCTAATAGATATGGCGAGTGGCTCCACCGCCAGTGCGTAGAGGAGTGGGGAGAGGGGGCATCCTTGTCTGGTCCCTCGCTCAAGGGGAAAGGGGTCTGACGTTATCCCGTTCACTGTTACACGTGCCTCTGGTAGGAAATAGAGTAATCTAACCCATTTAACGAAGTTAGGTCCAAATCCGAATCCCTTCAGACATTCCCAAAGATAGCCCCACTCCACGGAGTCAAACGCCTTGGCGGCGTCCAATGCCACCACTGCCCTGCTCCCTATCTCTTCATGAGCTGCTGAGATATTCATGTATAGGCGACGTAGATTCATGGCCGTGTTTTTCCCAGGCATGAATCCCGTCTGATCAGGGTGTATGAGGGACAGTATGATTTGGTTCAGGCGGATAGCTAGGACCTTTGCCAAGATCTTGATATCGGCCTGTAGCAACGATATTGGGCGATAGGACTCGGGAAGAAGGGGGTCCTTGCCCGGCTTGGGGAGCACTATGATCACCGCTTGTCTAAGTGAATGGGGAAGTGATTCGGATTCAAATATGTGGTTATACAGTTTCAGTAGCTCAGGTATCAACTCCTCTGGGTAAGCTGCGTAGAAGTCTAGTGGCAGGCCATCTAACCCAGGGGCTTTTGCGGGTGCTAGTGATGCCACAGCCACTGCAATCTCATCTGCAGTTATGGGCGCTTCAAGCTCCACAAGCTGGGATTCTGAGATTTGGGGAAAGGGTACAGACTGGAGAAAGGCACTGGTTTCCTGTGCAGTGACCCGCACCTTAGAGGCATATAGGTCAGCGTAATATGCCCGAAATGTATCCGCCACCAGCACAGGGTCTGTCAAAAGCGTGTCAGTTGGTGTTTTTAGGGAAACCACCACAGGAGGTCTGGTGTCTTGTTTAGCTAGGTATGCTAACAATTTGCCTGCCCGTTCCCCCTGCTCGAATATTTTCTGCTTTGTAAAGAATAATTTTTGCTTGGCTTTTTCGAAATGTAATTGGTCCACTATTCGGGTGTGAAGTTTCAGTGTTAAAGCCTTATCGGGGGTTGGGTCTGTGCTATATTCGTTAGTGACCTCGTCTAGTTTTTCAGTGGCCTTTTGTAATGTCATTCTTGAAGAGGCCTTTATTCTGTTAATGCGTGTTGTCAATATGGTCCGGACGTGCAGTTTAAAGGATTCCCAGACCATATCCACTGGGGCGGTGTTCCTGTTGGTGTTAAAGAAGAATTGCCATTCCCCTGGTATGTCCTCCTGATCTCCCAGGGCCGCCAACCAGAATGGATGAAGGCGCCACACCCTAGGTCCCGCTGGTGGAGTGAGTGATAGAGAAGCCCAGCAAGGAGCATGATCGGACAGGGACCTAGTGTGATAGCCTGCGTCAGTTAGTAAGGGGAGTAAGGTGTTCGAGACCAGGATCATGTCAATGCGTGACATAGAAGAATGTGTTGCAGAGAAACATGAAAATGCCTGGGCCGCAGGGTGTTTATGTCGCCATGTGTCTGTAAGTGAGAATTCGGTTAAGGTGCGCCCAAACCTGGTAGTGTTGGGGTGTGGAGCGTCTCGACTCAGCTGCAACCGGTCCCTGGAGGGATCAAGGACCGCATTGAAGTCACCAAGCCATATGGACGGGACCAAGGGGTGTTTTGCCATAAAAAGCAGGCCCTCGTTAATCAGAGTGGATGTGTATGGCGGGGGGATATAAAACGCCAATATGAGATATGGAATGCCTGAAAGGGTGCAATGCAGGAAAATAAATCTGCCCTGAGGGTCAGTTCGTACTGAGATGCAGCTAAACGGAGTGGATTTGGCAATCAAGATAGATACCCCCCGTGAGTATGGAGTGTGGGTGGCATGGTAGGTCCATCCCATCCACGGACGCCTCAAGGTTCTTTGGATTTGTCCGGTTATATGTGTTTCGACCAGGACCGATATGTCAGCCCGGTACGTTTTAAGGCACTGAAATATAGCGGATCGCTTAATCCTGTCCCTAAGCCCTCTAACGTTCCACGTTAGGAACTTTATATTAGTCATACTGTAGTCGTGGTAAGTTATGAGGATACACGTCACCTAGTTTGGCCTGAGGCGTCTTCACCCGCACTCCATACCACTCTTGCCCCTCATTCCCATACATTAGTAGTCTGTAACCTGTACATTGACCTCTGCTGCAGTGACACACGTCATAAACATAGTTCCTTAACCAAACCAAGTAGTATTTCCCCTCCCCCCTCCCTGCCCTCCACCTCCCAAACTTGGCTGGGGCATTAAACCCTAAACTTGTGCGATTGCATGTAAACAACTTGCTAATCATGCCTAAAAAGAATGATCGCACTATTTTAACATTTACCCACTGGTGGTACATCAATGCTTATAGTAGCAGATCGAATACTGCCAGTGGGGGCGAACAAACGCTGGCAACAAATTCAGCAGTGCAAGTGCAGGACGGGGTTGCCGAGCAGTAGCCGTCAGATGTATGACTCTAACCGACCACTCTGCAGTGATATTTAGAAACTATACATACAAATTACATAAACTTTTGATATATGAGAGCACCACAGAACAAGTGTTGATCCCCCAAAAAACCCCCCCCACAGGACATACAAAAGCAGATAGGGAAAGGAGTCCCGCCGGAAAAAAAAAAAAAAAAAAAAAAGGGGGGTGGACAGCAATCCGGAGCTCTGTGTGAGAAGGTCTGTTTGCTCATGGCTCATTCTCAGCGGTTCAACCTCTCTCAAGCAGTAAGTTTGGCTTTACAGCACCTGAGCTTCCCATGTAGTTGGGGGTAAAGGGTGCAGTGTCCATCGCAGCGTCATTGGTTGGGGGGTATTTGTATGTGTAATAAATGAGTCACAGTTCGTGTAAAAATATGAAAAAATATGAAAAAAGAAAAAATGGAAAGTAGATCAGGGGAAAATGTAACTTACGGACATCCAGGTCTGTAGGATAGATAGACTATCTGGCAGGGCGGTTTCTCTCCGCTTCTAACTGATCCAGCCAGGCCACCGCCATCGCCGGGTCCTCAAAAAAGTGCGCACGATCCTCTCCCGCCACGCGGAGACGGGCTGGAAACATCATGGCGTACTTTAAGTTGTGGATCCTCAGTCGCCTTTTGACCTCTCCAAAGCACGCCCGCTGCTTCTGGACCTCCGCGGAGAAGTCCGGGAACGCCATCACATGACCCGATTGAAAGGGTATGTTCCCTTTGGTTCTTGCAAGACGAAGGATAGTATCTCTGTCTCTAAAATTTAATAGTTTCGCTATGAAGGTGCGTGGTGGTGCCCCTTCAGGAGGGCGACGCGCGGGCATACGATGAGCTCGTTCCACTACGAATGAGGTGGAGAAGGCCTCCCTGCCATATGCAGTAGTGAGGAGCTTTTCTAGGAAGGTGGCTGGATCAGGGCCCTCCGCACCCTCCGGTAATCCAATGAATCGGATATTGGATCTGCGGGATCTATTTTCGAGGTCGTCTTGCTTCTGGGCCAGTTGTTGTAGCTGACGCTGCAGGTCCTCTTGCGAATGTTGTAAAGGGTATATTATGTCCTCAGCTCTGCTGATTCTGGTCTCCGCTTCCGTGACACGTTCTCGGATTTTGGTCATGTCCTGGCGGATCAGCGAGATGTCCACCTTCACCTCCTCTATCTTGGTGGTTAATGTTGATTGGCAAAGGGAGATCGCCTCCAGCACCCTTGCGGTGTCTGCAGCCTCGTGCTCCGCGCGCTGAGCAGTGGAAGGTGCCGCTGAGGCGCCATCTTGCTCCTCCTGGTCCCGATCCACTCTCCGGTATTTGTCTAAGGAGGAGGACGCCGCGGTGCTTCTCTTCGGCGGAGACATGTTGTTGTATGATAGGCAGGAGTATACAGCGCAAATTTGGGGTAGTTTCCCGGCCTGAACGATACAGGATGGCGCTTGCAGGATATATCACTAGCGGAGCTCTGCTCGGACACGTCCGCTCACATCGCTGTCCAGGCCACGCCCTGGGATTATTTACTTTTAATGCAGGGTTTGATATGCTGTGATGTGTCTGCCTTTTTGGCCAGTGATGCTTCTGGTAAAGGGGGAATGTTTATAAGCAATAAGGGGTTGGGCCAGAAGGTTGTTGTTGGTCCTCGGAGTCGGAAAGACCACACATACATGGAGATGTGGTGCTACACCTAAAGTGGGGTGTCCCCTTGGTGGGACCCTGAAACGGGATTGTCTAATTGAAGCCATATCATTACCATTTGGGAACCATTTCAAGCCAAAGATATGAACACCACAGCATGTTTGATAAAGTATAAATGAGGAAGAAATAGTATTATTCTGATGGATGACTTATGCCTTGCTGATGTAACCAATGGAGAATTGTAATGTGGGGATGCCAAGGAAAATATATTTCACATAATATGCCCTGTTAATTGATCAAAGAAAGTTCTGATTTATTAGAACGACTGGTCTGATTTACTGCAAAGAGAGAGTGAAAGTGTGCTCCTACAATGAATGGGAACAAGGAACAAAATGCAAACTTTCTCCTTATCTTTCTGGGTTGTGAAGAGTGACAAGCAAAGGAAGGAGGAGCAACCAGTTTGGGGGAGGAGGCAGTGGTAGCTGGTAATGGAGGTTTTGTCGAAGGGGTTAGAGTGGTGGCTGCATGGTTTGCCCTTCTAAATAACAGGGTCTCTATATTTGGGCCTTCTGTGTAATGGAACCCTTTTAAAAACTGGTCCTGAACCACAGGTGTGCAAGGCCTCACGTAGTATCTAGTAGCTTACCTTCATGCTGAAGAGTAAAGTGTATCGTGAATGATGTGTAATAGAACTGGTGGAGAGAATCCATGCTCAAGACAGTATTTCTCAAAATGTCTTTGTAATCAGTGGAGCACTGGCAGGGTTGCCATTGTGACCCCTAAAGCTACGCCAGTGAGTGGAGATGTTCTGTTGTGTACTAAGATTAACGGAGCATGGCTGATTACACTGCAGGGTGCACAGGACCTAGCAAGGGTGCTGGATTTCTGGCAGGACTGACAAGTAATTTTTGCACTTATCGAACAGATATAACAATACGCTTTCAATTATATATTTAACAGGCCAAAAGGGCTCAAACAAGAAAAGTTCATGGTTTTACATGGCTCGAGAACTGGAGGTGACGTCGATCCGGTCTTCCAAGGGGGCATAGAGATGAGCGGTGGCCATCTTCCCATCAATCTCCTCTATGCAAAAACCCTGCCGATGCCGGATGGTTCCCGAGCTCAGCGATCAGCAACGTTAGCCCGGGAACCTCCGCGGAGCGGTGGGAGGGGGACACCTCTCCCGCCGCTTGTAAAAGTGATCCTGTGGCAAATCCACCACTGGGATCACTTTTATTGCAAAACTGGTCGCCTAAGGGAAAGAATGATACCAGAGTTATGGCATTTAGCTGCTGCCATAACCCCAGTATTTATGTCAAAATCATGATGTACATTCCCAGTTAGGCAGTGGACAAGTAGTATTCTTCACTATCTTATTTTTTTTGGTTTGCTCCTTGATTATAGTCTATTACCTCATCATTCATTGTGTAATCTCATGTCATTTAATATTTATTGTAACACAGCATTTTCTCATCTTTTGTCCATACTATGACATGGGAGAAGAAAAAAAAAATTTATTTTTCATTTTCTATTTTTTTTTTTTTATTATTTATATATTCGTTTACTTCATCAGGGCTCAGAAATGTTGACTGTAGATCAGCAGATACCAGACAGCTATACATTTTTCACCGATTTTTACAAATTTTAGAGAGACTACTTATGCTAATTGCAGCAAAACCTTGCTGCAATTGTTAACAGTGATATAACATAATAATATCCTTTGAACTCTTTCCAAGCAAAAACTACAATCTGGTATCTGCTTATCTGAGTCCATCTAAGCATAGTCAATGTTTTGAGTCCTGATGAAGTGGAACCATAATTAGCCAATGAAACACATCAGTTGTTGATGATTTTATGAACAAGTAAAGGATTTTGGACTCTTATCTTTGGAGCTTGCGCTATATGTACGTGCTTAGACATAATCGTTGACTGCACTCAAGGACTGTTTTTTATGATTAAGGTCCCATTCACACCTGAGCATTTTTTAGCTTGAAGGTTGAAGCCCCAAAATGCTCAACATTCAAAATCCCTTGTATTACATTCCTGACTGTTCTGTTCACATATGAATGCTCAGATGCCTGTAGTTGGAAGACTGTAGCTCCAACAGGTACAGACCTAAAAATGCCTGAAACAAGCATTTTGTCAGACATATTTACGTCTAGTGCTTTCCATTGGCTAACACAAACACTTGAAGCTTGAATACACATGTACAATGCTTGAAATACACTTCTAAAAAGCTTTTATAGTCATGCAAAAGAACTTACTTACATAAAAATGTCAGAAAATTGCTCTGCTCGGGTGTGAATGCAGCCTAAAGGTGGAATTTTTTTTTAAATGGTGCTCTTTAATGTGACATGTTATGAAGTTATTTATGCAGACTGGTAAAGTTACTGAAAAAACACACAACATAGAAAAGACATGATCTATGGTGGCTTCGTTGTAGGATCCAAAGTGCTAGTGTAGTATTATTCTATAGACCCAGCCCCCACAAACAGGTGCCTCTGAATTAAACGAATATGGGGAATCTCAAAAGCCGATTCTGTAAACTGTTATGGTAATAGGCACCATTTGCCTTTTGGTCAAACTAATAAAACAAACTCATTTAACTCATTTAACCAGTGCAGAAAAAAAAGATTAATTCAAGGAGAGCAATCATTGTGAGTTTCATTTTTATTTTTTTATTAAAGTAAGGAAATACAGAAGACATTCAACTGGTGTAGAAAAATACTTTCAACATCCTTTGTATTTGTACATAGAAAACCATATGAAATGTTTGAAAGCAGTATTACATTATCAAACGGACATGGTGCTTGGAACAGCCTCTTGTAAACATGATCACTTGTGACTAATCTAATTAAGGGTCTGTGTTGGCAGGGTTGGAGTCAGTGGGCAAAGACAGCTTACTTTCGGAGGATTCAGCTTGCATCTTAGATCAGTTTTAGATACATCAAAGAATATTTCACTGACAGGTTCACTTTATCTGCTTCCAAGTTGCATCAAAATGCTTCAAGCTGCTTTTTCATTTCCATTATCTTGAATGGGGAGAGAAGCAGTTCTGACACAAACAGAAGCACATAGACACAGACCCACCAGACATGATAAAACAACGTTTAATACTGAAATAGACTTATTTTATAAGACAATGTAAAGAAGCCCAAAGAAACCAGCCTTTTTAGTTTAAAATTATTCCGGATTGGTTGTTATGACTTTTGAACATTGATCTCCACCTAATCTGAGAAGGCTGAAAGTACCACTCAAATGTGTAAAACAGGATAAAGATGGAAACAGTGTGAAAAAAATGGTGCAATAGCTGTGCACAAACTATATATTTAATGCCTTTCATACAACACAGTGGGCTCAATAAAGTGATTGGTGGTTGTAGATAAATGAAAAGTGTCGCACATCACATCTGATTGTGGTGCATTGCATTTCACATAACCTATATTTTGCAGCAGTGTCAAGTACTAGGCGCAGGTGCCGTGATCTTGACTGCCTTGCATCATCATCATCCTCTTGACGCAATACTGTAGACCTCCATTGCACTACAAATTGACAAACTCGCTTTCAAAAAAATCATTTATTTGGTGTGGATTTTGCAACATTTGTGCAACGTGTCACACTTTGGGAATTTTTTCCTCACATTTGGTGCTCTAATCACATTTTCCTGCTCAAATGCTTCAACTTGAACACATTTATTCCATAAATCAGCGTTCCATGCATCAATTGTTTGCCACACATCAATAGTTTATTGGGCCCCGTGTCTTTTATCTGTGCTTAATGGGATATACAATGTATTACTGACATATAATCACACACATAGGTTGGACTTGTATCTTTTTTCGACCTCACCTACTACGTAACTATGTAACTATGTAACTATGTAATGTAACACACTGTGCCTCAAAAATTCAAAAACAAAATTGGTTGTATTGCCAATCACATTATATCTGTTGATTTTTTTAGTTCTGGTGGGAAAATGAAAGTTGAACTCCACGTAAATATGAAAAAAACACCATTTGCTCAAGTTATTTATTTAAAAGTGAATAAAATTATTTTAAAATACTTTTAGTATAAGTGTCTGAATCCTATCTATATTATCTTACCACAATCCCATGTCCAGCATTAGACTGTGACTAGGAAGTTACCCATGCAGTGCATGGAGCGGTCAGGGTTCAGATAGGTCACAGTAGGAGAAGGGCACAGGAAGGATTTTACCATTGTGTTTTTATCCAATAAACAGGTAGGTAACAAAAGAGACACAAAGGGGTTGATTTGCTAAAACTGGAGAGTGCAAAATCTCGTGCAGCTCTGCATAGAAACCAATCAGCTTCCATTTTTTTTTGGTCAAAGCTTAAATAAGAATTCTGACCCCCCCCCCCCCAAAAAAAAATTGAATAAAAATTAGCAGGTATAAATACTGTAGCTGCTGACTTTTACTATTGGGGTACTTACCTGTCCAGGCATCCAGCGGTGTCCTCACCTGAGCTGATTCTTGGGTGCTGCCACCACCATCTTGGAATGGAACCGGAAAACAGGAAACCACAGTTTTCCACTGCACATGTGTGAATCATGCTGCATTTTCTCAATGAGCCGGCTGCGTGGGGGACAGAGGAGCTGGCTCAATTCGCAGCGTCCAAGTGAGCCGGAAGTGGGAGCGGGTACCTGTCAAAACTAGGTACCCTCTCCCCCCCAAAGGTGCAAAATGTAGCAGCAGTCGGGGGGGAGGAGAAGTTAGACAAGCAGAGCTTCCCCTTTTCGGTGGAGCACCGCTTTAACTGAACAAGCTGAAGTTAGAAGCTAATTGGCTACCATACACAGCCAGCAGCACAAGATTTTGCACTCCCTAGTTTTGGTAAATCAACTCCAAAGTGTCAAACTTGAACAATAGGGGGGGGGGGTCACCCTCCAGGGCAGGTGCTTCTGAGCAGAATTAAATTCCTTTGGCAAGTATACATTTGCACACATATGAGTAAGCTTATCTTTTTGCCCACGGTTCTGCTTTGAAAACTAAATCTAAATGAGATAAAGAGATCCTCAGTTGGTCTTCTTGAGATCCTATATTCATTTTTTGGTTACATTTCAAACAACAGAAAAAAAGTAGCTAATGTGTATTGGGGGACAAACCATGCCCCCATGCATTAGGGCTTAAGAAATCTATAGAAGATTTTTTAAGATCTCTCCTTAGCAGGGGCCTTCACAAGTGTATACTTGTCCGAGGTAGACCATTGCAGGTGTCTGAATGTGTAACAAAATACTGTATAAATTTCCCATTTATTTCCTAAGCCCCGATGAAGGGGGGTGGATAGGCCCCTGAAACACATTTGCTACCTTTTCCCCGTGGTCTGAACTGTAACAACAATAACATTTATATGGACTTATATGGACGAATGACTGGCACTCTATTTATCCTATTTGATTTTTCTAGTGGAGATCTGCTATCTGGGGGGAACCCACTTTGTTGTTTTCTGTTACTAAGATCAGTTAAGATCAGTCCCCAAGCTTCATTCATCTTTCTGGATTCTGGTTTAACACCTCTTTTGAACTTTACTCTTAAAAAAAACCCCCATAAATCTAACGGGTTCCTACTAGCAATTTTTCATTCTGATCCATATTTCTTTTTAACAAACAAGCCCAATTTTCCTTACTATTGTTCTCTGTCTCTTTGAAGGATAACACCAGGTGCTGGTGTCATTGGAACAGGAAGTGAGGCAAAATATCTCCTACAGAGTTAGGCTTCACACATGCAGGCATATTAAAATACTCCTAAGTATGCTGGACCTTTCTTCCAGGAGATGAAATAAAAATCCAGTGTAAAAATGCTTGGTTTGGGTTGTATTAACGTGTTTTATATGTGTTTACAGGCATATAGCATTTAGAAGCTTATTTTACGTAATTTCATTATATTGGCTAAAATATTTATTTATTCAAGCCAGAATACATTTATTTGCGTTTACGCACGTATGTGCTTAAATTATGGCAGAAAGATCCTCTCCAATCGCAGATTTGAGGCTTTTTTTATGCCCACACATGCTGCTCTAAAATACAAATCTAAATGCCATAATGTGCATGGGCAAATTGGGAAAAATAGAGCTGCATTCAGGGGCATGCCCATGTGCATGAAGACTAATAGGGCGTACACACGGTCGGACTTTGTTCGGACATTCCGACAACAAAATCCTAGGATTTTTTCCGACGGATGTTGGCTCAAACTTGTTTTGTCTACACATGGTCGCACAAAGTTGTCGGAAAATCCGATCGTTCTAAACGCGGTGATGTAAAACACGTACGTCGGGACTATAAACAGGGCAGTGGCCAGTAGCTTTCATCTCTTTATTTATTCTGAGCATGCGTGGCACTTTGTCCGTCGGATTTGTGTACACACGATCGGAATTTCCGACAACGGATTTTGTTGTCGGAAAATTTTATCTCCTGCTCTCCAACTTTGTGCGTCGGAAAATCCGATGGAAAATGTCCGATGGAGCCCACACACGGTCGGAATTTCCGACAACACGCTCCGATCTGACATTTTCCATCGGAAAATCCGACCGTGTGTACGGGGCATAATAGTCACCAGCAATGAAAATTGAACAGAAACTCTATCCAAAACAACAAAAATAAAAGTTTCACCAGAAGTTGGTCCAATTATTGCTTATGGGTGGCGAGAAATAGAAAGTAAATATCCCAAAGAAAAATGTAAGTAATGCGCACGGCTATCTTTCAGAAATTCCCATGCTTATGGTTATTGCTTGAAGCTGTCTGGTTTGCCTGAGCAGAGAGAAGCTTTGGAGGTTTTCCAACTCACATGGATGGAAACATTTCCCAAATAATTCTTTACACAGGCTGAACAGACAGGCAGAGAAAGTGAATAGCACTGATTTTCAGAGCAAGAGAAACTGGCAAAGGTATTACTAATTACTGCAGTGCTATACTGTAATCTCTTCCACCCACAAAGACTTTTAGGGTGCATTTGCGCTTTTCTGTTTTAGTACACCACAATGTAAGGCAGTGTATCAGAGCTGTATTGGGGTGACATTCAAAAGGAATGGCACTACAACCTTCTAACATATGTAGCATGTGCTAACAAACATTACCAAAGCCCTTAACAGTAAATTTACTTTATTTTAGATTTGTGCAACATTTCTCAGCCATGATAAACATTAATAATATATGTCGCACTGTGCAATTGGTTGTATCTGTTCAGTGATGGTGTAACCCATTTACTAGGTAACGTTTACTGCCTAGGGTGCAAATGCCACAACGCAGCTGCCTACAGACAAAACAAATATAACTTAAAGAATATGTCGCTCCAACATTTCCTATTTCTGATATGTGTCTGTTTTACCATGTACTTGTGTTAAAAGCATTCTAATTTCTTTGTATTGCTTCCTTTGTGTTAAATTCCAGGTGTTCCTGCCAGTCCCCCTGGTCTCCTATTTCAAACTGACCACACTATGTATGAGAGCACATCTATGCCGGCATGGTCAGTTTTATGACTGTGCTGGGAGAACAGCCTGCCTCTCCTTCAGTGATCAGACTTGTGCTGACACACCTTCCCCCCTTCACAGCCATTCACTGGGAAGTTCAGTGTACGGCTGCTTCTCCACCCCCTTCTCTCCAGGCCCCTTGTGCAGTTGAGAACAGAGATTATGTGATCATGAATGGCTGTTTTTTTTTTGGCATATGAGCAAGTTCAAAATAGTTTAAGGGAGTTTTTCTAACCCTCTGGAGCCATTTGTTACCTGCGTTTCTAACCCGTTAGTGACTGCAATGTGCAATTAACCATACAGAACTAGGAATGCACAACTGTGTCTGCTCCTAATCAATATCAAACTGAAAATTTGTGAAAGAGTTACTATCATGTTAATTGATGCATACTGACGCTGCTAAATTTCTCTGCATTCAAGCTAAAAATTACTCTGGTCATGAATGTGTTACCACCCCACAATAATTGAGCCTTCCCATTGACTCCAATGAATTCCACTGAATTAGTAAAATGTCCAGATTTTTACAGAAATTGTGGCAAAGTAAAAACTATAAAGCTATAATCTGGACAAACTACTAAATACACAGATGACATGCGTATATGGGAGCTTTTTTACATGCCAAAAGATGTGCATTTGTGACCATACAGTGCTAAGATTTACACAGGCCTGCTACATCACAAATCCTTGTTTGACAGGACAGAATTTGATTTTACTCTATTGCAGTTCAGTAACACAGGTCAGCTGTCTGTGACTGGACAGTGAAAAGAAAAGCAGCGCACTGATTGGCTTGTTGGTTTCTCTGTCATTCTGCTCTATCATCCTACTAGCATTCTCCCTGCACTGCAGCACAACTGATTGACTCCTTGGAATGCTTCTCCTTCACTCATTCTGAGCTATACTGTACAGAGACTGCAGGATGCTTAGTAAATTTCTAAATAAAATAAAAAAAATTAAATATGTATTAATCTGTGTCTTTTATATCTGCATGGAGTTCAGCTTTCATTTTTATTAACCCTAGTCTGTAAATTCCCATTGACTTGGGAGAGTTGCAGCAATTTCCGGTTGTGCAAAAGGACAGCGGAGAACTGTTCCATATATTAAAATGCTAAGTAATAATAATAACATGCAAACGCACAAAGGGAAAACATTTTAGTAATAACGCCCAATCCTGCACTATTAAAGACTAATTTCAACTAGCAATACAAATATACTATATTTTTTTAATCCTTTGTAAAAAAGAGTATCCAGCAATAAAAAGTAGTATAAAACCAATCAAAAAAGAACTTGAATAAAAACAGAAATCTAAAAATTAACCCAAAAGACAACCAGAATTTGTGTCAAGATAAAAATGAATAATGATGATAGTTGGTGAATTAAAAAGACATGGAACAAGAACTTCATGTTAGTTACAATTGAAGCTGAATTCCAGTAATGCTGAAAAGCATTTCATTCAATACCCTCGGGTCATGTGAACTTTGAATTTACAGTACATTGCATGGCCGAGGGGGAGAGAAAGATAGCTTCACTGCATAACATTTTAGTCATAGAGTGCAGCTCTAGGTCGTTTCTCAGTGCAGTGGCCCCATATTCTAGGCAAACTGGAGGCATTTGCTTAAGTGGCACAACACAATGGGGTTGATTTACTAAAGGCAAACTGACTGTGCACTTTACAAAGTGCAGTTGCCCTCTGCAAGAGTAGCTGCTTCAGAGCTTAGTAAATGAGAAGAAGCTCTGCTGACTTCCATCATCCAATCATGTGCAAGCAAAAATGCAGTTTTTTTAAGCTTTCCTTGCATGTGATTGGGCATTCTTTGCAAAGTGAAGCCTAACCTCATTTACTAAGCTCTGGAGCAATTGCACTTGCAGAGTGCAACTGCACTTTGCAAAGTGCACAGTCTAGTTGCCTTTAGTAAATCAACCCCAATATCTCAGCACTCCTAGGAAACACCGCTGTCAATGAAGACTTAGTAGTGTTACTGGGCAAGTGTGCACCTCTCCAAGTCTGCCAACATAATGTGCATGATAACAAAATCTTCCATAGTCCAAGATGACCAAGGGTTTGTCACTGACCACTGATTTGCTCACTAGGTGCTGCATAGGCATTGGTAGGAAGAGGAACAGTAGGAAGATTGGTGAACACCCAGTTCCACGAAAAAAAGGACGATTATTGTAAGGAGAGGGGGGTAGATACAAAGAATGGTAGGCAAAATAGTTAACACCCTATGTTTCTCAAGCCATTCACTTGATTTTATTCAGCCCTCAGGGCACTATTTTATCCACTGAAACCAACAATGGAGCATAATATCCTCACCACAATTGCTCCCAATGACACCAACAATAGGGCACAATTCCTCCCACATGATACCAAAGATGGTTGCATTGTTTTTTTTTCCCACTGACTTTTTCTACTCCCAATGACCACAGTCTGCCCCCCCCCTAAAGTCTAAAGGACAATAAACTGGCCCCTTGTTTAGAAAGTTTGGGGACACCTGCTCTAGTGCCTTGAGTTCCGCGTAAAATAGCAGCAGTATTTAATAACATGAAGAATAGAATGGAAATTCCTATGAGTTGCTTTGGGCAACAAAGACAGTTCTTGTTTTAGAAACCGTCAATCCTGAGTTACATAGTAGACTAGGCTAAACAAAGCAAATAATTGCCTCTTCCTATGTTCTGGTTGCAGGTGCACTTTAAATATGGTTTTAACTTTCACAAGTAATCTATGTAAATTTGGTACATCCCTGTTTCAGTGCTTATAGAAAACATATCAGAGTTTATGGCAAACACAAAAGTCACACATAATGACAAAAATACAGTAAGTTATGCTAAAATTACCTGAAAATCGAAAGGCAATAGTTCTGATACATCCAGCAGTAGACAATCACTCCACTCAAAATTATATGCAGTGTTTTGGAATTGCTAGAGCGTGAAATCACCCAATAGGTTGTAGAATCTATCTGCAGTTTTAGTGGCAGTTTATCTGCAACTGTGTGCCCAGCTGCATCCATATACTAGGACCACGATGAAGAGATCTTTCAAAAATGAATCCAGCAGTCACAGTGAAATGCCACAGCAGAAAGACAGAAAAAGGGGCTGGAGGCGATTGAACACATCCACCCCATCACCAATTCATCTTGTATGGGCTGACACTTAGCTTATGTACTTGTATAATGTTCATAAAGCTCACAGTGCAGAGAAACATTTTTAACAGCCTATAAATTCACTGGTGTGACCAGTTTTGAGTGATTTGGTAGGCCGGATATTTCTAATAGCACAATTCTTGCCCCCCCCCCCCCCCCCCCCAGGGTTGCAGAGAATTTATAATCGATGGTGAAAGAGCAATGGAATGCAGTAAACCTTACTATCCAATCAATCAGTTTTTGGCAGCCTAAGGAGACTACATATGGACATCCAAGATGACCATTCTCATTACTACCAGCAAGTCAATTTAGACTCAAGCTCAAATACTAATCTTGATGTTTTTCAGCTATAAAGGATAACTGTACAAAACATAATCCAGCTTGTGGATTTTGCAACTAACAATGAACAAAAACTTAGACTAATCCTTCTCCTGCGCTGTACAGTAGACATCTTTAATATTCCCACAGCAAGCATTGGGATGAATGCTATTGAAAATGAAGCAAGTGTGGCCCACTCTGGCCTGGGTCATAGAGGATGACTGCCAGCCTAAAGAAGACCCAGCCCACTTGCCTTTAGCTTGTAGAAATAGCCCAGTACTAGCTTAACCCAGCTGTGAGCAGTTGCAAATGAGTCTCAAAACTGCAAGCAGGCTGCACAGTACAATTATAGAATGCCTGCACTAAATAGTTATTTATCGTGAAGAAATCTGGCTATTGCCACCTGATGCTGATTTAATTTTTTTAAGCATTTGTACAGTTATCTTTTAGGGTGATGTTGTCAGAGCTATGGGTCCACCCAGATAATGTAGGTTTTAATGTATCAGACTATTACACTTCCCTGAGATAATCAGCACCTGCAGCATGTTTTCAAGCAACTTATGTCCTCCTTCCTTCTCTTTCCTCGTGTATAAACCTAAGTCAGCAACACTTCTTGTACTAACGTACATTTACACAGCGTATATTGCTGTGTCACAAAGCCTAATGGACGTCTATCTTCAGGGTCACATATTGGCCTTAGAAATTGGAGGATCTGACCAAAGTGATGCATTAAGTGATGATCTCATGCCTTTGGGCATTTGTACACACCTCCAGATGTGACATGTTGGGGGCAAAATTTGCTTGGACAGGTTGGAAAATATTGACCAACTGCTAATGTTCATTCCAAAAAAGGCCAGTGCTGGAGATGTCAGCATGGCCCTCACATCTGAAATAAACATTAACGTTTTGGCAAACTCAAGCATCTGCATCTACGTCATAAGCTGTGTGAAAAACACCTATGACAGGCTGTATCAAGTTTTTGGATATCCTCATCCTTTAATATATAGGGCCAGCTCTAAAGCTGATCTGTGAAGTATGAACTTATACAGACACTTCTATAAACGCATTATTATTACATTTTCTATGACTGAACTAAACATAAAATCACATAATATATATGTGGCCTTGAGCTACCCCTAAATTTGAGATAATTTACATATGCAGACAGTTTCAGCAGCAAATAGTCTTATGCATGGGTCAAATTCCGAACAAATTTTCTTTAAAAAATCAGAAATTTTGTGCATTTTGTGATCCAATGGTGCCACCATTGATTTTGAAATTCGACCAACGAAGCCTTCAATTTCACCTCACCTGGCTACATAATTTTTTTCTTTTTTGGTAATTTTTTTTTTCTTGCACTCATAAACATTCTCCCATCATTGATTACAAAATCGTTTGCTTTTAAAAAAAATTTCCAACATGTCTGATCACTCAAATTCAATGGCCGCACGAAAATCGGCCATTCCTGAGGCCCACTAATGGTGTGAAATTCACATGCACATTCTTAGATAAGGTTTTCAAAAGAAAATTCTTTCAGAATTCAACCCATGCATGGCCTGCATTAGTGTGACTATGGTCGTAGGTGTCTGCTTATGATGCAGACACCATGCTTGCTTAGCCTAAACTTAAACAAAAAAAAAAAGAGCAGTCAGTTCAGGTAGGTGACCTAGAGTTGGCCCTGGAAGGTTACTGCACACCACTGCTCTCCATTGTTATCAAGTAAAGTCCACTATGAAATGGTTAAACTCTTTCCTCTTATTCATAAAGTAATACAATTTAGTGATTTACAAATTCTCAGCTCATTAACTTCCACAAGAGAGCTATGGGCTGGGTAAAGTCTAAGACCTTTATTATATATATATATATATATATATATATATATATATATATATATATATATATATATATATATATATATACACACAACCACGCTGACATGGACCTATTATTTCAGGTGCTAAATCCATACCTATTCAGTTCTGTGAGTATCTATTGAACAACCTAACCTAACAACCAGTCCAGCAGGGCAGATCTCAGATCGACAACAACCTTTAGCTGTGGAGATTAGTGCACTAATGGCTGCAAATCACTGAACTGCCTCCCGCTGTATCTAAGTGAAAAGAGTTTTACGCTAAGTGAACCTCCTGAAATTAGCCCATAGATATAGGTGTCAAGAATGATTACCATTATCTTAGACATTTGAGGGATTAGGGATTGTGCTTTAAAATATTTGTAAAAAATACACCATATCAGCAAGAGCTAAATCTGCTTAACAATACTAACACCATTAATTCTATTTCTTTCCATGTTCCTTTTTAGGCTCCTCTTTTTTAGGCTCCTCTTTTTTAGGCTCCTCTTTTTTAGGCCCCTCTTTTTTAGACTCTTCCTTTTTGGACTCCTCCTTATTAGACTCTTCCTTAATAGGCTCTTCCTTTTTAGGCTCCTCCTTTTTGGTTGATTTGTGGTACTTCTGGCCAATCCCGTAAGGGACATGGGCTGCAATAGTACCTAATTCATGTGCACCTTCTATGTGAAACATTTGGTCATCAAAGAAAAGATGAGGTCGTATTTTGTCCAAGATGGGTCCCTTTGGGGCCCCTGCAAGGAAAAGGGCTTCATCTATCTCCAAGCCCCAGGCACGTAAGGTCTTCAAGGCTCGGGCCCCAGAGCTGGCAGCACTCCTAGCTGTCACAAGGTAGGTCCTTATAGGGCATTTAAGCCTTGCATCTTTAGCATGAAACTTCCTTTGAAGCTTTCCCAGTGCCTCCAGAAAGCATTTCAGTGGACCCTATAAAATATAATAATATAATATGATAAAATACATAAGATAACAGGTTACTGTTGTCTAGAACATAAAAATGTATTCCCTCTACTGACAAAAATAACTAAGCTAAGCTTCATTTCAACCTAAAATAGTTAGATAACATAACCCCAGTGTGAATGTGATTTTTTTTTTTATTTATCCACATCATGTTATCGCTAGAAGTAGTAAGTTACATTTATCTGGACTCATTTTGTAACGTTAAGCATTACAGAACAAGTTCAGCTGAATGTGACCAACTACCACAAGCTATAACCCCAGTGTTATTTCAGGATAACATTTAGGCTGGATTCACACCATTTCTGTTATGTTGACACATGCTAATTGCACTTGATGTGCATTGACATCCTTTTTTTTTAAACATTGGGGTTGATTTACTAAAACTGGAGAGTTCAAAAACTGGTGTAGCTCTGCATAGAAATCAATCAGCTTTCATACTTTTTGTCAAAGCTTAATTGAACAAGCTGACGTTAGAAGCGGATTGGCTACTATGCACATCTGCACCAGATTTTGCATTCTCCAGTTTTTGTAAGTCAACCCCATTGCATAGTGTTAATGCATTGATGTGCAGGGTTTTTATTTATTGCAGATGTCAAATTAATTATTTTTCCTTCTCCTATGTGCTGCATGCTATATTTTCACCCAGCACAAACACAGAACAGAGAACGGAGTCTATTGGAAACAATGGATTTTGGCTTGTTTTTGCCTTGCGCCTGCGTTGAGCCTATGTTATACAATGCAGCCCAATGCACTTGGGTCCCTAGTGTACTGTAACAATACATAGGCAACCACATACAGAGCAGTTCACCTGCATTTCAGGAAACATGCATGGAAAACGCCTTTCCCGAACTAGCCATGTATGTTCGGAGATATAGAGTACAGGAGTCACAAGTCTCTTCAACTGAAACAGGTCCACATAAACACAAGCCTGGTTTGAAGGCTAAGTCCACCTTTTGCAAAAAAATAATAAATGCACCGCACCCATATTTTCAGAAAAAAATTGCTAATGAGCTTGCACAGCATTGTAACTGAAGTCAGTGGATCGTGGCTGCAATTCATAGGCTCCTGCAGACTATTCTTCCAGTTCGTTTCTCGCACCGAGAACACTGGTGGACGTGTCAGTGAACTACAAGTGCAAAAATCACTACACCTGTATTCCATTGAGAACTTCTGCTGTGACAGACTGGACTTGTCGTTTATTTGTTCACAGATTTCTCTAAATGAATGATAGGGCTGAGCAGGCAAAGCTATGCACAGTATTGCAGATTACAAATCTGACAGCTGTTGCAGAGAGGGTCGTTTTGGCAGTGAGTGGGATAGGGGGTCCGCTTGGGACCATTGTTCATGTTGCACCATATACAGGGCCTTGAATAAGTATTCATACCCTTTTCCACGTTTTTTCATGTTACAACCAAAAACGTAAATTTATTTTATTGGGATTTTATGTTATAGTCCAACACAAAGTGGCACATACGATAATTGTGAAGTGATAGGAAAATGTTAAATATGTAAGAAAAAGTGTGGGGTGCATTTGTATTCAGCCCCCTGAGTCAATACTTTGTAGAACTACCTTTCACTGCAAATACAGCTGCAAGTCTTTTTGGGGATGTCTCTACCAGCTTTTCACTTCTAGAGAGTGACATTTTTGCCCATTCTTTGAAAAATAGCTCGAGCTCTGTCAGATTACATGGAGAGCGTCTGTGAACAGCAATTTTCAAGTCTTGCCACAGATTCTCAATTAGATTTAGGTCTGGACTTTGACTGGGCCATTCTAACACATGTATATGCTTTGATCTAAACCATTCCATTGTAGCTCTGGTTGTATGTGTTGTCCTGCTGGAAGGTGGACCTCCACCTCAGTCTCAAGTCTTTTGCAGACTCTAACAGGTTTTCTTCTAAGATTGCCCTGTATTTGGCTCCATCCATCTTTTCATCAACTCTGACCAGCTTCTCTGTCCCTGCTGAAGAAAAGCATCCCCACAACATGATGCTGCCACTGCCATGTTTCATGGATGGTGGATGGTGTGTTCAGGGTGATAGGCAGTGTTAGTTTTCTACCACACATAGTGTTTTGCTTTTAGGCAAAAGTGCAATTTTGGTCTCATCTGACCAGAGCACCTTCTTCCACATGTTTGCTGCTTCTCACAATTTGCAAACTGGACTTCTTATGGATTTCTTTTAACAATGGCTTTCTTCTTGCCACTCCCTTATAAAGGCCAGATTTGTGGAGTGCATGACTAATAGTTGTCCTGTGAACAGATTCTCCCACCTGAGCGGTGGATCTCTGCAGCTCCTCCAGAGTTACCATGGGCCTCTTGGCTGCTTCTCTGATTAATGCTCTCCTTGTCAGTTTAGGTGGATGGACATGTCTTGGTAGGTTTTCAGTTGTACCATACTCTTTCCATTTTCAGATGATGGATTGAACAGTGCTCCGTGAGATGTTCAAAGCTTGGAATATTTTTTTATAACCTAACCCTGCATTAACCTTCTCCACAACTTTATCCCTGACCTGTCTGTTGTGTTCCTTGGCCTTCATGATGCTGTTTGTTCACTAAGGTTAACACATTACTGAGGGCTTCACAGAACAGCTGTATTTATACTGAGATTTATTTACACACTATTTACTAATTAGGCAACTTCTGAAGGCAATTGGTTCCACTAGATTTTCGTTAGGGGTATCAGAGTAATGGGGGCTGAATGCAAATGCACGCCACACTTTTCACATGTTGTCAAAATTTTTGAAAACCATTTATAATTTTCCTTCCACTTCACAATTATGTGCCACTTTGTGTTGAATACTTTTTCAAGGCACTGTATATGAATGTAACATGGTTTTAAAAGGTACAGTAAGTCTTTAACAACCCTCTTACCCCCTTCAAAAGACATGTACCCCATCCAATCCCACTCAGAGCTACCTTTAAAGAAATAGGAGATCTGTGCAATATCAAAGCAGTGGTTTGCATATTGATGCTTTATCTGTCATTTTCCATTGCAGACACATGCAGATGGTTATCAATTCAGATGGCCCATTGACTATTTTTTCAAAGAACAGCAGCCTACAATACAGCACAACCAATCAGCAATGATCCTTCACTGAATAGATTTGCCGCAATCTGAGTGTCACCTATGGATTACTTCACCCCTCCATTGCTCTTTGAAGGACCCTATTAAAGTGGAAGTAAACCCATCGATTTAACAGTTTCAAAAAAACGGTTTAATTCCCGGCACAATAGGAAGCAGCATCCTATGGTGGCAAACCAGGAAGAGGAGGAGCCTGGAGCACTAACAGGGGAACCCATAAGAGCAGGCTCGGTGCAATTCCATCGCACAGACCAGGTAAGTATGACAGATTTGTTTTTTTTGTTATTTATATATATATATATATATATATATATATATATATATATATATATATATATATATATATATATATATATATATATATATATATATATATATATATATATATATATATATATATATATATATAAATAATATATATATATATATATATATTATATATATATATATAAATAATATATATATATATATTTATATATATATATATATATATATATATATATATATATATATATATATATATATATATATAAATACATACACATTACAATCACTTTAAATCTGATCTCTGAGCTGGGAAACCCTAAATTACCTTAAAATGTAATTACCGGTATATTTCCACTGTACACAACATTTCATTTTCCTACCTGGGCCAATGGATTGTTCTCAAATTGTTTTTCATGTTCAAAAAATGAATCCAAACCCCTTTCTTTTACTATCTGCTCAGACTCGTCAGAGAACAGGACTGCATCTCCATCAAATGCTACTCGCATTTCCTTCTCCGGCAGGACAATGTCTCGCTTTGGTGTGAACATGGTGGCAGCTGCAATACCTGCAAAAACAGAAAAAATCCTTTAGAACAAGTTGTACAGCAGGGAATACCTAATACATAAAGGTTAAATAACAATATAGTGATAAAAGAAATGATATGCCCTAACGTTTAGCAAATGCTCAGGGGATACTTTTTATGATTTAACCTCTTCAGCTACGGAAGGTTTACCCCCCCTCCATGCCCAGGCCCTTTTTTGCGATACGACACTGCATTACTTTAATTGACAATTGTGCAGTGGTACAACACAGTAAACAAAAAAAAAATTAAGTCCTTTCCCCCCCCACAAATAGAGCTTTCTTTTGGTGGTATTTGATTGCCTCTGCGGTTTTTATTTTATACGCTATAACAAAAAAAGTCTGACAATTTTGAAAAAAAAAAAATATTTTTTTTTACTTTCTGATATAAAACATGTCCAGAAAATTTTAAAAAAATATATCACATTTCTTCCTCTTCAATTTAAGCCAAAATGTATTCTGCTACATATTTTTGGTACAAAAAAAATCACAATAAGTGTATATTGATTGTTTTGCGCAAAAGTCAAAGCGTCTACAAACTATGGGATATTTTTATGGAATTTTAAATTTTTTTTACTAGTAATGGCGGCGATCAGCGGCAGACAAATTGGACACCAAGTGACACTTCTGACACTTTTTTGGGGACCAGTGACACTAATACAGTGATCAGTGCTAAATAATATGCACTGTCACTGTACTAATGACACTGGCAGGGAAGGGGTTAGCATAATGAGCAATCAAATGGTTAAATGTGATCCCTGGGAGTGCTTTCTAACTGTGTGGGGGGTGCTTCTACTGTAAGAAGACAGATATCGGTGTTCCTGCTTAGCAGAACACAACAAGATCTGTCTTCTTCTGTCACAGAATGGTGATCTGCCTTGCCGTTCTGTCTGCCTCGGGAACGATCAGCGGGTCCAAGCGGACATTAGTTCGGCCGGACCCACTAATTGGCTGCCACTGTGACCCAGGAAACAAAACCTGGTACAGGTACGTGATTTTGCGCTAAAGGGCCACCCTGCCGTAGTATATATGCATGTGGCGGTCCGGAAGCGGTTAAAGGATAACTGTTAGAACCCTTAAGTTAGCTTGGCTAAATGTCTTGTCTCATATCAGACCACATCTGCTACATACAGCAGTAAAAAACATGGTACTGTGTCTACAACCAATGCCATAAATCAGAGGTGGAGGTGGAAAAACAACTTTGTAGGCTCTAATATGCACTTGCCCGGTTTTTCTTTTGATTTACCAAAGTGGAAAATGCCTTATAGTAGAAGGCAAGACTTTTTTTTATGTTTTGGATAGAGTGGAAAAGGATTAGAGCACCTGTTGGGGTTTTATAGCTGTCTGTGCCTCCGTTAAGTTGATCCAGAGAGGAAGTAAAAAAAATCCCAAATTTTGAGTGGCTGCCAGAACAGGAAAAAAGGGGGAAGCTTCCAATGGGGACACCGTTTCTGGCGACTATTTTACTCACTTCCTGTTACAGCTATGTGACAGGGCTTAAAGGGAAATCTCCCCAATCAGACACAGATGATAAAAATGCCTGAAAGGGGTTGGAACCCTCCCTTACTCTATCCAAAAAAAAAAAAGGTTTTGCCTTTAGTTCTACATTAAATCTGTGCTATACCCTGATGCTCTTGCACTAATTGCATACACAGTAAATGTATTAGAAAACAAGTCAAGGGGGAATGCAGATGGCTCTTTGTCTGGGTAAACTGATTTAGATCAGGACAGAATAGCACCCCTGACCTCTATCCTCAGACTATACGACTCCAGTTTGAGAACGAGGTCTCCCAGCTCAGTATGAGTTTGGGGGTTCTGAATGTATTTTTGGAGGGGTATGTTATCTGGTAAGACCTCTCACCCTACAGTATGATCCCATGAGGGGTGGGGTGGGGATCTCACCGGGTAGCGGTCGGCTTTTGCCTCCCTTCCAGAAAGAATCCAAGTACAATATAACTTACTCTAGAGCCGTAACTCATTTACTTAAAACCTCCATGAGAATCCACCTTTAATTAGCGTGCCTGAAACTCAGAAAGACATCCTTTGATGTCACTGATCCAGGTCTAAAATATTGAAAAATGTTTTTGTTTCATGTTACTTTGGTTGTCTTGGAACTTGCAGGCCATACCTAATTCTCAAATGTTATTCTTTTGAAAAGGTTTGTAATCTTCTTATGTAAACTCAATAAAATTATTGAATGAAAAAAACAAAAAAACAAGTCAAAGTAGTTAGATGTTCTTTTCTACATATGAGCAGGGGTTATCCTGGAGTAATAGGAAGATGATATACTATGCACAGAGGTGTGTTCATTCACGTCAGTGTTTAGGAGTGTCTGTGTATTTATCACTGCTATAAATACCTGCGTGTGTCTTGCCACAAATATAGACTGCCTATTTTTTACAGTCTGAGAAATGCAAGTAATATATTGCTGATACTTAATGGTATTATGGGATTGGCCTTCAGATGTCATTGCTCTAGCAACCACAAAACAAGTCCCCAATAGAACAAGTGGTTCCAACCCTGTCACGCGGCAATTTCTGGGACCCAATACTGCTCCTGATCGGGTGGCCCCGTAGGAGATCCTAGCAAGGGGTGGGCCACTATATAAGAACCTAAGGGGCAATAATGAGCCATTCTTATTTTGGAAGCACTTGATGTTGCACAGAGAAGTTTTTGTAACTTGTTGGAGGGAGCCACTCTTGAGTTTTCAATAAAAAGAGGAAAGGGTTACTCTGGCACACAGTAACCCCTTCTTTTTTACTGGCACATAGACACACTAAGCTTACAGCAGCCAGACAGGCCAAGCCTAGTGTTCATACTTTGTGAAGCAGGAGAAAGGTG
Organism: Lithobates septentrionalis; assembly: GCA_037952835.1. Lineage (NCBI taxonomy): Eukaryota > Metazoa > Chordata > Amphibia > Anura > Ranidae > Lithobates > Lithobates septentrionalis. Next base: position 1,875,292 of record JBBDGP010000286.1, on the reverse strand, counting down.
AAAGGTCACAACTGATATAAGAAACTTTTATCATGCCACCCTCACAAGGAACCAGAGACAAGTATTTCACTGGAGACAGGTATTTCCCCTTTATTCAAACCAGGAGTCTCCCAGTAACCTAGGTTGTTTTCTTGTATCCATCTCTGACAATGTGGGTCCCAGACTTCAAACTGCCAACTGCTAGGGATGAGCTGAACACCCCCCAGTTCAGTTAGCAGCAGAACATGCGAACAGGCAAAAAATTTGTGTGAACCACATTAAAGTCTATGGGACACGAACATGAAAAATCAAAAGTGCTCATTTTAAAGGCTTATATGCAAGTTATTGGGATAAAAAGTGTTTGTGGACCCTGGTCATGCCCCAGGGGACATGTATCAATGCAAAAAAAGTTTTAAAAATGGGCCCCCAGGCACTATATACTCTGAACAGCAGTATATATACTATACAGCCTGCCCTATATACTCTGCAGAAAAATTGGGCCTTAGGTGTTGGTGGTGCCAGAACACTGCAAACCCTCACAGTTACTAAGGATCACATTAGCCATAACTACCTCCTCCCAGCCACGTACAACTCCTTGGGTTTCTGGGGACTGAAAACCATCCCTTGAAGACTGCTGCTGAGTGTAAACCTCCACATTCATGCTGACACAATTCTCCTCCTCTTCTTCCTGTGTGTTTGGTGGGCTCGCAGGAATCTGCATAAAGGGGGCCTTGAGAGAAAAGGAAGTCCCCCTCTACCTCATGCTGTTCTGCCTCAAGTGCCATGTCCATAATTCCACGAAGCGTGTGCTCCAGCAGGAAGACTAAAGGGACAGTGTCACTGATGCATGCATTGTCACTGCTCACCATCCTTGTGGCCTCCTCAAATGGTGACAGGACAGTGCATGCATCCTTGACAGTAGCCACTGGTGAAGCGATCAAACTCCCCTGACCCTGTCCTGGTGCCATACTTACACAGATACTCATTGATGGCCCTCCGCTGTGTGTGCAGCCACTGTTGCCAATGTTGAGTTCCACCTGGTGGGCATGTCACAAATGAGGCCATTGGTGGGCAGGTTGCAGGTTGCATTCCCTTTGAATGTCAGTCAGTCGAGCCAGTCGAGCACTGGCATTGTATGACCGTCAGAAATGACCACAGGCTTTTCTGGCCTGCCTCAGGAGATCTTGTAAGCCTGTGTACCTGGTCAAGAACCGCTGCACCACCAAGTTCAGGACATGTGCCAAACATGGAACATGGGTCAAGTGTACCTGTCGGAGGGCAGAGATAAGGTTGGTGCCATTGTCGCATACAACCATTCCTGGCTGAAGCTGGTCTGGCGTCAACCACCTCTGAGCCTGCCCCTGCAGAGCTGACAGAATCTCTGCCCCAGTGTGGCTCCTGTCCTCTAGGCAGACCAACTCAAGCACCGCATGACATCTTTTAGCCTGACTGCTTGCGTAGCCCCTTGAACGCTTACAGAGCACTGCTGGTTCAGAGGACAAATCTGCAGAAGAGGCCATAGAGGAAGAAGGAGGAGGGGGTGGAGGAGAGAGCTGTGGCAGAATCACCACTAGCATTTTGGAGGTGTGGTGGCAGAACAAGCTCCAACAACACTGAACCCTGTCCCTATATATATACACACACACACACTAGACTGTATATATATATATATATATATATATTATTAATATACTGCCAGCACTGACTGAATATAGAGTAAACACTGAATATAAAGTCTATGCTAAATGCAGAGTATATATATATATATATATATCAAATACATTGCCACTAACTGAATAACCTGCCTGCTTAATCTAACTCAAGCTATCTCTCTGTCCACGCCAACCGCCAACAACATTACACACGGCCGCTATGTAAGCAGCCTTATATAATACTATATAGTGTGGGGCGTGGACTTAGTCCCCCTGAGCCATGATTGCCCAAAGGCACCCTGCCTTTGGCCAATTATGGCTCTTTCAGCAGGGCCAGCTGTGATTGGACAAAGCATGCAGGTCAGGTGCATGCTTTGGCCAATCATCGTACAGCAATGCACTGCAATCTCGCAGTGCATTATGGGGCCTTCCGTGGCACTCAAATCTCCCGCAAAAGCCCCATATGTTCAGTTCGTTTTAGAACAAACGAACACCCAATGTTCGAGTCACACTTACGCTCGACTCGAACGCGGGCTCATCCCTACCCACTGCGTGCAATGTGTTTCCAACCAGCAACAAGACCTCCTGCTGTCCACAAAGCAACCTGATTAGAAACTCGCCCTTAGCCGATAGGAACTGACTTTCACACTTCAGCACATTTAAGAGTTTAAAAAAAGAAACAGCAACCTAAGGAGCAAAATCCTCAAGGTCATTACTAATTATTTCTAGATAACAGATTCCACTCAATATAGCAGGATTTATCCAGATAAGTGTTCAAATTGAATTGCTGAACTGTGTCAGTTATGACCAGTAGTGCAAGTTTATAAATAGCATGACAACCCTGATTATTCATTGAGTGGCTGAAATGAAGAAAGAATTGCATTCATTCCCTGATAAATATGTCTACTGGCAGTTTTTATATAGGCCGGAATTCTCCTTTAAGTTGTAGAAGTCTAATAGCACTCTGATGTGCTGTCTACGGAGGACATTTGTATTACAAGAGCAAAGCCAGATATGGCACAACAAACTATGGACAAAACAATATACATTGGTGACTGTGCAATATAAACGTGTGATTGACAGACCCTGGAAAGACTCCAAGCTTATCCGCCAGGCTCTCACACTATACCAAGAGGGCTGCAAACCAATCCTATCAAGAACAGTTTATGAAACATATGAAAAAACATACACAGCCGAGGAAGAGGAACAGACATGAACTGTTTAGCTGGAAGTCATTAGGGCCCTTTGTTTGAAGGAAATTCCTACCTTTTCATCACAGAAACTTAAAAATATCCAAGATGCTGTTGCCAATAAAAAAAAAATAACCTGCAAAAAAAAAACCCTTTATATTCACCAGTTCCTTGATCCTTTGCTTTGTTCAAGAACTGAGTATAAAATGTGTTCTACAATTACTAGTGCATTTACTTACGCTACATTTAGGATACTATTGGAGGTCTACGGATATACTGCTAATGGATTTTAGCCTGTCGTGCTTGCATAATGTGTTTCAAGGAGTGTACTGTGTATTCTTCTCACTATGCTGTGTATATGTTTGTGTTGTGAATAAATCAGTTAATTACCTGACCAGCAGAATTTTATCATTACCATAGCCCACTAAATACCTGGGTGTGTCCTGACACCAATAGAGACTACACATCTTTACAGTATGAGAAATGTAATTAGTACCTTGTTTATATTCAATTGTATTATGCAATTGGTCTCCACATGTTGTTGTTTTCGTAACCCAAAAACTGATCCAAAAGAACTTTTATTAGGAGATCCACAAACAATGATTATGGATCCCAAAACTGGGCATTTTTAGAACCCAATCCTGACGGAGTGGCCCGGTGAGATTTCTGGGCAAGGGGTTAAATCAAGAACTTCATAACCCTCCGAGTGGCATTAACTGGCAGTCTCCAATCAAATGAAGGTTTACCATATGTAGTTGAGAAAGCCAAATACAGAGTGGCTAAAAGCTTACTGTGATAATTTGGCAACCACCTGTCACTGAAGGGTCTGCATTTGAAAATTCCACCCAAAACAATATGGGATGGATACCAACACTGAAAATGGCATTGTCTAGCAGCTTTAAAAAAAAACTGTTTGCCTTGCAGTATTAAAAGTATTACTCTAAAGGAAAACCTTTTTAAATACATCCACACTGGTATGGCAACGTCAGTAAAAAGGTCTACCTTTATATGCGTTTGGAGAAGAGAGCTATATGAATCTTTATTTTGACAGTCCCCATTGTGGTGGATACCTCTATTGAATTTGGGTTGCTGTTGCCTAACAAAAGAGAAGAATACCAGTTCTGATATACTAATCAGTTTTGATCCTTAAAGCATAGGATAGAGCAGGGCAAAATTTCTATTCTAAACACATAAGAAACATTCTAAAGGCTATCGACAATTCCAATACTTTCTATGTAACTGGAACATTTATAGTTTAACGTAATAAAAATTTACTTATATCTTGATTCTATAGGAATATATTACTCAACAGAACATTATTGTATAGGTATACACACTATGCCAAGCAGGGATAGACCTGGTGGTTTCCTTTAATATCTTTCTATCTTTTAATAAAATGACTAAATATATATGTTTGTATAATTTTTTATATGGTTTGGTTATTTTATGGCTATTACATTAGCATCACATTTACCAGAATGTGAAGAAAGTTATACCAAAACACTGGGGCTAATGGCTAAATACAGAGTTGAAAAACATTCATCATTACGGTTTTACTTGTCTAAGGACTTGTAATTCTGCACAACCAATATCCTTATTTACATGAGATTTCCACACTATTCGAAGACACCACTAGCCAATTAAAGCATAGCTTAACCCAAAAACATAATGTTAATGGGGGATATCATTAACATGTATAAATACATAAGTGGTCCATATAGTGAACTTGGTGTTGAGTTATTTACCTTAAGGTCATCACAGAGGACAAGGGGGCACTCTTTACGTCTGGAGGAAAACAGATTTCATCTCCAAATACAGAAAGGTTTCTTCACAGTAATAGGGCGTACACACGGTTGGACTTTGTTCGGACATTCCGACAACAAAATCCTAGGATTTTTTCCGACGGATGTTGGCTCAAACTTGTTTTGTCTACACACGGCCGCACAAAGTTGTCGGAAAATCCGATCGTTCTAAACGCGGTGACGTAAAACACGTACGTCGGGACTATAAACGGGGCAGTGGCCAATAGCTTTCATCTCTTTATTTATTCTGAGCATGTGTGGCACTTTGTCCGTCGGATTTGTGTACACACGATCGGAATTTCCGACAACGGATTTTGTTGTCGGAAAATTTTATCTCCTGCTCTCCAACTTTGTGTGTCGGAAAATCCGATGGAAAATGTCCGATGGAGCCCACACACGGTCGGAATTTCCGACAACACGCTCTGATCGGACATTTTCCATCGGAAAATCCGACCGTGTGTACGGGGCATAAGAGCTGTGAAAATGTTGAATAGACTCCCTCAACAGCTGGTTTTGGCCACCTCAGTAGATTGTTTTTAAAAAGCCCTGGATTCTTTCCTAAATGTGCATAATATACAGTGCCTTGAAAATGTATTCACACCCCTTTAAATTTTCTACATTTTGTCATGTTACAACCAAAAACATAAATGTATTTTATTGGAATTTTATGTGATAGACCAACATAAAGTGGCATAATTGTGAAAGGATGTAAAGGAAGAATATTTTACAAATACATATCTGAAAAGTGTGACATACATTTGTATTCAGCCCCCCTAAGGGTCCTTTCACACGGGACGGATCCGTGATGATCCTCCCCGTGAACATCCGCTTGCTCAGTGGGGATCGCTCCGTGGATCCCCGCTGAGCAGGCAGATGACAGGTCCATCGCTGCACAGAGTGCCGCTCTCCCCTATGGGGGATCGGGTGATGATGGACCGTAGAGTCCATCGTCATCCGATCCGACCCGAAAACGGATGGAAAAGTAGGTTTTTCCTCCGTTACACTTTTTTGGATCGGAGCGGGTCGGATGTCAGCGGACATGTCACCGCTGACATCCGACGCTCCATAGAGGTCTATGGAGGGTCCGTTCAGGTCCGCCTTAAAAACCGACAGGCAGACCTGAACGGATCGTTCATGTGAAAGAGGCCTTACTCTGATACTCCTAACTAAAATCTAGAGGAACCGACTGCCTTCAGAAGCCACCAAATTAGTAAATAGAGTCCACTGTGTGCAATTTAATCTCAGTATAAATACAGCTGTTCTGTGAATCCCTCGGAAGTATTTGAGTTTTTTTTGTTCTATGTTGGTTAAACTGGATGGACTCAAGTATTTTTTCAAACAGATAAACTACAATTTGTAACTATGCAATGCTAACTAATAGGCTGCATTCATTTTTTTTCACCTGGTAATCCAGTGAATAAAATACTTCCTGACCCTGGATGACTATTTCAAACATGTATTTAGAGTTCCACTTTAAATGCACTACACAGTTTCCATTTGCACAGATGTAGAAGGAAGCAGGTGCCCCTACTAGCCATATGTAAATGAGATGCAGAGATGAAATATGAGGTACAGGTAATGTACACATTAATGGAATGAATAAACGTCTTGTGAAAGGAGCCAGAGAAGAAAAGCATGTGGCCAGACAGCAGCCCATACAAGAAGCTCCATTTTAGACTGTACAGAACATGACTTCACAGTGAACGGTCAGGCAACTGAGCTGCGAAGAGAAAGAGCACATTCACCCACACGCATTGATTTTTCCAGACACCAGCACTTGGCTTTCCTGTGTAAAATGCAAAGTTGACAAACAGGAGAGTGAATGGACCTTACCTGCCTCAATGGCCTCTTGTACTTTCTCCGAGTCTGATGAGAGGTACAGGTTAGTGAGGTAAGCTTTCAGGTAGCCAATGGGGCTTTTCCCTCCAGTCATGCAGAATCGCTCAATATTCAGACCTGAAACATACGAGATTGTTTGGTGAACTTGTACACAAATCTTGAGTATCACATCCCTATACCACTATTATTTCACACCAATACTAGACTTCAGGCTTCCATACCATAATATTTCAGTGCAGGCAACTAGTGGTACCATTGTTGTAGAGCACAAGCTCTCTAATTCCAGCATTCATATGTTCTCATTGTGTTAGTGATGTGTTTCTTCATTTGAGTTTGAAGATTAGACTTATTTGGATAGAGTGGGGAATGGATAAAACCCCTGTCAGTTTTTTTTTGTTGTCCTGTTAGAAGATTTCACTTCGCAACTGGAAAAAAAAAGGTGAATTTCCCACTTAGTGCCTATTTACGCTACAATGGGCCCTGTTGCAATACACCCTTTTTTTGTGCGCATGCGTGTTGCATTAGGCAACCCATTAATTTTGAACGGGCTGTAAACACAACTTACCTCATGAAAAAAAAAATAGGAGTTGCACTAATTTTTAAAACACAAAGTATTTGCAAGGCACAGACCACTTTCATCTTTATGTTGTGTTGCCCTATAGCATACTGTAGCACACCATGGACATGTGCATTGCAGTGCAATGGATAATAAAAGGCCAACACTCTACAACACACAAGCAGCACATTGCCATTCGTTATTGTAGCACATAGTATAACGCATGTTAAGACAAATACGGTGTGGTAGAAATGAGCTCCCTAGCTGCCCCCACTAAAAGATTTTCCCTTACCCCCTTTATCCATGACAACTGTTATTTTGGATTTTACATCACTTTCAGTCTCAGTGACAATGGGTACCAGGGAAAATAGAGAGCGGGAAACTTCCCAGTAGGGAGACACCCAGCAATAAAAAAACCTAATGGGGTTCTAACTTATTGCCACTCTATCAAAAACTTAAGGTTTTGTCTGTAAATATTCTTTCAGTTTTCCTATACAATTTAAACAGTAAGAAAAGTAACAGGTAGACTGTATAAGTGTATGAAGTGTAACCATTCTTTACTTACCACTCCAGAGCTACCCTACCACTTATTCAACCAACCAGTAAAAAATATCCAATACTTCCAGGTGGAGGGCAACAAGTTTGGGCTCCCACAATACAGTGCTTTGTGCCTGATGGGCTCATTGCTAGAATGGAAGATCGGCCATGCCCAGGATGCATTATTAGCCTTGTGTAAGCATTCAAATGTCTCAGATATCTAAGCTTACGCTAGACTTTAGGGGGGCTGTTACAGTAGACTGGGATAATAGGGAGTACTTACTATAATGTGAACTTGTTACTTGCCTACTAATGGAACTGTGACTTAAAGTGCAACTTTAGACAGAAAATTAAGCTCTGCAAGATTTCTTCAGGCTGGCTTCTTTTTGCAGGTATAGCTTTGTAAAACATTCAAAATAAGTGCCTATACAGTTTAAAATACAGTAATACACGGTCTCACCCTGCTCTGCACATGCTCAGTTTCTCTCTATTTTTGGCATCGTGCTGAAAGACAGAGCCACTAGAGGTCAATCTTTTGACAGCCTAAAGATTTACTGCTGCTCTGGGCTTCAGCAAAATGGCAGCCTCCAGCAAGAAGAAGCAGGAGCAATGCTGGAGGCTAATTACAGCACACAGCAATTTTGGTTTCATAATTATTAATGTGGAATGTATGTCCCTTCCTAAAGAACATTATTTTTATTAAGTCATTATGGGTAAAGTTCTTCCTTAAATTAGGCATATAGACCCTCCTGCTAAGCAACTCTGATTGGGGGGGGGGGGGGTGACGTGACTGCGCAGCACGGGGTCAAGTGACAATTTACATCCAGGCCCTAAGCAACGTGAGAGACGGATGAATATGGCTGGAAAAGCTTACTGTGTATACATTCAAAAAAAGCTGAAACATTCCTGACTTCAGCATAGATAGCATTAACACTTTATTTTCACGTTGCCCGGGTTAATCTTGAATGGCTTTTCAAATTAGCCCTTGTATTCCTCTGCCTGCATGACAGTAATAGGAATATTAGATTGCAACCGTGTCAACTGATGTCAGTGCTTTCAGTAAATTGCTGTGGCATATTTTGGTGCTATATATCAAAATTAAATACATGCACTTAAATATAAATATCAGAATTTATGTCTGCATTCCAGAAAACCTTCGGAGGGGGGAGTCTTTGATACATGGTAATTTGTACTGTAGAGAGGTGAGGAATCAATTTTAAGAAAATATGCTGCAGTTTGAGCAAATGATTTGAAACAGCAGGACTCAAACGCTGTTCTCATCAGAGAAAAAAGGCCTAGGCTTACTGTGTGTTTAACTTGAAAAAGAAACACTTGGGTTTGTTATTGTTCAATGCCTGACATAGGTGTCATGATGAAAGTCTTCAGTAAGACCACCCTGGGGCAAGCCACCACTTCCTGATTAACTCCTCACTGAGCTCTATCTGCTGACCTCAAACCTACTGATCCATCCCTACCCCAGCTGCCTGTTGTGTTTCTCTCTTTCAACTTCTCACACATCCCAGCAGCAAGAGGGGAGATGTCATCATTACTCATGGCTGAGAAATCTGCACATAATCCTTCTGTTAAGACAACTGTATCAGCAGAGCTTGGATATAAGAGGCCTATGGGAGGAGACGGCAGCCATTTTGCTCAGTGATGGTTCTAACGTGACAAGTTAAGTCTGCGGCGCTGGGATTTGAGAGTCTGTTGAAAGTAGAAAAATGTGTGTTGTCACCGGAGCCCTGACATAAGCAAATAAACATATCTACATTAAAGAGGACTGCCAAGCAGATGAAGCAGACGCTTCCCTTCACAGTGGTAGCAAATCTGAGGTTGGCCAGTTATTTATTTGACTTACCATAATGATTGATGGTGTTTATGAGCCTTACGCCAACCTGGGCGTGGTTATTGGTCATCAGCACGATATCAAAGAGTTCTTCGCTATCTGGGTACAGTTCTCGTAGCTGCCCATTCACCTCCTCCACTGCCTGCATGAGAGAAATGCCAAGAGAGAGGTTATGGGTGACCTCAATGGAGGATTCTTATCAGCAAAATAATCATGGTTCTATTTAATAAAATATTCAGAAGAGCAGTAAGAATGTGCAATAGCCCATAACAACCAGATTCCATCTATTATTACTAATATAGTTCCTACAATGTTTAAACTCCATTCTTAGAGCATCCTGCACCCCCAGCCCTCCTCCCACGCTTATATTCAATTTTCTCAGATCCAAGTCACTCACTAGATCGCCCAGCTGCTTGTCAAAAATCTTCCCAGCCAGGCCTCTGCAATTCCATACATTACTAGATTTTTGACACATGGCCAGGCAATCTAGGAGGAAATATCTTGCTGCTTTAGGGACAGGTGAGTATAAGAATGGGGGGGCTAGGGGTGCAGGTGGTAAAGTAAGTTTAACTACCCCAAAAGTGCAGTTATATTGCAAAGTAGGACTGTGGCCAGGCTATGAATATTCAGATATATACATTGTCTTACAGAGCAGTAAATACTCTTTAAAACAAGCCCTCACTAACTTCTGTAGTTGCAGTCACTGTGGAGCGATTCATCCTCAGGTTTACAAGAAAGAAGCAAAGTTGTTCAAATTGGGTCTCTGCTCTTTTTGCTCTCTCTTCTTTCTGTGTTCCTACTCTGTGTTTATATTACAGATTAGAAGACTAAAAATTTGCCATTCCACTACTGGGAGGGGGGGAGCAGAATAAACTAAGTTGGTCGAATGAAACTGAAAGTACTTTCTGCTGTGAATTTTTAGGATGAATTGTCCCACTGTGTTGGTAACTACAGAAATTAGTGAGGACTTCCACTGGCTATCCAATAGTGGGGTCCTCTAATGCAAAATCTACCATTCTTTTTCTTTCAAAAGCAGCTACAGCCTGAGTATCCGCTCAAAGCCTCTCCACTGCCAGCATCCTGTAGAGCAGGGGTCTCAAACTGGTGGCCCTCCAGCTGTTGCGAAACTACAAGTCCCATGAGGCATTGCAAGGCTGACCGTTACATGCTTGACTCCCACAATCAGAGGCATGATGGGACTTGTAGTTTTGCAACAGCTGGAGGGCCACCAGTTTGAGACCCCTGCTGTAGAGACACTTGCTGTCTGTGTGAAAACAGTGGGCTCTCTTTCAAAAATCAAACATGCCCTCAGCTTGGTCACAGCATGCGGGCAGGGGACAGGCTTTCCAAGGAAAACAAACTGTAAGGCCTCTTCCATATGAGGCAAATCCGCTCAGTGGAGTCCGCCAGCTCAGCAGGAGATCGCTCCGTTGATCTCTGCTGAGCCGGCGGATGACAAGTCCGTCTCTGCTCACTGAGCAGGGAGGGGCCTGTCATAGCACTGCTGACTCCTATGGAGAGATCGGATGAAAACGGACATCATGTCCGTTTTCATCAGATCTCATCTGATCCGCCAAGATGGATGGCAAACGTATCGCCATACATCTCATTTTAGCGGATCGGATGGTAGACGGGTGTCAGCAGACACATGGATGGCCCAACATGCAGATGGCAGACATGCGGATCCGAGCGGGCTTGCCATGTGAAAGGGGCCTTATGCCGCATACACATGGATAGACTTTTCAGCTACAAAATTCCGACATCCTGTCTGACAGACTTTCGACAGACTTTCAACGGACTTTTGTAGGACTTTCTAACGAATGGACTTGCCTACACACGATCACACCAAAGTCCGACGGATTCATACGTGATGACGTACACCGGACTAAAATAAGGAAGTTCATAGCCAGTAGTCAATAGCTGCCCTAGCGTTGGTTTTTGTGCATCGGACTAGCATACAGACGAGCGGATTTCTGGGTCTGGCGGAGTTACGACGTAAAGGTTTGAAGCATGTTGCAAATCTAAAGTCTGTCAGATTTGCGACTGGAAAGGTCCGCTAAAGGTCCGGTGAAGCCCACACACGATCAGATTGTTTTCCGGATTTGGTCCATCGGCGTCCGTCAGACCAGTCCGGTCGAAAAGTCCGACCGTCTGTACGCGGCATTAGACTTAGCACACCTCTTGTTTTGATGCACCTGGAGTGTGTTTAGCTGATCTAAATTGAAACTTCAGTTGTGCTTTAAAATTTATGTCTGTTTTTTATCTTTATTTGTGATCCCATCCGGGAGAAGGTGGGAAAGAAAACAACTTCTTACAACAGCAACAAACAGTTCAGTTGCCAGCACAATCAGCCTAGTATCCAAGACTACTTGTCACAATCATTTGCAAAAAATGATGGTTTACAGGCCATCTAATGATTTTGAAAATGCATCCATTATCATGAGCTACCATGAGTTTTCAGACCTTTCAATTTGATGGTTGCAGATAACACTATATTGCTTCCAGAGCACCTTGATGAGTTGCTAGGAAAAGATGTTAATAAAAACAATAGATTTTCCAATGTCCGGGCATTTTGCCTTGTATGAAAAATGCACATGACCATGCATTTGGGGTGAACGGGGACTGAGCGACAACCCTCTGGGTGTGCTAATGATGTACAAAAAGTAAATTTATGTTTCCAGAGATCATGTTAATGGAACGCATAATTTACAACTTTCTGATTGGTTTCTGCAGATTTTAAAAGATATCCACTTGCCCACTGGGCACTTAAACACCATTCCTAACCAGACCAATTTTCAGCTTTCAGTGCTCTCACATTTTGAATGACAATTACTCAGTCAGGCAACATTGTACCCATATAAATTTTTTGTGCTTTTTTCACACAAATAGAGCTTTCTTTTGGTGGTATTTGATCACCACTGGGTTTTTTATTTTTTGAGCTATAAATGAAAAGACCGAAAATTTTGTAAAAAAAAAATGAATTTTTCTTCGTTTGTTATAAAATTTAGCAAATTAGTACTTTTTCTTCATAAATTTTGGCCAAAATTTGTACTGATACATTTCTTTGGTAAAAAAAAAAAACCCCAAATCAGTGTATATTATTTGGTCTTTGTGAAACTCTATCACTGAAAATTGATCTCACCTGATGTACTGACGGCCTATATTATTGCTTGAGAACCTAACAAGCCAGGACAGTACAAATATCCCCCAAATGACCCCTTTTTGGAAAGTAGACAATCCAATGTATTTATTAAGAGGTATGGTGAGTTTTTTGAAGTTGTAATTTTTTCCCACAATTCTTTGCAAAATTAAAAAATGTTTCCTTCACAGAAGTGTCATATTAACAGGTTATTTCTCTCACACAGCATATGCATACCACAAATTACACCCCAAAATAAATTCTGCTACTCCTCCTGTGTATGGCGATACCACATGTGTGAGACTTTTCCACAGCCTGGCCACATACAGAGGCCCAACATGCAGGGAGCACCATCAGGCACATACATTTCCCGTGCGGGTGTGCACGGGAGTACGATTCTGGGAGTATGTCCCTGGACGCCCTCTCAGAATAAGCCGACCGCGCTGTAGCCATCTTTCCGCTATGGCCCAGTCGGCAAGTGATTATACAACTTAAGTTCTCAATATAATTTACAAACAAATTGTATGATCCCAGTTCAGTCGTTGATGGCCCCAACCTTTAAGAGCCCTTGCACACTGGGGCGGTTTGCAGGCGCAATTGCGCTAATAATAGCGCCTGCAAACTGACCCGAAAGTGCCGCTCCTTGCATTCCAGTGTGAAAGCCCCGAGGGCTTGCACACTGGAGCGATGCGCTGGCAGGACGGTAAAAAAAGTCCTGCTAGCAGCATCTTCGGAGCGGTGAAGGAGCGGTGTGTATACCGCTCCTTTACCGCTCCTGCCCATTGAAATCAATGGGACGGCGCGGCTATACTGCCGGCAATGCGCCTCTGCAGAGGCGCTTTGCAGTGGTATTTAACCCCTTCTCGGCCCCTAGCGGGGGGTAAAACCGCCCCGCTAGCGGCTGCATACTGGCGGTAAAACGCCGCTAATAATAGCGGCGTTTTACCGCTGACGCCGCCCCAGTGTGCAAGGGCTCTAACAGGTTTGTCCATCTCAATCTTTCAAATCTGTCTGTGGCTGGACTTCTTCCAGACTGTAGTAGGGGTTGTATAATTGTAAACCTTGTATGATCACATGTACCTTCCAAGCCTTCTACTATCCAATCACATATCAGTTAGCGATAGACATTGTGTGCAATCTACAGTATCTCACAAAAGTGAGTACACCCCTCACATTCTTGTAAATATTTTAATAAACTTTTCATGTTACAACACTGAAGAAATGACACTTTGCTACAATGTAAAGTAGTGAGTGTACAGCTGTAACAGTGTAAATTTGCTGTCCCCTCAATATAACTTACATATAACTCAACACACAGCCAATAATGTCTAAACAGCTGGCAACAAAATTGATTACACCCCTAAGTGAAAATATCCAAATCGGCCCAAAGTGTTAATATTTTGTGTGGCCACCATTATTTTCCAGCACTGCCTTAACCCTCTTGGGCATGAAGTTCACCAGAGCTTCACAGGTTGCCACTGGAGTCCTCTTCCACTCCTCCATGATAACATCATGGAGCTGGTGGATGTTTGAGGATGTCCCACAGATGCTCAATAGGGTTTAGGTCTTGAGACATGCTTGGCCAGTCCATCACCTTTACCCTCAGCTTCTTTAGCAAGGCAGTGGTCATCTTGGAGATGTGTTTGGGGTTGTTATCATGTTGGAATATTGTCCTGTGGCCCAGTCTCCGAAGGGAGGGGCTCATGCTCTGCTTCAGTATGTCACAGTACATAAGAAACAGAGAAGCCATGCTGAGAAATTAGTATTAGAATTATTGATTGGGATAAAAATATCCCTAATAAATAAATTTGAATAATCTATGTAGATATGGTATAAAAAATAAGTGAATTAAAAGTGAATATATATCAGGAAAACAAAAAATTATTTATGTGTTGTACTAGTTAAAGTCCAAAATAATGAATGTCCCAACATTACAAATAAAAACATTTGGTGACTTGACATAACGAAGTGTATCCACAACTGATGAATGGCATGCTTACCAGATAGTAAGCCAAAATAGACAGGTGGCTTAACCCAGCCTGGGCCTTGGTACGAGCCAGTCACAGTAAGGTGTAACAGTAATCTGCTTGAACGGCGGGTGTGCGTTGAAGAGTTAACCCAAAAAAATAATATATAACATAGCGTATTACTGACACAAAAAATTATTAAATAAATTTAAGATAGGAATAGCACTCACATTGTGAAGTATAGAAAAGTATATATAAAACACCCAGTGGTGAAAATTCCAATCACCAACACTATACAGAGGGCCTCCTTACCAAATGGCAAATAATTAGTGCAAAATCCCAACAGGTATGTGAAACATCAGCCAGTGAAGAAATCGATAAGTGCACCAACACCACACAGAGGGCCTGCTTACCAGATGGCAGACTCAAAAAGCAGGTAACTAAACGACCGGATGGACTCCAGCTGGATGAGATGAGACTATTGGATGGATGGATCGACCTTACAGCTTTGACCAGAAGACTCCATTCCTCACACAATGAGTGTAGGACCTTTCCTTCTCCAAACTTTGTTGAGCTAGGAGTTTGGAGAAGGAAAGGTCCTACTGTACACTCATCGTGTGAGGAATGGAGTCTTCTGGTCAAAGCTGTAAGGTCGATCCATCCATCCAATAGTCTCATCTCATCCAGCTGGAGTCCATCCGGTCGTTTAGTTACCTGCTTTTTGAGTCTGCCATCTGGTAAGCAGGCCCTCTGTGTGGTGTTGGTGCACTTATCGATTTCTTCACTGGCTGATGTTTCACATACCTGTTGGGATTTTGCACTAATTATTTGCCATTTGGTAAGGAGGCTCTCTGTATAGTGTTGGTGATTGGAATTTTCACCACTGGGTGTTTTATATGCACTTTTCTATACTTCACAATGTGAGTGCTATTCCCATCTTAAGTTTATTTAATAATTTTTTGTGTCAGTATTACGCTATGTTATATATTATTTTTTTGGGTTAACTCTTCAACGCACACCCGCCGTTCAAGCGGATTACTGTTACACCTTACTGTGACTGGCTCGTACCAAGGCCCAGGCTGGGTTAAGCCACCTGTCTATTTTGGCTTACTGTCTGGTAAGCATGCCATTCATCAGTTGTGGATACACTTCATTATGTCAAGTCACCGAATGTTTTTATTTGTAATGTTGGGACATTCACTATTTTGGACTTTAACTAGTACAACACATAAATAATTTTTTGTTTTCCTGATATATATTCACTTTTAATTCACTTATTTTTTATACCATATCTACATAGATTATTTAAATTTATTTATTAAGGATATTTTTATCCCAATCAATAATTCTGATACTAATTTCTCAGCGCGGCTTCTCTGTTTCTTATTTGTGTTTTGTGTATATCCCACAATAAGCTGCTGATATTTGATTTTGCCAAGCGCAGTTTTTTTCCTCTTTTATGTCACAGTACATGTTGGCATTCATGGTTCCCTCAATGAACTGTAGCTCCCCAGTGCTGGCAGCACTCATGCAGCCCCAGACCATGACACTCCCACCACCATACTTGACTGTAGGCAAGACACACTTGTCTTTGTACTCCTCACCTGGTTGCAGCCACACACGCTTGACACCATCTGAACCAAATAAGTTTATCCTGGTCTCAGACCACAGGACATGGTTCCAGTAATCCATGTCCTTAATCTGCTTGTCTCCAGCAAACTGTTTGCAGGCTTTCTTGTTCATCATCTTTAGAAGAGGCTTCCTTCTGGGACGACAGCCATGCAGACCAATTTAATGCAGTGTGCGGCGTATGGTCTGAGCACTGACAGGCTGATCCCCCTCAACCTTCACAAAGACAGCCTCTGGATATGACGCTGAGCACATGCACTCAACTTCTGTGGTCGTCCATGGCAAGGCCTGTCCTGTTAAACCGCTGTATGGTCTTGGCCACCGTGCCACAGCTCAGTTTCAGTGTTTTGGCAATCTTTTTATAGCCTAGGCCATCTTTATGTAGAGCAACAATTCATTTTTTTCAGATCCTCAGAGAGTTCTTTGCCATGAGGTGCCATGTTGAACTTCCAGTTACCAGTATGAGAGAGTGAGAGCAATAACACCAAATTTAACACACCTGCTCCCCATTCACACCTGAGACCTTGTAACACTAATGAGTCACATGACAACGGTGAGGGGAATGGCTAATTGGGCCCAATGTGGACATTTTCACTTAGGGGTGTATTCACTTTTGTTGCCAGCGGTTTAGAAGTTAATAGCAAATTTGTTATACAAGCTGTACACTCACTACTTTACATTGTAGCAAAGTGTAATTTCTTCAGTGTTGTCACATGAAAAGATAGAATAAAATATTTACAAAAATGTGAGGGGTGTACTCACTTTTGTGAGATACTGTATATATTACATGATTATCTATATATTATGGCAAAAAAGGACCTAATCTGCCCAATACTAGAGAGGTCACTCGTGCAGCTCTACCTTTGAAAGTTTATCTGTCAGCTGTTCTTGTACTATCAAGCACCTTAGGGCTTTCTAGTTATGACAAAGCTTTACAGGAAAAGACTGAATGGTATGCAAAACTACAACTTTCTCCAAGGCTGGATACAGAGTACATTAAAAGTCAGATATCTGTAACCGTCACCTGCTCATTAAATACCTTCAATCCCAATAGACAGTATGAACAAACTTTCTGTAATGAATTAATTTTTACAACTGGAAAGTCCCCTTTTCTCAAGTAATTCAGTGTCGGCAGGAAGTCATCCCCTTTATGTGCAGATAAATCAGATCATTTACTCGGATTGTTGTCAGGACTGAGTCACACCTGGCTTATAGAGACACTGCCACCTTGTCCATTCAGTGCAAATGTCAGTTCCTTTGCTAGGGGCTTCCCCTCTGAAACCTTGCTTGCCCTTTCCTGCAACTCCTTCTCTGTTTAATTTAGCACTAAAATCCCTAGTGTCGGCTGGTGAAGGGTGCTAGAGAGAGTGGTGATGTACCTCCCTCTGTCATGTGACATGTCTCTAAACCATCGAGTGGCTCCTAGACTGAAGCACTGTGATGGAGCAGTGGCAAAGTACTGGCAAGGAGAATATCAGTGGGTTGGGAGGGGCCCTTTACAGAGAGACTGTATATTGGGTCAGAATTGGCAAGATGACAGCTTCTCTTTAAAAAAAATAAAAAAAATGGTTTGGCATTGGGAGTCTAGTACCTAATGTGTGTTTTTTTACATCAATTACTTCCCTAATGCATAATCCTCCCCCTGCCCAATCAATTTAAATGTAATTAACCTCTAAAACAGGTGTTTGTTACTTTTTCTCAACACTTAATTATTAACACATACCTCACACCCTAACTCTTAAACGAACCCCTTCTGGTCAGGTCCCGGAACCTGGATTCACATGAGAGCTGGATGCAAAAAAAAAGCATCTGTCACCCTTGATGTAAGAGTAGTGTTCTGTTCTGCCTACATTCCAACTGCTCTTCACCAAGGTGGAGACAATATGATGTATAGGCAGCTGCATCCCAACTGTTGCAAATAGCGTTCAAGCAGTTGTACTATATGTACCTTGACTGATTGCCAACATACACCACATCTGCCACTGGTTAAAAGTACCTGCCTAGAGCTTCCTTTTACCGCATGTTTAAATCCAGCATTAAAGTAAACGTGAGCTGTCATTTTTGACTTACATCTGAAAATGCTAGTTGCCTGTTACACTAACCCACTATCATCACTACTTTCTCAGGTTCACTATTAGGTGCCCATATAGCCTATATGCCAGTCTCCCAAATGAGCAGTTCTTGGCTTATCTGGCCAACAATCTAATCTGTGATCAATGAAGATCTATGGAGAAACCCAAATTAAATGTTTTTGGGAGACAAAGCAATTGCTGTTCTCACTAAAATAAGAATAAGCTTGTGCTGGCGTAGTCTGTGCATGCCCCTTTCCTCCTTCCTTTATTACCTAAACAGGAACACTCATAAAAGCAGATTTTTGCTGCACAGAGCAAAAGGTAGGCCAAAGGTACAATCAGACGGTTGGATCATGCACACAACTTTGACCATTCACTGATGTTTAAGGTTACCTTCACTGGATATACCTACTTTACCTTACTTGTAAGAGATTGCTCTGCATTACATTGCCTTTGCCTGACCTTAGTCCCCCGCTTTCCAGCAAAAACCAGAAGGTCAGCACAGGCATTATAATCCAGATCTTGTAAACCAACCATTAGAAAAATTCCAGCAACTTAAAAGATGGGTTACACAGCAGATACAGTAAATTCAACTGCAGATTAACACAAAATCCTTGAATGCCCTGCATCTTACACAAGAGTTTTCTAATCTTTTAATAACATGGCAATAAGCAGTAATATGTACTAACACACAAAAAGCAGAGATCATCTCTGTACTTTACTGTAGTCAGGCTAACAAACAATAAACAGATGCCTTTTACTTACTAAGTAAAGGTATTTTTCCTTTAGAAACTTTCTGCGACATCATCAATGTACCACGTTTATGCAGATTGGCTCAATATGATCCCAAGAGAGTAAAGTCACGGGGCCAACAACTAAATTCAAGTAATGCTTGTGGTAACACAGGGAATAATGGCCTCATTTATCCTTTTTAAGGAACAGTTTGTACATAAATATCCACTAATGATGGTATGTTGGTTTTAAGTGCCAAGAACCTAGTGTCTGATTCAGAAGTAGATCTTTTGGTGCCAAAAACAAAAGGTGAAAACTTGTTTCCCATACCTCTTGACCCCTATCCATACCCTGACAATTATCCTACCCCCTCAACTCTAGAGGAGTTTAACAGGGCCCCTGCCTGTTTATATTTGATCCACAAACTACCACAACTGCTGTTCATCAGGCTGTGGGAAAAGACAAATCTACACATAATTTCAATTTTAGTTAGATGACATTGGTTTGAAATACCCATCTGCTTTTTTGGATCTGGATGGAAATTCTGAGGACAATTGCTTATCAGTGGAGTTTCTGGCGAACATAAGAAACTAACATATAATAGGACTTGAAAGTACAATTTTAGTAAAATTGTCTATTGACTTTTAAAATCTCAAATCAACAGAAATGGGAAATAAATAAATAAATATATAAATTAAAGTAATTAGGCAAGGTGGATGGTTTTGTTTTAAGGGGTTAAAGATTGTAAAAGGAGCTATGCTCATCATATAGCTATATGAATTATCAACTTCTTGGTTAAAAATTATAAAGTGAAATGATACTTGCAACTGATCA
Source organism: Lithobates septentrionalis (assembly GCA_037952835.1). Lineage (NCBI taxonomy): Eukaryota > Metazoa > Chordata > Amphibia > Anura > Ranidae > Lithobates > Lithobates septentrionalis. Next base: position 1,855,518 of record JBBDGP010000286.1, on the reverse strand, counting down.
AAGCTTTGTTTGTAACCAGAGAGTAATACCATGCAACCAGACTAACTAAAACCCCCTTGAGAGATCTAGAAAAGAATCCGGGCTGATGGTTCCTATTCCCACAAATGTTTTTCCTTCAGGCTTAGCTCATACTAGCTGAAGTTGCGTGATTTTCAGTGCCATTTTGGAGTCCAACTTTGATACGACGTTGAAGTGACTTTAATCAGACTTTGACACGGCTTCAATGCCAGAGAGTGTAAAAGTCTTATTAAAGTAGCGCAGGAACCTTTTCTGAAGTCACAGCGACTTTGGTAGTGTCATTTGGAATGGCTCTTATAAAGGTACATGGCATTTCACATGTCCTACAACTTTGGGTCCCAAGGAGGAAATGACAGATGGATTTTGTTTCAAAAGAGGGACAGTCCCTCTAAATGAGGGACAGTTAGGTGCTATGAGTTGGTTTCAAGTATTGCCCAAATGCTGGTGAGTACTAAGAACAGTATTTGGTGGTATTATATTTGTTATTTAGTTAGATGGCCTGGAGCAAGTGATTGAATCTATGAAACATGATTTAGCTAATTGTGGAACATCCATTTTTATTTTTTTGTAAATTCTTTATTTTGTCACTAATGAGGTTACAATACAGACAAAGAAGGTCAGTTATGCTTGATATCAATAAGATAACACGCTTACAGTTAGGTCAACTTGCACACATTGAGTAAGTGGCAGTAACAAGAGTTTCTTCAACAATGTACAGTGATATAGCAGGTTTTATATCATAAATGGAAGGGTGGTAAGGGGGAGTGAGAAGGGAAATGGTGGTGTAATTCAGGGTGCTATTAAGGTCTTCCATAGGCATGATATTGTTTATTCTGTCAAACTATTGTTTTATTGTGGGAGAGGAAGGCTTTTTGCATAGGGCTGGTATACAAGTGCAGGCAGCATTTACCATATGGATCAAGGTGGAGCTCTTGTATCATCTAAGTAGTATGTTATTATGGTGTAGTAAGAAGTCCAGGGGACTTGGGAACAGGGTTGTGTGTGATTTTTTGAATAGTTGCAAGAAATTGATCCCAGAAATGGTCAAGCTTTGGGCAAGATCAAACAAAATGTGCTGGTTGTCATTAGAGTTCCCACATCTCCAACAGTGATGAGAGGCATTTGGGTAAAGACACTGAAGTGTCTGTGGCATTGGGTACCATTGGGTTAAGATCTTGTAACCAGACTCCTAATATTTTTTACTGATAAAGGATTTAGTAGATAAATATAAGATACACCATGTTTCTGTCGGGGTGAAAATTAGACTAAAATCTCTTGTTCTAGGAAAGGGGAGGGTTTGGGAGGATTTGAATGGGCAGCCCCATGCGCATTTGTTGACAAATACTGACTTACCATGCCTTGTTCTTCACTGGCTTACCAAGCCTTGTTCTTCACTGGCTTACCGAGCCTTGTTCTACACTGGCTTACCAAGCCTTGTTCTGCACTGGCTAACCAAGCCTTGTTCTGCACTGGCTTACTAAGCCTTGTTTGTTCTGCACTGGCTTATCATGCCTTATTCTGCACTTGTTTACCATGTCTTGTTCTGCACTGGCTTATCATGAAGGCCCTTTGAACCGTCTTTAGGGAAAAGGAGCCTTGACTGCTGGAAGCATGGCATAACTGTGGGTTTGAACCTAAAAAGGGAAGTTAAAGTGGTTGTAAACCCTTTACAACCACTTTATACTACAGGCAAGCATATAATTAGGCTTACCTGTAGCTACACTGGATATCTCCTAAACCTGCATGGTTTAGGAGATATCCCTGTATTTGCATGTGCAGACCTCATCGTCACATGTGCACTTAAGCAAACTGAAGCAACAGCACGTACGTGCCGTTGCTTCAGTTGTCGTTACCGGCGGCTCCCGCGTGCATGCGCGATACCAGTAACCCCCCCGGGGAGATGTCGGCCGCCAGAGCGGTGAACGAGGACCGCTTCGGGGGCTTTGATCTCAGGTAAGTAATTCATAATGAGCTAGTATGCTATGCAAATATATATATTTGCATTGGAGAACGTGTCCCTTCGTTATGTTTTAATGGATATTGGTGGAAGAAAGGGAGTCCACCTTGACATTGTTCCAGATTAACAACCAGGATACAGAAAAGGCAGTAACCCACCCAAAGTTTGAATATATATATATATATATATAAACATCACTCTTGCAATCATGTAGCGAGTGAGAATTCTTCAGTGAGAGAGTCCCTAGAAAATACAGGAAGAACACTCACCGCTCCCTCAGTGCCAAAAACACTTTTAGGCCTGGTTCCCATCATGGTGCAGAGATGTTGGTTTTTCTGCACGTGTTTTGCAAGGGCTCAAAGAAAACAATGGATCTCTATGTGCCCAGTTCACACCACACAGTGCAGATTTTTTCTGCGCAAGAATCTGCAACGTGTATGCAGTTTTCTGAATGCAAAGAAAAAACTGACATAAAATCAACATTGATTTGAACAGGGCATATAACTGACGTGCATGAAAACTGATATCAACGTGCATAAAAACCTCACTGAAATGTGCATGGAAACTGATGTAAACTGATGTCTCTGCAATTGAAATCTACATGGTTTTCCCAACAGTTCACGTATGGTGTGAACGAGCCTTTAGTGTTACGATGCTTCCCTCACCCAACCAATGAGGGGACTGCAAGTGCAAGTAGGTGAGATTTTTGCTGTTTGCTTTTGTTGTCCTCCAAAACAATTTTGCCACTGGTGAGTTCTCTCCATGAACAGGACTGTGTGTGTGTCCACATTTCACATTAGCTCTAAAAACACAGTGGCTAAGTGGTTAGCACTTCCAGCTGACAGTACTATGGTTGTCGGTTTGAATTCCCAACCACAGCACTGCATGCTTGATGTTTGCATGTTTTGTAAAGAAAACTGCAGCGCTAAGAAATGAGTGGTAAATAACATTGATTCATATCATACAATGTAAGTACATATATCCAAAAAGTGTGCTATAGCATGATTGATAAGTATACATTGTGATCATAGTTCTAAAATATTCCTAAGTGACACACTGTTGAAAAATGAGTCTGTGAAAAAATCCTCTGAGGTGTATATATATCTGGCACCAAAAAGTTTGGAAAGGCAATGTAGTGTTGATAGAAGATCCACCACCGTTTTTAAAAAGGGGGGCTTACCGGAACGATTGGACACAGATGGGTGTACACCCACTGTGTCAATCAGGCTTGTAAAGGTGAAGATACCTGAAGATGTTACAAAGGTGACCAGGATACTTGTAGATAATGTATATGACAAGGAAGGGCAAATCCAATCAGATATCCAAAGAATATGTGGAAAAAATGTGAGAGCACATAGCGTGATACTGCATAAAAGGCTTTAAAGCATGTTTATTAAAGGTAAAAAACTCACATTTATGAAGATTAAAAACAGCGCTGAGTATTTGTAAAATATGGCAGTGTCAGTGGTGTCAGCAATCCGTCCCGACGCGTTTCGTCCTACCGGACATCATCTGGGGTGCCTCACTACTCTGTACACTGCCCCTTATATATAGTAAGTGACCCCCTTGTTAAAATGTGGCTCCAATCCTTAGCGCCGTGTCTGTTTTTTTGAGCCAGATATATAGACGACATCCTCCTCCTATGGGATGGCCCCCCTGAATCTCTCGAAGAATTCTTCTCAATACTTAACAGCAATGACAGGGGAATTTCTTTGACTCTTGAATACAGCTCAACTAAGGTGCACTTTTTGGATCTGGACATAGAGATCAGTTCTCGACAGTTCAGTTTCAAAACCCATTTCAAGCCAACTGATTGCAATAGTTTTATACCTATCGATAGTTGCCATCATAGGTCCTGGCTTAAATCAGTCCCCCGCAGCCAGTTCCTAAGGCTGAGGAGGAATTGCACTACCATCAATGCATTCCGAGTACAGGCATTATCTTTGAAACAAAAGTTCACGGATAAAGGGTATGATGCAGCTACTCTGGAATCAGAAATACAATACGTCACACAAATAGATAGGAGATCATTATTGACCCCTAAAATTTCCCATTCCCCCAATGATACTTACAAATATTCCATGTTGACCTCTTTCTCGACCCAACATAAAGATATCAAAACCATCATGGAACGTCATTGGGGGGTATTGAGAAATGACCGTGTATTGTGCGATATCTTCCCTGAAACACCTAGGGTCATTTATAGAGGGGCTCCTTCACTACAGAGTAAGGTTGCTCCAAATATAATTGACCCCCCTAAACGCCACACTTTTTTCATGAACTAGTGGGATACTTTCCATGCAAGAAATGTACTGTGTGTCATTACAACATCAGTGGTATACACAAAACTTTAGAATTTCGGTCTAATGTAAACAATAAAACCTATCCGATTAAAATGTTTTGCACATGCGCAACAAAAAACGTGGTCTACCTCATCACCTGCCCGTGCGGGAAACACTATGTGGGCCGTACCACTAGGGCGTTTTCGACCCGGGTCGGTGAACATGTAGCAAAAATCATAGGGGGAGACACCAAACATACTGTCCCTAGACACTACAGACAGTACCACAACCGAGATCCTTCTGGATCACAATTTCTTATTGTCGACCGATATGTCCCTCCTTGGCGTGGAGGGGCTTTAACCCGTGGTGTATCCCAACTAGAGATGTATCGGATATACGAAATCCAGTCCCACACGCCATTGGGGCTCGATGTCGAGTGGAACATTAATGCCTTTATTAATCAATCCTAAATTGCTATGCCTTCTCTTGTCTGTCCCTCCTTTCTCTATTACAAAAGAATTCCTATGTTTTGTTGAGATATGATATCTATTAGATTGAGATATGTATTAGCCATTTATACAAGCTATTCAATTTCTGTTAGATTGAGATATGTATTAGTCATCTACTTAATTGATTTTTGTGGCTTTAGACTCCCATGTGGGACTGTGGCTCCTTACCGATTTATTTTTTCTGATTTATTTTTTCCTTTTTTATGAACCATATTGGTTGATTTAACCCTTTTTTTGGGTACTGCTTTTTGTACATCAAATTTATATATCTCGCGGTCTGGCTACAAATGGTTAAGCTTAGGCACAGATTTACGTCATGTATCTGTATGCACTGGTGAAATTTTATTTGATTGTATATAGTTCATTTTTAATAGATGATCATTTTTCGTTTTTTATGGTGTTTTTTGTTATGCACCCAGGCTAGACTCCACAATTATACATATAATTAACGTGGTATACTCCCACTTCCTCCTTTGGTGTGTTACATCATCTACCCAGAGCGAGGCTTGATACACAGCGCCGTGACGTCATTACGTCCTTTTGTCGGGCGCCGCGCTATCGTTCTGTGTTGACGGCTTCGGACGTATGCTCTTGAAGTGAGCGTGGGATGTTGCTATGGCGACGCGCATGCGTGCTTTCCAACACATTCACCCAAAAGAGACGTGCAATGCACGCGGTCGGCGCCATCTTCCACACACCCAGAAGTAGCCTCCCATTAATGGCGCTACCGATTGGAGCCACATTTTAACAAGGGGGTCACCTACTATATATAAGGGGCAGTGTACAGAGTGGTGAGGCACCCCAGATGATGTCCGGTAGGACGAAACGCGTCGGGACGGATTGCTGACACCACTGACACTGCCATATTTTACAAATACTCAGCGCTGTTTTTAATCTTCATAAATGTGAGTTTTTTACCTTTAATAAACATGCTTTAAAGCCTTTCATGCAGTATCACGTTATGTGCTCTCACATTTTTTTTCCACATATTCTTTGGATATCTGATTGGATTTGCCCTTCCTTGTCATATACATTATCTACAAGTATCCTGTACACTTTTTGGTGCCAGATATATATATACACCTCAGAGGATTTTTTCACGGACTCATTTTTCAACAGTGTCTCACTTAGGAATATTTGAGAACTATGATCACAATGTATACTTATCAATCATGCTAAAGCACACTTTTTGGATATATGTACTTACATTGTATGATATGAATCAATGTTATTTACCACTCATTTCTTAGCGCTGCACTTTTCTTTACACTATATTATTTACAGGTTTAGATCACTTGTTTGTGCTAGCTGCTCACGTTCCTTTGAAAGCGCGATATTCACATTTACTTTTTACATGTTTGCATGTTTTCCCAGTGCCTGTGTGGGTTTCCTCTTACTCGCCAAAGAATTGGCTCCTGTCTAAATTAGCCTTAGTAGGTGTATGTATGAATGCGAGTTAGGGAACGTAGATTGTAAGCTCCTTGAGGGCAGCAACTAATGTGAATGTACTATACACTGTATATATATATATATATATATATATATATATATATATATATATATATATATATATATATATATATATATATATATATTTATAAATATATAAAAAAATATATATATATAAATATATATATATATATATATATATATATTGTATTATGTGAGAACTCACATCAAACGGTGGAGCTTTTAAGGACACCATCACTCACTTTCTTCTTTTTAAGGGCTTTTCTTGCCTATTTTCATTAAAATAAAGTTCCAAAAAAACACAAAACATGTGAATCCCTCAGAGGGATATTCAGCATTCCTTTTCCATCAAAATCAAATGAAATTCAGCCCTTCAGGCTTACAACTTCAGCACTGCAGTTTTGGCCATATTTTTCAGGCTCTAGTCTGTCTCCTACAGACCATCCTCTCACAAACGTTTGGACCATACACTTAGCAGCCCCTTGTTGCTCTGGCCCCCACCTCTCTCCTACGGCCCTTCTGACTCCTGGGCACTCTTAAAGCATCAGCATACCAAGACATTTTGGACAATTTCATGTTCCTAATTTTGTGGGAATAGTTTGGGGATTGGCCCTTCCTGTTCCAACATGACTGGGCACCTGTGCATAAAGCAAGGTCCTGAGAAACACAAAGGGTACAGTATCTCACAAAAGTGAGTACACCCCTCACATTTTTGTAAATATTTTATTATATCTTTTCATGTGACAACACTGAAGAAATGACACTTTGCTACAATGTAAAGTAGTGAGTGTACAGCGTGTATAACAGTGTAAATTTTCTGTCCCCTCAAAATAACTCAACACACAGCCATTATTGTCTAAACCACTGGCAACAAAAGAGAGTACACCCCTAAGTGAAAATGTCCAAATTGGGCCCAATTAGCCATTTTCCCTCCCCGGTGTCATGTGACTCGTTAGTGTTACAAGGTTTCGGGTGTGAATGGGGAGCGGGTGTGTTAAATTTGGTGTTATCGCTCTCACTCTCCCTTATTGGTCACTAGAAGTTCAACATGGCACCTCATGGCAAAGAACTCTGAGGATCTGAAAAAAAGAATTGTTGCTCTACATAAAGATGGCCTAGGCTATAAGAAGATTGCCAAGACCCTGAAACTGAGCTGCAGCATGGTGGCCAAGACAATACAGCAGTTTACCAGGACAGGTTCCAGTCAGAACAGGCCTCGCCATGGTCGACCAAAGAAGTTGAGTGCACGTGCTCAGCATCATATCCAGAGGTTGTCTTTGAGAAATAGATGAGTGCTGCCAGCATTGCTGCAGAGGTTGAAGGGGTGCGGGAGTCAGCCTGTCAGTGCTCAGGCCATACACCGCACACTGCACCAAATTGGTCTGTATGGCTGTCATCCCAGAAGGAAGCCTCTTATAAAGATGATGAACAAGAAAACCCGCAAACAGTTTGCTGAAGACAGGCAGACTAAGGACATGTATTACTGGAACCGTGTCCTGTGGTCTGATGAGACCAAGATAAACGTATTTGGTTCAGATGGTGTCAAGCGTGTGTGGTGACAACCAGGTGAGGAGTACAAAGACAAGTGTGTCTTGCCTACAGTCAAGCATGGTGGTGGGAGTGTCATGGTCTGGGGCTGCATGAGTGCTGCCGGCACTGAGGAGCTACAGTTCATTGAGGGAACCATGAATGCCAACATGTACTGTGACATACTGAAGCAGAGCATGTTACCCTCCCTTCAGAGACTGGGCCTCAGGGCAGTATTCCAACATGATAATGACCCCAAACACACCTCCAAGACGACCACTGCCTTGCTAAAGAAGCTGAAGGCAAAGGTGATGGACTGGTCAAGCATGTCTCCAGACCTAAACTCTACTGAGCATCTGTGGAGCATCCTCAAACAGAAGGTTGAGAAGCGCAAGGTCTCTAACATCCACCAGCTCTGTGATGTCATCATGGAGGAGTGGAAGAGGACTCCAGTGGCAACCTGTGAAGTTCTGGTAAACTCCATGTCCAAGAGGGTTAAGGCAGTGCTGGAAAATAATGGCGGCCACACAAAATATTGACACTTTGGGATCAATTTGGACATTTTTACTCAGGGGTGTACTCACTTTTGTTGCCAGCGGTTTAGACATTAATGGCCGTGTGTTGAGTTATTTTGAGGAGGGGACAGCAAACTTACACTGTTATACAAGCTGTACACTCACTACTTTACATTGTAGCAAAGTGTCATTTCTTCAGTGTTGTAATATGAAAAGTTTAATAAAAATGTAAGGGATGTACTCACGTTTGTGAGATACTGTGTGTATATATATATATATATATATATAATAATTTTTTTTTTTTTTTTAAACCTTTCTATTGTCATTACACACCTTATTAAAGATCCAGTGATGCAATTTGCATGCAGACCTTCCTAGGTAACATATCCATGTGATGCTAAGGCTCTATGATTGAAAAAATGTAAATTAAAGAATAAAAGCGTTGAGCAAACAGCTCAGCACAGGAACCAATGGGAGTGCACATGCACAGGTGCCTCCTTAGCACCCAGCTTTCTACAGGAAATACCCAGAGGGAGGAGCCTACAGTGCCAACGGTGACTGCCAGAAGAGGAGGAAAACTACTGTATATATCCATGCATTATTATAGCACAGAGCAGGTAAGGGTTGCTTTTTTTATGTAGACTTTGTCACTTATTACTTTAAAATTCACCTCCTAACAGAAGTGTAATATAATATGAAATTCACATATGTTATCTAATACAGGTCAGAGCTTGCTGCAAGGTGTGATCTCCAACTGACTAGGCAGCACCTTTACTGCATGAAGTAATAGTCATTGTGAAGCTACCATTTAATCTCCCAATTAATGAACTGAGATTCTCACATAACACTTCAAAATCACATTTAAGTCAGCAGTATTTAACCAGGATTAGGCCAATATGTCAGTAGGAACCTAAAATAAAAATAACATGTCAGGTCTTCGAAGCTGTCATTTACTGCTTCAAAAAGACTGGAATGGCGGCTGCCACTAAGCAAATATTACTGTGCTTATTAATAGCAGAGTTTAAATGCAGTTTCAGATAAACAACCATATTTATTTGGATGAAAAGGACGGCATTACATGGTCCCTATACCTCTAAGGTGTGTATATATATTTTAGAGGGTTTTCAACATACAGTACATGTTTAAAAAGTAAACCAGAGGGTGCCAATTTAAAGGATTAGCTCAATCTTTTGCCGCTGTACTTACCCCCATGGGTGACGACCTGTCAGTGCCAGTGCAGCGGTCTGTGAATTTGAAATACCTGTCCTTCTCTCCTCTTTCTGACCAATCAGAATCACTGTGATCCATCCCTATGAAGTGGACCATGCCATGAAATGCATTGCTTGAAGCAGTGTTTTGCTCCTAATAACCAGCTTCCTTAAGTCTCGTACACACGATCGGACTTTCCGATGGGAAATGTGTGATGACAGGCTGTTGGCGGAAAATCCGACCGTGTGTATGCTCCATCGGACAATTGTTGTCGGATTTTCGGCGGACAAATGTTGGATGGCAGGTTTTAACATTTTCCACGGACAAATGTCTGTGTACACAAGTCCGTCGGACAAAAGTACAAAGTACAAACACGTATGCTCGGAAGCAAAGACGAGCCCAAAGCGGTCGGTTTTGTAAAATAGCGTTTGTAATGGAGAGTTAACATTCGTGACGTGGCAAATTATGAAATGTCACATTCTCTTCTTCTTTAATGGGATAATAATGAAGCTGCTTTGCTGGTGATACTGATGAAGTTTTTGCAAACAAATTTTCAAAGGCTTTTTTTTTTCTAGTGATATCAAGAATAATATTATTTATTTATTTTTTTGGGCAAGTTACCACAACACCATTATCCTGTAGTTTTTAAGATCAAAGATACAACTATGTTGGTGTCTCTTGTCTAATTTTTGTTTAATTTTTTAAATGTAGCTGTCTACTCCCAAACTGTCATTTGAAGTAAAACACATAACCAACTATTATTCTCCACATTTTTTTTTACTGTGCATTAAAAAAAGAAAACAAATAAAATTATACATGCTATCTGCCAATAGAACTTAACCAAAAAGTGCATTCTATGCATCCAAAAATATAGAAAATATACCAAATCAAATCATTATTATTCAGCCAAAAAAATAATGTCAAAGCAATAACTCCAAGTCCAATAATAAATAACACGTTATCTCCTCTGATTCCGCAATGTCTGGTTGAAGAACGGCCGTTCAGAAATTAACTGAAAAGCGCAAAATGAAAAGCGCAAAATGAAAAGCACTAATCAACACTCACCAAACTTCTACTAACACGAAATTAGCAGAAGGAGCCCAAAGGGTGGCGCTAAAAAGCTGAAAAACCATGTAGTACATCACTATGTTCGTGATTGTTGGCCAACAATTGTGTGCCATGTGTATGCAAGAGAAGTTTGGCCAACGCCCTTCGGACAAAAGTCCGCGGTTTTGTTGGCCAACAATCTGATCGTGTGTACGAGACTTAAGACTGCATTTAAAACCTTCTGTGATATGGCATATGTTTGGTAATCTGTTTTCATATGTATACAGGTGTAGCTCTGGCTGGTGGCCCTATTATCCAGCAGAACCCACAGCTCATGGCTGGAGATAAGCTTGGGTGTCCTCCAAACTCATCTTTAATCAAAACTCCAAATGCCTGCTTTTTTGTATTCTGTTTAGCTGTAGATGTGGTCATTCCCCACCTCAAAGTTCCCATCAGCTGCATGGTGGGAAATGGCCCTGGCCCTTGGATCATTGGAGTACAAAAATGCAGGCGTTCAGAGTTTGTGTTAGGGATCAGTCCAGAGGATGTTTAAGTCATCTCTACTCAGGGCATCATCACAGGCTCCCTGCTGGATTCACTTCTTCCCTCAGCTTGATAGGCTGCAAAGATATAGATGGATGGAGGACTGCGATTTGCTGATCTGCAGTCAGGCAACAGCTCACTCGCCAGAGGAAGAGCCAAGAGTCCAGGAAGGGGACAAAATAGGAGAGAGAGAGAGACATGCAGGGAAAGGAGTTGTCTGCAAACCCATGGACATAACAGGGAGGCCACTCAGCCATGTGGGTGGAGAGCAGGAGAACTCCCCAGGAACATGTCTAAAACAAATTCACCGGCACTGAGTATTAATACCTATACACTTGTTACTTTTACTGTTGCTGCTGTTCATGTCTCAGTGTCAAAATCAAAATATACCATAAACCACAGTGCAAACAAGCCAGAAATAAAGTGCAAATTGCTGTGTAAGTGCTGTGCAAACACTAATGTCGCGTACACACGATCAGGATTTTGGTCGGAAAAAGATATGATGGCTTTTTCGAAGGGATTCCGCTCAAGCTTGCCTTGCATACACACAGTCACACAAAGGTTCGCTGAACTTTCGACCGGTTAGAACGCGGTGACGTACAACACTACGATGAGACGAGAAAATGAAGTTCAATGCTTCCGAGCATGCGTTGAATTGTTTCCGAGCATGCGTAGGAATTTTGCGCATCGGAATTGCTACAGTCAATCGCATTTTCGGATAGGAACTTTTTCCGACCGAAAAATTGAGAACATGCTCTCAATCTTTTGCTGGCTGGAATTCGGCCAGCAAAAGTCCAAAGGAGCATACACACGGTCGCATTTTCCGATCAAAAGCTCTCATCGGTCTTTTGCTGGCCGAATTGCCGATCGTGTGTACGCGGCATTAGAGTATCAAAACACATACATGAAATATACAGGCATACCCCACTTTTAAGTACACAATAGGGTTTATTTACTAAAGCTGGAAATTGCAAAATCATGCTCACTTGTGCATAGAAACCAATGAGCTTCTAGATTTTATTACCAAAGCTTAATTGAACAAGTTGGGGTTAGAAGCTCATTGGTTTCTATGCAGCAGTGAGCCTGATTTTGCACTTTCCAGCTTTAGTAAATAAACCCCATTGTGTACTTAAAAGTGGGGTATGCCTGTAATCACATTTTGAAATAAAATACATTTGAACTAACAAGCATGTAGCCAGTGAAAGTCTATTTTGAAATTTAAAAGTCCCAAAATGCAAATTTTCTTCAAAGGTGATCCTGTGCAAAAGGTTTTTAAAAGTGCTGTAGTGCTTCAAACAATATCACACAGTGATCGGTGCTTCACACACCCCCTTTGTGCTCTAAGTCACCAGATGATATGGACCCCTTAGCAGTACTGCATGTGGGTCTATCAGGCTTAGGTTGGTGAGCAGGGAGATGATACATCATATGAATCTTCCTATAGCGTTGTGACTCGTACATAAAGGAGAGAGAATCCAATATTGTGTAGTATGTCTTGTTTATTTGAGGAGAAAATGAAAAATACACTTACAATATTCCAGAGAAAAAAGCGCATTTGACAATCATCCTAAAATGATGGCAGTCCGCTCGCTCAGGAATCAGCGTTGGGACTCACACAACCTTGTCTGCGTGCCACCGCTCGCCGAACATAAAGTGAGGAACTGGAATCGACGTCAGATTCAGGTTCCTCAGTGACGTTTTGGGTCTTTTAAATTTCAACAAGACTTTCACTGGCTACATGTTTGTCAGTTCACATTTATTTTATTTCAAAATGTGATTGCATATCCTTGTATATGTTTTGATATTCTTAGTGTATGCACAGCACTTGCACTTTTTTTTGAATTTGCACTTTATTTCTGGCTTGTTTGCGCTGTGGTTTATTCCCCAGGAACATGAGCCAGGCAGGTGGCCAGCCTGCAGGGATCGCAAAAGGAACCAGGGAGACCGGCCTCCTGCATTGCTCTCCACAGACTCATGTGGACCACCACAGCAGCCAGAGAAAACGAAAGGTGCAGGCTTGAGAGGGCAAACCAAGGACATTATGGGCTGCATTTTGCCTGACCCCTGGAAATGAGCCAGCAGCACAGAGGCCATCAGGGCCAGTTCAGCCTCTACTTCTCATTTGCCATCATCCAGCCAGAGGCACTGTGGCCTCTTCTGTCCACCCTACAGGAGTGGCCGTCAAGGGACAGGCTGCTGACCAGAGGGTACCTGCAGAGCATCGGTGTGATGACAGGTTCTTGGCCAAACCTTATTTGTATTTATGTCTTTGGATCTTGACTGTTCCCAGTACAGCTCTGCCCAGAATACTTTAAGAGTGTTCCCTCCATTGCTATGGATTATAAATACACGTGGTTTAAGAGTGACCACTGCAATGTAAGTTTAAAGAGTCACACCGCCGGTAGACCTAAATGCTGCTCCACTGGCCAGTGGTTAGACAGGGCTTGTAGTTACGTTGTACTGTTATTGGCATGGTCGTTTCTATTGCCTTATATCACCAGGGTACTTACCTCAGTTTCTGCTGCTATTGTTCCATCTGACGATCCCCTTTGCTAGCTTAGTGAGTTCTGACAGGGCCTTTTCACAGGCAGCCAGGGCAATGAATGGTATTTACTTTTCTGCAATTTTAATTGTTCCAATGTTTGATATCAGCTTAATCCTGCTATGGTTAGCCCTTCCCTTGTTCAGTAAAGCCCACTTTCATCATTACTGGTGCGATGCTAAGGTGTTCGTAAGAGTGGGTCACCACTAGAAAAGGCCAAAGAAGCCAACAATTCAGAAGCTCCTGAAGCAGCTACACAGATACTGTATATGTCTATATTGAAAATGTTGAGGGAGATAAATTGTGATTGTGTTTTTCTTCTGTGTTTTATATACACTTTTATGCCATTAATAAAATTGTACACGCTTTATATGTTCACAGGTGGGTGCCCCTAGAAGTCACATATTTATTTTTAGGTTCTTTGGTTCACACATCAGTTACCTTTTTTGTTCTTTGGCTTAAATATCTTACATTTGCCGGAGTTATTTAAGCAGAAATTCATCATGAAGCATTCAGTTCAAGCTTCTTCTATTGCTCGAAATTACATTCCTACCTAGCTTGTGTGTACCAAGACCTATGTGTACCAAGACACTTTGGATGATCCACTTCCCCTTTAGAAATCCTGAGTTCCAGTAATGTTGACATGATTACAGAAACCACTGAAAAGTGTTAACATTATAATTACAAATGAAATCTCCTGTAAACAAGTCCGTTAGGATTACAGGTTCTGACAATTAGCTAAAGCAATCCTTCACCTGAAGTTTTTTTTTTTCAGCAGATCTGACATTAATTAGATGGGAAACCCCACACGTCCTGCCTGATGGAATTTACACAAGCACATCCTGTGTAATCTGTAGATGAAGCCATCTCTCAGTATACGACTTACAACATCTAAACTGAAGTTTTACAGGGAAACACATAAGAAAGAATTAAAAATAATTTAAGAGAAACAAAAATGGTTGTCAGTCATTTTTTTTTAATTGCTAGCTGATGAATTACTGATCTAAGATGGTCTGATCTAAGATCCAAGGGAATTTTATTTCCCCAGATTAGCATGCATACATGTATGCTTGTAATGGACAAAAATCCCAACTCTAAAGACAGTTTTATAGTTTTGGATGGAATGAATAGAGGATTAAAAATACCCACCCTTAAAGCCATGGAAGCTGCCATCTTAGCAAATATCTGATCTGCAGTTAGACAGAAAATTAAGCCGCACTCTATGAATGTCACACCATAGGTTTTATTTAATGTAACCAGAATAAACCCTACATTGTGACATTCATAGAGCGTGGCTTAATTTTTTTGCCTTGCTATTTATGTTCAGTGGGATGTTCAGTTAGAAGCCAACACCTGGAGCAATGAAGCGCCAGAGAATTATGCATGGAGCTTGGAGCGGTGCTATATTGCTTCAATCTGCAGTCGGCATGTTGTTGCACATGTGATCAGCTATGACACCAGATATTTGATGGCTTGACAGTTCAGTTCAGAGCTGACATAAGCACACTAGCAACGGTAACAGAATGTAGCCGTTTTGAGAAACAGTTATAGCTGAATTCTGGACATAAGGGGTTAATTGTTTGTTTTATTTGCAAGGGTTAATTGCTAGTTTTTGTCTAGGGGAGAGATGAATGGAGATATACTTACTCTGACCGGTCCCTGCACCCCCGCACTGTAGTGGTCTTGAGCAGTGGACTGAATTGTGACATTATCAAGCCCAGAGCAGACTCCATAGATCGCAGGGGAGTGCCGTTTGGCAGTAGAACAGAGGATCGGGTGAATATAAGGCTTTCTCCTCTCCCCTGGACAAAATGATCACTTAACCCTTGCAGTGCGGGCACTGCCCTACTGCAAGGGAAAACTTTTTTTTGCCCAGAGTTGGGCTTTAAATTGGTGGGTTTAGTTCAATTTTAATGCACGTGTGATATATCACAAGTTAATGGGCATTGCATTAGGGTAGCCCATTAAAATCAATTCTGATGCACCAAAATGTTCTGAAAATCAGATGTGTCACATATTTTGCATCAATGCACCATAATACACTACGGTGCATTGCCATGTGCTCCAATGCACCTTAGTGCAATGGGGTGCTATTCTAAATGAATGACACCACAATGCGCCATTGCATGTAACATGTGTTGAAGTAACATGTGCATTAATGCAGTGGTTCTCAACCTCAGTTCTCAACAACCCCCAACGGGCCATGTGTTCAGGTTTTCCTTTACTTTGCACAGCTGCTTTAAATCAATATCAATGGCATGGTATTAATAAGTGCTATTTTATCTAAGGGAAGTTCCTAAAACTTGGCCCGTTGGGGGTACCTGAGGACTGAGGTTGAGAACCACTGCAATAATGCACGTGCTCCCGCAATCCATAGATGTAAATTGCCCCTTAGGGTATATACTGTATTCAGTGGCGGCTTGTTTGGGGGGCAAACAACCACCCCCCCCCCGCACGCGGCACCTGAAAGACCCCCCCATGCCGCTCGCTGTCTGTGGGCCGGTCCAATTACCCCACCTAGGCGGTGGGGATCGGGCAGCGGTGGGCATCGCGTAGCGGCTGCTGTGTCTTCTCCTCCTCCCTCCTCCTCGCTTCCGCTGCGCGTCTCCTCCCCTCCTCCCCTCCTCCTAGGCCTCCAATAGGATTGCCTGTCCTTTCAGTTAATCGGGTGATGGGTATCAGACCGGCTTCGTGATTGCCCGGGAGGAGGATGATTAGTGTTGCAACCGCAAATTCTAATTCGCAGTTGTAACACCTGGCTGGGCATGTAGCACAATGCTCTGCGCCACGAGCCCAACGACACCAACAATGGGGCACTATTCTTCCCATTTATAAAAATAATGGGGCACTAATCTTTCCAGTGACACCAATGGTAAGGCACTATTCCTCCCGCTGGTGCCAATGATTAGGGGATATTACTCCAAATGACACCAATGATGGGGTACTATTCCTTCCATTGAACCCATTACAAGAAACTGACTCTTTGCTTGCATTTAACAGGAACTTGGGAAACTATTCCTCTTGATGGAGCCCCATTCTTCCCATTGACACCAATAATAGGCACTATTCTTCCCACTGACACCAAGGACGGGGCCCTAATTCCTTCCATTGACACCAATGATGGGGCACAGTTTTTCAAACTAACATTAACGACGGGGCACTATTTCTCCCACTGATATCAATGACGGGTCACTATTCTTCCCATTGACACCAACAATGGGACACTATTCTTTCCCTTGACACCAACGATAGGACACTATTCTTCCCACTGACATTAATGATGAGGCACTTTTCCCTCTACTGACACCAATGACTGTGGACTATTACTCCAAATGATACCAATGATGGGGCACAATTCCTTCCACTGACACCAAAGATGGGCTATTATTTCTAAGAGTAACCACAGCTAGGTCAGCCATTTTTTACTCTTACTGCTCACCAACCCTGGGGCATTTTTACACCCACTGACTTCCGATGATGGGATATTTTCTACTCCCGCTGGCCACAAATTAGCCCTCCTAGGATTTGAAGGTCAGAGAACTAGCCCTGTGTTTAGAATGAACCTTCTCAACAAAAGCTCAAAATGTGTGCATATACTGTATATAAAAAAAAAACTGTAGATACCCTTTAGATCATTTTTACAGCTGCTTTTAGCAGCGTCAGACTTTTTTTTGAAGCTTAAAAACGCCTCTCCATGTTATTCTATGTGTCCATGCACACACAGACTTTTTGGAGCTGTAAGTGGCATAGGCCAGCCCTCAAAAATTCCACTCGCCTGCTCACATTTGGCAAGTGGAATTATGAGCAATGTGAGTATGGACAAGGCTGTGCTGCTGTGCTGTACTGGGAATGCATCCAGTGCACCCCCGCCACACACTGCAGTGCAGCCAGTTCCATAGGAAGTCTACAGCTGCCTGGGACTGCCTCCCCACCTCCCTCCCGCCCACATCCCACTCGCACAGGCTCGCAGTGTGAGCTTTGCAAGAATCTTTTCAGCCGCCTGGGACTGCCCCTCTCTACTTCCCTCCTGCCGCAGGAGAATTGTAAACTGACACTGTGCTGATTGAACAAGAAGTTTGTTGGGAGAAGTTTGCTGGGAGATTGAGAGCACACATGTGCTTGATTGGGAGTGGGGTGTGGTTAATTGGAGGCATAGGTCTGAATCTTAGCCACAAAGTCTCTGCGCTTAGGACAAGTGACAAAGGGAGGGAGAAAGAGAAAAGAAAAGAGAGGCCAGGAGGGGGGGGGGGAGGAGAGAGGAAGAGGGGGACCTGAGAGAAGGTGCAGGGGGTAGGTGACCCAATGAAAAAGAGAAGGGAAAAAGAAAGAAAGAAGAAGGAGTATAGGTATGCTGCCTCCCCTAGTTAAGCCCTCAAAGAAGACTAACATGTGTGAGAATTGTAAATGGGGGTATGGCGCTTCCTAGTGGGGTGTGTAAATAATATGTAATAAAGTGACTGTTATAAAATTATATGATATACCATCCACAAACGGTGACTACAATACTCATAATGAATGACCCCATGGGTATTTAAATCAGCAAACATGTGATAAGAAAAACAGTGAAAAAAAACCTTAGTATATTGCATATGCCTATATATCACAGGTAGTTCCAGAGAATAACCACTAGGTGCTGCTGCTAATATACTAAGCAGCTGATGTGATGAATCCAGCATATACAAGTGCAAGCAGTGCAATCAGATCCAGAAAATATCCATAGGACTAGAAAAATGTGTAAGAAAAACATAAAAAATAAAAAACTACAAAAAAGCACAAAAAAATCTGTTCACAAGTGGTGCGTCCCAAACTGTAAATAGCATGAAAAAGTTCAGTGACTGTGGTGCCCTCAACGGTGAAAATCCGTGACTTCTGTGCTCCCCTTTTGGCTCCCCACTCACCGACTCCCACGACCCCTGCAGGGGTGACAGACACTTTAAATTCCGAATGCTGTCCTCTTGGCCGATATCCCGTGGTCACTGAGATAGGATGTCCTCTCTCCCAGGCGTTTCCAGATTTCCGCTTGTACCACGTCCAAGAAGGGGATCGCCAGAGAAAGGGGAGCACAGAAGTCACGGATTTTCACCATTGAGGGCACCACAGTCACTGAACTTTTTCATGCTATTTACAGTTTGAGACGCACCACTTGTGAACAGATTTTTTTGTGCTTTTTTGTAGTTTTTTATTTTTTATGTTTTTCTTACACATTTTTCTAGTCCTATGGATATTTTCTGGATCTGATTGCACTGCTTGCACTTGTATATGCTGGATTCATCACATCACCTATAGGTCTGAATCTTGCCCCCCCTCAATCTGTTATACCTATGCCTCATAGGTATGATGGATTAAGTGGGAGGGGTGGAATTGGAGGTATAGGTATGATAGATTGGGGGTAGCAGCTGTGATAGAAAGAACACCGGTCCAATGCTGGGATGCGTTCTGTCTATCACAGGCTCCAGAGGTCACAGGTCAGGAGGCGGGACTGTATGTGACTGTGAGCGGAGCGAAGGCAATTCTAATGTAAGCTGTTACAGTGGGCAATCCCCGCTCTGTGATCCAGTCAGCAATCCTTTTCCTCCACTCTCTCTTCCCCTGTGATGATCCTGCCAGCATCTCTCTTCCTCTGCACAGTTGAGGCTGCAATGGTGGGCACAGGTCACGCTGCAATGGTGGGCACAGGTCACGTTGCAATGGTGGGCACAGGTCACGTTGCAATGGTGGGCACAGGTGAGGCTGCAATGGTGGGCACAGGTGAGGCTGCAATGATGGGCACAGGTGAGTCTGCAATGGTGGGCACTGATAAAGTTGTTGTTAATATTTATTTTTGTAACTTAATTCTGCATAAAAGTTTAAGTGTCATTTTATGAGAGAATTTATGACATTGCGTTTAGAGTCAGAATTAGGGCAGGGCAGAATAGGGGTTGGGTGGGGCAACTGGTGGTGAGTAACCCTTAAGGCCTGGCTAGTAGCTCAGGATTTCAGGAATTTTGAGTCCTGGCATAGGCGTTTTCAAGCTGCAAAAAACCCAGGGCCGGCGTGTTCTGAGGACCGGCGTTACAGCTGTAAAAATGTCCGATGCTGCTAAACGCGGCTTAACGCCGGATACAGCCATGGCAAGCATTTTTTTTTTGACTTGTCAAAATCAATGGTTCCCTATAAAAGACCATTGATTAGAATAGAAGTTGCACCACAAGTCGGATCATGATAATCCTGCAATGTGGTGCGGCTTGTGTGTGGAGGATCTTAAAAGGGAACCCTCACCAAAATGAAAAAGAAAACTGGCGTGGGGTTACCCCCAAAATCCACACCAGACCCTTATCCGAGCATGCAGCCCGGCATGTCAGGAAAGGGGGGACGAGCGCCCCCCTCCTGGACCATACCAAGCCAAATGCCCTCAACATAGTGGATGGGTGCTTTGGAGGCAGGGGGGCTCTGGGCCCCCCAAAGCACCTTGTCTCCTTGTTGATGAGGACAAGGGCCTCTTCCCCACAACCCTGGCCGGTGGCTGTGGGGGTCTGCGGGTGGGCAGCTTATCGGAATCTGGAAGCCCCCATTAAGGAGGGAGTCCCCAGATCCCGGCCCCCCACCCTATGTAAATGAGTAAGGGGTATATTTTACCCCTACTCATTCACCCAAAAAAATAAAAATTAAAAAACGCAGGTTTTTGACAAAGTACTTTATTAAAGTAGCTCCAACGTGTCTTCTCCCCTCTCCGGTTCTTCTCCCTCCTGCGAAGATGTCTTCCCCTCCTCCGGTTCTTCTCCCTCCACTGTCTTCTTCCTCTGGTTCTTCTGCTGCCTCCGGTTCTTCTTCCTCTGATGTCTTCTCCCAACGCTAACTACCACTGTTGTGCTAGGTCCGGTTTGCGCCATTACTTATATAGCCATGGGGCGTGGCCACCAGGTGACGTCATCTGGAGACACCGCTCCCTTGTGACGTCGCTGCCTGGGGCATGATGGGGTGGTGATGTCACAAGGGGGTGGGGTCTCCAGATGATGGTGTCCGTGCCCCATGGCTATATAAGTAACGGCGCACACTGGACTTAACACAACAGTGGGAGTTAGCGTCGGGAGAAGACATCAGAGGGAGAAGAACCGGAGGTAGCAGAAGACAGCAGAGACAGAAGACATTAGCGGAGGAGGGAGAAGACCCGGAAAGGGAAGAAGACACATTGGGGCTGCTTTAATAAAGTACTTTGTCAAAAACCTGTGTACTGTTTTTATTTTTGACACTTTTTTTGGGGGTGAATGAGTAGGGGTACAATGTACCTCTACTCATTCACATAGGGTAGGGGGCTGAGATCTGGGCCCCCCCTCCTTAAAGGGCACTTCCAGATTCCGATAAGCCACCCGCCCGCAGAACCCCACAACCACCGGCCAGGGTTGTGGGGTATAGGCCCTTGTCCCCATGCCCCATGTTGAGGGCGTGTGGCCTGGTATGTTCCAGAAGGAGGGGGGCTCGCTCGCCCCCCCTTTCCTGACCTTCCAGGCTGCATGCTCGAATAAGGGTCTGGTGTGGTTTTGGGGGTGGGCCCCACACCAATTTTTTTTTCATTTTGGCGAGGGGAACCCTTCAAGATCCTCAGCGCACAAGCCGCACCGCAAGTCGGATCGTGATGCGACTTCTATTCAAATCAATGGGCTCTCATAGGGAACCATTGATTTTGAATAGAGGCAGAGAAACTCTGCTAAAAGCTACAGCAGCTAAACATGCATTGTTAAACCAATGCAAAAAGCTGCTAAAAGCAAGTTTTTGCAGTCGCTTTTTCCAGGCGTTGGTAGTGACTTTGCAGCTCGTTTTTTTCTAATGTCCTATGTGGATGAGGCCTTAAAGTGGTTGTACACCCTGTACAACCACTTTTACCTACAGGTAAGCCTATATTAAGACTTACCTGTAGGAGCTGGAAATATCTCCTAAACCTCCACGGTTTAGGAGATATTTACAAAAATGCTGTGCACCGATGTCCACTTTAGAAAAGGCAGATCGTGCCGTTTCTAAAGGGGTCACGCCGTGACTGGCGGCTCCCTTGCG
Source organism: Lithobates septentrionalis (assembly GCA_037952835.1). Classification (NCBI taxonomy): domain Eukaryota; kingdom Metazoa; phylum Chordata; class Amphibia; order Anura; family Ranidae; genus Lithobates; species Lithobates septentrionalis. The sequence goes on along the minus strand of JBBDGP010000286.1, from coordinate 1,833,871 downwards.
CATGCGCGGGAGTGAGGCCACGCGACTCCGGCCAGTCACAGAGCTGGAGTTCGTGGCCCCGGAAGGAAGAGGGGTGAAGATGGATGTTCGCTGCTAGTGGGGACAGCGGTGACATCGCAGGCTTCGGTTTCATAACGATGCATAGTAGCCCATTATGCTTTACCTTTGCAGGATAATAAAGAGGAAGTAAAACCCATCAGGGTTTACTTCCTCTTTAAAAGGTGAATTCCAGGTATCGATATTTTTGGAGTTTGAACCGTAACTATGTATATATATCATACCTGGCTGTTGCCCCTGGAAGCTGGAAATCAATGAAGTAGACACCTCCCGTGATGTCCACTAGCTTCTGCGTCCTGCACCGAGTGACTGTCCTGCTCCACTTGGAACACAGGAAGGCAGCCAGTTGGCACAGGCTCCATATAGAGATTGATTTGCATTTTCTGAATAAATGCAAAGCATTCTCTGATTGGAGGAGGTGGAGAGGCAGGGATGCAGAGACGTCATGCTCTACACCTCATCCGATCAGAGAACACTGTGCATTCATTCAGAAAAGGCAAAGCCTTTTCTGATTAGCCCCTGTGAGGAGTGGCTGACCTCCTGTGTTCAGAATGCAGCAGGCCAGGTGCTCAGCATGGGATCCAGAAACAAGTGGATATTACTGGGATAAAAACGTCTTCTTCACTTATTTCCAACTTCTAGGGCCAAGCTGGACCAAAGTAACTATATATAAAATATCAGTACCCGGGATTCTAGGGCCAGCATATCGATAGCCTGGACATCTCTCGGTTTGTTTTGCATTCCAGGTGACATAGACATAGAGCAACAAGCTGCATGCTATATGTATATGAATGTCAGTCAATTCCTCATCTCTACAGACATTGCTACTTTCTTCTCATACATAACATAGAAATATTCCAGTACCTCTTTTACATGATGTTGTGCATTCATTTCACGTTTCCTCTTCTTCTGATGTAATCATTAACCATTTCCTTGACAATGATTTATAAAGAAACATCATAATGAGTAGGCTATTACATACCTATTACACGATTCATTTTTTCCTGTCTGCCTTGCTTGAATGCACAAAGAATAAGTCTAAATGTCTCTGACACAGATAACACGTTATCATAAAGCCCACCTTAAAGGAAACACATTTCGGGGGCACAGTTACAAAGCAGTGAATGTGACATTCATCAAACATTCACTTGTGATGAATCAGTCACCATATTTTAAAACATATGCACCTGGATGCTCACATGTGAATGTTTCCTCAATGTCAGGTTAAGTGCTTTAGCACTTGCTTACACTTGTGTTTGGGGGGCTTAGCCACAAGTTTTTACTGCCCCTTTAACTACTTCCCATTATGCAGCAAAGGCAGTGGAGGGGGAGTACATATTCCCACAATGCTTTGCATCATGGTGCAGCAAAAATTAGCCTCGCTGTTGCATTCATCGGGCAGTTCCACCCACTGAACGCAGCCCATTCAACTGAATAGGGGCACCTTGCAGGATGCCAGTGCAGGGTTTAGGGGTTAAGGACTGTGAGGAGGGCGATACAACACCTATTCACCACCTGTCAAATCTCTGAAGAGCAATCCAAGCACAAAACGTTTGCTTCTAGAAACTAGCCCTTAGAATTCTGCCCCTTAATAAAGTATGTAACGCTAAAACTTTGTTATTTTGGATACAGTAGGGCAGGGGTCTCCAAACTTTCTAAACAAAGGGCCAATTTACTGTCCTTCAGACTTTAAGGGGGCCGGACTGTAGCCAGTGTGAGGAGAAAATGTCCTGGCGTCCAGTGGGAGTAAACAATGCTCTATCTTTGGCATCAGTTAAAGAAATAGTGCCTCATTGTTGGTGTCAGTGGGAAAAATGATCCCCCATCCTTGGTGTCAACATAAGGAATTATGCCCCATGCTTGGGGTTAATGGGAGGAATTGTGCTCCGTCACTGGTGTCAGTGGGAGGAATTATGCCCATTTGATGGTTTCAGTGGGAGGAATAGTGCCCCAAGGGCAGGATACGGGAAAGCCAAAGGGGCCACAGTTTATAGATCGCTGCAGTAGGGCATAGGAATTTGCTATATGTGTCCCTTCAGGAGGATTCTCATTCACTTCCTGTCCAAGTCACACGCAGGCAGAGAAAAATGTCTTAAAAGCAGGGAATATTTCCTCTTAAAGCGGAGTTCTGCTTAAAAAAAAAAAAAAGTCAGCAGCTACAAATACTGCAGCTGCTGACTTTTAATAATCGGACACTTACCTGTCCTGGAGTCCAGCGATGCGGGGGAACGAATCCCCACTCATCTTCCCCTCCTCTCTGCGGCACCGGCATTGTACCTTCACAGCCGGGCACCCACTGCGCATTCGCGAGCCGCGCGACGCGCCGTGACTGGCCAAGCAATCATCTGGGAGAGGTGATCTCCCTTCCGAGCCACGTGTGCGCCAGGAGGAAGTGGGAGCTGGGACCCTCAGGGTATCCGCTCAGCCCCAAAAAAATGACATGCCAAATGTGGCATGTCAGGGGGTCACCTTCCCTTAAAGTGGAAGTTCCATTTTTGGGTGGAACTCCGCTTTAAGGTGATCACACACAGTGCAATCTCCATCTCCATAGCCCTACCATCAACGAGATAGTACCAGGATCTACCTAATTGGTTATAAATTGAAAGCATTGCTTAGATTTGTCCACATATTATACAGTTTTAGTAAATCCAAAGGCGATTGTACAGAGATGGTACAATCAGATTATATAGTACATAGCCAGATTTAGACAGTTGTCACTGGACCAGGTGTCCCCATTAAAGATTTTCCCTTAACTCCTTTTTCTGTGACAACTGTGGATTTCAAACATTTCTATACAGGCGCAAAGACCAGCAGAAAGGATGACTCTCCCCAGCAGGACCACAGACAGCACAAAAACCTGATGGAGGTTATAACCCTCCTGTACTCTGTCAAAAAACATATACTTTGAATCAGGAAACTAGTAACTACTCATACAAGGAATGCCTCCAGGAGAACTGCATCTTTCAACATGTTTCACCAATCCAATGCGTTTAAATTTCCTCTGGGCCTGGATTTGTGGGAAGCAGCCTAAGGGCAATAAACCTACAAGGAGGTCACACAGGGGTTGATTTACTAAAACATGAGCATGCAAAATCTGGTGCAGCTATGCATAGTAACCAATCAGCCTCCAGGTTTCATTGCTAAAGCTGAATTGAACAAACAGACATTAGAAGCTGATTGGCTACCATGCACAGGAGTCTGTAAGAACCAATTTTAGTAAGGGCTCTTTCACATGGACTCTGCTTTGCTCAGTGGGGTGATCGATCCGCTGATCCCCGCTGAGCAGGCGGATGACAGGTCCGTCTCCGCTCACTGGGCAGAGACGGACCTGTCAGAGCCCCGCTCTCCTCTATGGGGAGATCGGATGAAAACGGACCGCCTGTCCACTTTTATCCAATTCCATCCCATCTGATCCGCCAGACGGATGGAAAATAGAGTCTCCATCCGTCTGGATTTCACAGACAGGATCGGATAGCAGCGGGTGTCAGCGGACATGTCACAGCTCACATCCGACGCCCCATAGGGCTGAATGGAGCGTCCAATCAGGTCCGCCTGAAAAACTAACAGGCGGACCTGATCAGATAGCTTGTGTGAAAGGGGCCTCAGGGGCGGACCTGATCGGATGCTGCAATCAGCCCTATGGGGTGGCGAATGTCCGCTGACACCCGCTGTTATCCGATCCGGTCCTGTCAGCCAAATCCAGATGAATGGTGGTCCTATTTTCCATCTGTCTGGCGGATTGGATCGGATGAAAAATGGGCAGGCGGTCCGTTTTCATTCCATCTCCCCATAGAGGAGAGCGGGGCTCTGACAGGTCCATCTCAGGACAGTGAGCAGAGACGGATCTGTCATCCACCTGCTCAGTGCGGATCAGCGGAGCAAGCAGAGTCAAGCAGAGCAAGCAGAGTCCATCAAACAGATCCGCCCCGTGTAAGAGGGGCCATAATCTGCCCCATAGTGTCCTTTGTGTCATCATTTTGTCACATTTTTTAAAAGAAAGAAGAATCTGAAAAGTGCAACATTAGACTAAACCTTTTCTTTTTTAGGAAAGATTTTCTTTTATTTGGATAGCGTGGGGAAGGGTTGGAACCTCTGTCAGGTTTATACTGTGAATAAGAAAGTTTTAGAGCCCGTCAGGTTTATACTGTAAGAAAACATTATACTGTGATAAAGAATATAATCTTTGTCAGGTTTATATATTTGCAAGTAGGAAAGCATCAGAACCTCTGTCTGTCAGGTGTATACCATCATGCCTCCACTCCCCTTGCTTCCTGACTTGGAGACCACACAGAAGTCAGGGGGATTTTTTTTTTTTTTTTTATTATTATAATGTAATAAAAGCTAACACTTCCCTTTCCTATGAACAGAGTGCCCTATTGCTGCCTGTAGGGTTTTGCTTACTTCCTGTTTTCTTGACCACAGAGAAAGTGAAGGAAAATATCCCACATATATATACATGTAGTAGAGCTGCATGATTCTGGCCAAAATGAGAATCACAATTTTTTTGCTTAGAATAAAAAGATCATGATTCTCTCACGATTCTCGCGACGTAAAATCTTTCACATTATACAAAAAAAAAAATGGGCTAACTTTACTGGTTAGTTTTTTTTTTTTTAATTCATTAAAGTATTTTTTTTTTAAAAAAATTGCATTTGAAAGACCGCTGCACAAATACAGTGTGATATAAAATATTGCAACAACCACCATTTTATTCTCTAGGGTGTCTACTAAAAAATATATATATATAATGTTTGGGGGTTCTAAGTAATTTTCTAGCAAAAAAAAATATTTTAACTTGAAACCAACAAATGTCAGAAAAAGGTTTAGTGTTTAAGTGGTTAAACCTTTTTCACTTACACACAAAGTCTATTCCATTGACAAATTGTTACAATGTTTATACATAAGTTCAACTGATAAAGAAAGTTTTGATTCTTGGCAGACTGCCCAGTTTTTCTCTTCCTTTCTTTTGAGGGCTGTGGTTCCAGAAGAGCAGAGAGAATTCTTTGCATAGAAAGAATTGTGAAACACTTTAGTCAAGATTGCGATAACGATTCTTGACGATTAATTGTGCAGTTCTAACATGTAGCCAGGCCCCTGTAGAGGTTGCTGAATGTAGTGGTTCACCTATCACCCTGCCCAGCCAGACATCCATTTCTAAGTCACTCAGAGACATAGAACAGTCCATAGCTTTGTTTTTTTTTTTTTTTTTTTTTTTATTTAAGGGGATTAAACTTGGATGGGAAATTGGGAATTATGGGATGCCCAGAAATATTCAGTGAAAACCTGCTTGGGACTTCTATATACACTCTAGTATATACACCCCAATCTACTCTCCAGCACAAACACTTGCTGCACACCATTTCTCCTCCAGAACTTCCCTTGCTGCAGACTGTTACTCCACCAGCACTTTCCTTGCTGCAGACTGTTACTCCACCAGCACTTTCCTTGCTGCAGACTGTTCCTCCTCCAGACTAGCTATCACCGTGGTTAGGCCTGACATTGCTTCAGCCAGGCCTCAATGTCTTTTGCGGGTAGGGACCTCAGGCTCCTGTGGTGTAGAAATAGTTCAGGTGCTAACTATCCTATATTCAGCTACCACTCCCAGATGCCTCCCTTCAGGTCCTGCCAGCCAGCCTGGCTGCAATGACCTCTCTCCACTGCCCTTCCCACAGCCCTCTCTTTTGGTTCTGCACCCATCTCAAACTACGATCTCCCAGTTCTCTCAGGCGTGCCCTCCCCAGTACTCCAGACTGTGCTCACTCACCCTCCCGGCTGCGACCAGTAGTCCTCTCTGGAGACTCTTAGAAGTGTTCTCTCCGGCTGAACTCTACTTGCTCTCTCATGTGCCTCCAGTATCTCGTCACTCCTCCTGGATGCACCCAAGCCCCAGCCCAGGGTCACCCCCCACCTCTTCCACCCGACAACTTCTCCCCAGCAGGGCTGACCCTAGGTATTTAAGGAGGCCTGCCCCCTGCCAATCCAGGTTGGGGATTGGTCAGAGCTCCCTAAAACACCCCAGGAAGCTCCACCTCTCCAGTCCTGCTCTCCTTCCAGATGTTTCTAGCAAGCTCTAGAAAGAAGAGGGAGGCATCAGTGATGCTGCCTAGGAGTTACCAGCTGCTACCCTGAGCCACTCCCAGCCCAGAATAAAAAAAAACAAGCCTAGCAACCAGCTTGGCCTGCCTAAATGTACCTACTCAGCCAGAAAAAAACCTCGCTCTAGCACCTACCTAACTAGAGGGTGCTACATACAGATAGTATGAACATAAAGATATAAACAAAAAAGATATTCTTCTGCACTAGTGCGGAGGGCCTTAGTAAGGGTGGTAGTATTTCTTAGCGGTGTGTATGTAAAGAGACCATGCATGCCCCACTGCCTATGCCGACTAGGGGATGTCCGAAATGCTATGTAAAGAAGGAAAAGAAAGGTGCGTGGCCTGATGCATGAATCATTAAAACAAGGAGTTTATAATAAACAAATATGTGTATATAAAAGAAATACTATGTATTCGTACATATGAATAAAAAGCAGTGTTAAACACTTGGTAGATTGATATGAGGTGTTATCCACATAAGGGATACTCGAATGATTGGCTAACGCGTTTCGAGGGTTTTCCTCTTCATCAGAGCCTTAGAGAGCCAAATCTAATCTGTGTTTTAAAATGTAAAAAAATAGATAGAGGAGGCTGGATGGGTAGTGTAACACTACATAGGTGGTATAGTTTTGCAGGCGGATTCTCTTTCGCTGTATGGGTTAACCTTCCGCATCACAGCATTCTCAGCACCGTAGGAATGGTGTGTACATATAGGGTCGTTCAAAACATTGCTTTTATTCATATGTACGAATATATGTAGTATTTCCTTATATATACTAATTTTGTTTATAATAAAATCCTTGTTTTTATTGATTCATGCATCAGGCCACGCGCCTTCCTTTTCCTTCTTTAAGTAACAGAACATAAACAGTTAACTGTTCAATGTTTAATATGCTTTGAGGTGGACAGAGGCCAGGAAGCTCTATGGTTACCCAGAGCAGCACAATGAAAATGGCACAGGCCAGTAGCTGCCTATGGATGTATTACAGGCCTCCTCAGCAACATCATTTTTTATCTGCCCTGCTGTGTCCTGAATGACAGTGAAGAGTAGACTGAGAATGATCCTTTTCAAAGCAGGACTAACAACAGGGGTCCACGGCAAATATTTAGCTTGCCTTTTTATATATGCATTTATAAAGAGATACAAGAGAATCTGTGCAGAGAGGTTTCAGTACACACAGTCCAATACAGCAGTACACGATCACAGTACACAACATCTATATAGCAATTTCTTCAATGTCATATAATCCAGCACTTTGCACATTACATGCCAGTTTTTTTATAACCACAACATGAGACTGAAGCTGCATTTTGACATTAGAATCCTGGAGGATCAGGAAACTGCAGAGGTAGAGCCATCATGGTAGATAACCGTGTGTACCTTCCTATAATCCTGCTAGGCTAGGGTTGCCACCTGTCCAGGATTCACCCAGACAGTTCGGGTTTGGAATCATGTGTCCGGGTTTCAAAGTGCTTACAACACGGACACGTTATTCAGACTGGACTATGGCTTCCCAGCAGGGTTTCTGGCTGCAGTTGTCTAAGCCGAAAGTGTCTATTACACACTCCTCTACACTGCCAGAAGCTAACACTAACAATCGATTTTGCCTTGTTTTTTACCTGCTATTATTTATATACTGTATATAAGAACACATTTTGCATATTGCACTTTAGATGTCGTTTATTGAATACATTATATATCCCTCAGGGGATACTTTGTATTTAGCGCTGCACTTATTTTGATTTTAGTCAGATTTAAAAGGGGAACTCTGCAGATTCAGATGTAAAAGGGGAACTCTGTGGACTCTGATGTAGGACTCTTGTGATTAACTTCATATGATTAGAAATGTTATTTAATTGCAAAATATATGCATAGTTTATACTATAAAAAAAATAATTGCTGTGCACCGCTAAAGTGTTCGGGTTTGACTTGAAGAAAAAGTGGAAACCCTATTCTAGGCCCATATCAGTTATCCTGTCACTAGAGGCAATTTATCAGCAACAGGATTGCCAAGTAGAATGATAATCTGCTTTCATGCTTTCAAGGTGTCTTCCTCACTGTCCAAAATGCTGCAGGATCTTACTCGCCAGTGATGGAGCAGTAGTAGAACAACACCTCGCAAAAAGCACAGCAGAAACGACCAAAAACAAACTGCATAGGTGTGAACCGAGCCTAAAGCCTCATACACGCAATCAGATTTTCGGACGATCGTTCGTCCATTTTTTTGTTGCATGCTAGTCTCATGTCGAAAGTGAAGAGGTTACTCACCATATGAAAGTTCTCGTACGACAGGATACAACTTCAGAATGAAGTAATGTGTTGAATTGTTTTATATTTATTCTTTCATTTCTGAGCATGCGTAGTGTTGTTCTTACATTTTTTTTATATGAAAATCCATACTAGTTAAAACGAAAATCGGACGTTAAGTTCACGTACGACAAAAATGTTATAGTCTGCACATCAAGCTTTTGTCGGACGGAAAACCGGAATCGGCTGTCGAAAGCACCATACTAACGATCCAAAAATAGGCAGATCGTTCGTCGGACGAAATTTTACTTCCAATTTTCGTATCGTGTGTACGGGCCTTAAGGCCTCGCGCACACTGGATGTTTTTGTATGTTTTTACAGCTGCTGTTTTTGGCTTCAGATGTTTTTTTCTACAGTCAATAAACTCTCCAGCATGTTATCCATATATGTCCATGCACACATAGGGGTTGATTTACTAAAGGCAAATCCACTTTGCACTACAAGGGCGCTTGGAAGTGCAGTCACTTTAGATCTGAGGGGAAGATCTGAAATGAGGGGAAGCTCTGCTGATTTATCATACAATCATGTACAAGCAAACATGCTATTTTTTTTTATTTTTCTTGCATGTCCCCCTCAGATCTACAACGACTGCACTTCCAAGTGCACTTGTAGTGCAAAGTGGATTTGCCTTTAGTAAATAACCCCCATAGGCTGTTATCAGCTGTTTTTGGCTGGGGCATTTTTTGGCTGTAAAAAAAACCCAAAACTAGTGGGTTCTGAAAGGAGTTTTTCAGCTGTAAAAACGCTCTAACGTATAAAAACGCAGATAAATGCTCAAAAACGTCTCACCAGCGTTTTTTAACGTTTTTGATCTCATTGAAAAAAAAAAAAAAAAAAAAAACCCTGGTAAAAAACGCTATTGCTAAAACGCTTAAAGCGGAGTTCCACACAAGAATGGAACTTCCACTTTTCGGTACCCTCCCCCCCTCCGGTGTCACATTTGGCACCTTTCAGGGGGGAGGGGGGTGCAGATATCTGTCTAAGACAGGTATTTGCACCCACTTCCGGCATAGACTCCCATGGGAGTCTATGCCTCTTCCCGTCCCCACCGCACTGTCTGCTGGGAACACACAGCTCCCAGGAGAGAGCGGGGACCACCAGGGACCCGCAGCGCGACTCGCGCATGCGCAGTAGGGAACCGGGAAGAGAAGCCGCAACGCTTCACTTTCTGATTCCCTCACCTAGGATGGCGGCGGCAGCTGCCGAGAACCGAGCGGGTTCTCGGCGTCCCCTGCCGACATCGCTGGACCCTGGGACAGGTAAGTGGCCATGTATTAAAAGTCAGCAGCTGCAGTATTTGTAGCTGCTGGCTTTTAATATTTTTTTTTTTTGGCGGTGTGGGTGAACCCCCGCTTTAAAGAGTTGAAAAACCTACTGCAAAGCTACTGCTGTTTTTATAACGTTATTATAACGTCCAGTGTGCACAGGGCCTAAGGGTACATGCACACAAACATTTTCAGGCACAAATACCCTCCAGCGTAAAATTCCCTGTGGTTTATCGCATCTGGGAGCCCCATGTGCATATGACGAATTCTCCAAACGGGACACTATGGCGTTCAGGAAATCCACCATACATGTATGCATGGATGAACCGCGTAGCAAAAGAGCAACAGCGTTTACGCAAGCTAAAGCTTGTACAGCCATTCACTGCCATGGCTGGATGTATGTGCCATCTGCAACACCCTGAGTGTGGGAAAACGCTGAGATTTTTATACTAAAGCACATTTCAGCCTGCAAATAAACTGCGCCTGCAGCGAAACTGAACACACCCAAATGCAAAGTGTGAATCACACCATTAAAATTCATTACTTGCATTTATATGTGCAGAAATATGCTAAAAACACACATACGGGCCCATTTGCATGAGCTTCGCCCTCTGTGGTGGAGTGCTGACGGGGTCTGACAGGCGTGAGGTGGCCTTATGTCACCTCCTCACTGCCTATTTTAAATCCTAAAAACTTGTACACTTTGCTGCAACTGTGTGCATTGCACGCAGTTATGTGGCCGCCCCTCAGGTGAATGGTTTGCATTCAATGGATGGTATTGTCTTCCCAACAAGATGGGGTGGTGGTGGGGGGGGGGGGGGGGTCATTTTTGCCATTCCCAACCCTAAGTATATAGACAGCCTGTATCACTGCCAGTTTAAATGAGGGAAAAAAACAACCCCTCTTCTACTTTACTTATTGTCACCTAATCAAACCTGACAGGGGTTAAACACGTATACAAAGCGTAGGATGTAAACACACCTGTCTAACAGCCTGATTACAGTAGCTGGGATTTGGCGGAGTCATTCACTTACTATCCCCTCCCTCCCTTACTGCCTGCAGCCGGGGTGTGAGTCATGTCCACGGCTGAGCAGGAATGTGGTGTGGATGGGGATGGTGAGATAGCATAGGCCTCAAGCCTCACTGTCACACTGCTATGTACGGCATGTCAGCTCTGCTGCCCAGGAGGAATGTTAAGTGTAGGGGGTGCCTTCAGGCCTGCTGCTTGTCATTACAGGAGCTCAGAAAAACACAGATGAGGTTAGGAGGATGTCAATACTGATAGAGGTATAAAAATTAAATATGAAGTACGTGTAGGGTTGCCACTTTCTATAAGCCAGACCCGAACACTTTGTTGTACTAGGATTGTAAAAGACCTGGGACACCTTGGGAAGTAGTAATGCGGCGCAGCAAACAGTGGGTGTGGCCAAACTGCGGTAACAGATGTTAACAGATTTGTGTGTGACTATCTCAGTTACTAAGGGAGCCACAGTCTGGTCTGAATAATGTGTCTGGGGTTCAGGAAGACTAAAACAGACATATGACTCAAAACCTGGGCTGTCCAGGTGAATTCAGGTCAGGTGGCAACCCTAGGTGTCACCCCCCTCCTCATAATACAGAGGTCAGTGTCACCCCCCTTCTTCATAATACAGAGGTCAGTGTCACCCCCCTTCTTCATAATACAGAGGTCAGTGTCACCCCCCTTCTTCATAATACAGAGGTCAGTGTCACCCCCCTTCTTCATAATACAGAGGTCAATGTCACCCCCCTTCTTCATAACACAGAGGTCAGTGTCACCCCCCTTCTTCATAATACAGAGATCAGTGTCACCCCCCCTCTTCATAATACAGAGGTCAATGTCACCCCCCTTCTTCATAATACAGAGGTCAATGTCACCCCCCTTCTTCATAATACAGAGGTCAATGTCACCCCCCTTCTTCATAATACAGAGACCAGTGTCACCCCCCCCCCCCTCTTCATAATACAGAGGTCAATGTCACCCCCCTTCTTCATAATACAGAGGTCAATGTCACCCCCCTTCTTCATAATACAGAGTTCAATGTCACCCCCCCTTCTTCATAATACAGAGGTCAGTGTCACCCCCTTCTTCATAATACAGAGGTCAGTGTCACCCCCCCTCTTCATAATACAGAGGTCAGTGTCACTCCCCTTCTTCATAATACAGAGGTCAGTGTCACCCCCCTTCTTCATAATACAGAGGTCAATGTCACCCCCCTTCTTCATAATACAGAGATCAGTGTCACCCCCCCCCCTCTTCATAATACAGAGGTCAATGTCACCCCCCTTCTTCATAATACAGAGGTCAATGTCACCCCCCTTCTTCATAATACAGAGGTCAGTGTCACCCCCTTCTTCATAATACAGAGGTCAGTGTCACCCCCCCTCTTCATAATACAGAGGTCAATGTCACTCCCCTTCTTCATAATACAGAGGTCAGTGTCACCCCCCTTCTTCATAATACAGAGGTCAGTGTCACCCCCCTTCTTCATAATACAGAGGTCAGCCCCCCTCTTCATAATACAGAGGTCAATATCACCCCCCTCTTCATAATACAGAGGTCAGTGTCAGCCCCCCCTTCTTCATAATACAGAGGTCAGTGTCACCCCCCTTCTTCATAATACAGATGTCAGTGTCACTCCCCTTCTTCATAATACAGAGGTCAGTGTCACCCCCCTTCTTCATAATACAGAGATCAGTGTCACCCCCCTCTTCATAATACAGAGGTCAATGTCACCCCCCTTCTTCATAATACAGAGGTCAGTGTCACCCCCCTTCTTTATAATATAGAGGTCAGTGTCACCCCCCTTCTTCATAATACAGAGGTCAGTGTCACCCCCCCCCCCCTCTTCATAATACAGAGGTCAATATCACCCCCCTCTTCATAATACAGAGGTCAGTGTCACCCCCCCCTTCTTCATAATACAGAGGTCAGTGTCACCCCCTTCTTCATAATACAGAGGTCAGTATCACCCCCCTTCTTCATAATACAGAGGTCAGTGTCACCCCCTTTCTCCATAATACAGAGGTCAGTGTCACCCTCCCCCTCTTCATAATACAGATGTCAATATCACCCCCCTCTTCATAATACAGAGGTCAGTGTCACCCCCCCTTCTTCATAACACATAGGTCAGTGTCACCCCCCTTCTTCATAATACAGAGGTCAGTGTCACCCCCCCTTCTTCATAATACAGAGGTCAGTGTCACCCCCCCTCTTCATAATACAGAGCTCAATATCACCCCCCTCTTCATAATACAGAGGTCAGTGTCACCCCCCCCCCTTCTTCATAATACAGAGGTCAGTGTCACCCCCCTTCTTCATAATACAGAGGTCAGTGTCACCCCCCCTCTTCATAATACAGTGGTCAATATCACCCCCTCTTCATAATACAGAGGTCATTGTCACCCCCCCCCCTTCTTCATAATACAGCAGTCAGTGTCACCCCCTTCATAATACAGAGATCAGTGTCACCCCCCCTCTTCATAATGCAGAGATCAGTGTCACCCCCCCTCTTCATAATGCAGAGGTCAATGTCACCCCCTTCTTCATATTACAGAGGTCAGTGTCACCCCCCTTCTTCATAATACAGAGGTCAGTGTCACCCCCCTTCTTCATAATACAGAGGTCAGTGTCACCCCCCTTCTTCATAATATAGAGGTCAGTGTCACCCCCCCTCTTCATAATACAGAGGTCAATATCACCCCCCTCTTCATAATACAGAGGTCAGTGTCACCCCCTTTCTTCATAATAAAGAGGTCAGTGTCACCCCCCTTCTTCATAATACAGAGGTCAGTGTCACCCCCTTTCTTCATAATACAGAGGTCAGTGTCACCCCCGCCGTAAAACAAGGGCTCCCCATAAAGACCCCCATTCGATCAGTTGGACTGGAGGTATTTGTGTCCGGTGGTCTAAATCCCGGACGCATTTGTCAAAACCGGACAGGTGGCAACCCTAAGTACATGCGCTGCTATGGACCTTACAACCAACCAAAACGAATCTACAAAATAAATATCAAAGAATAATATATCGCCCTAAAAATAGACAAAGTTATCGCATAGTATCACATGTTACTGCAATATTTTTTTTTTTAATTAAAGACAGTCATTCATGCATATTTGTCTATTTTTTGCTGCATAGCTTCTTGAATTAGTTCACCATTTTTTTATCATTATTACTGATAGAGGTATATTATGCTCTATAACATGGACACTAAAGCCGGCGAAAGATGGATGGAACTTGGGCCAGTTCAGCAAGAACCAGCCAAATGTTGATCTGTCTATGGGCAGGCTGGTTGTACTGAAGTCGATCAGCCTGTCGTTTTTTTTTTTTGCCCAATCCCTGACAGCGGCTATAGCCACCCAGCAGTGACCGTTGTACTCTACAGGTGGGGAGTAATCCCCATCGACAGAACACGGTAGCACTGCAGGAGTGATTCCCCTATCAACACGGAGGACTGTGTTGATGGGGGAATCAAACAATCTTCTTTCCAATCCGTGGTTTTGTGTTGAGTTGTTCCTTCAGTAAGACAAATAGGAGTCAGCAAAGTGTAAAAATCTATAGCAACCAATCAAAAGCTTCATTTTTGTCTAAATACAAAAAACCTGGTTGGCTGCTGTGGTTAATGGCCCATCAGCCCCGGTTCACACATATGCAATGCGGGAACCAGCGCGATTCCAGTGCCAGTTCCTGCATTGCCTCTCGCTCGCAGGCAGTTCACGCTGCCCTCTGCGAACTGCTGCGGGTGTCAGTACAAAGTTAATGACACCCCCAGATCGGTTCGCAGATCGCAGTGCGAACTGTGAATTTGGACAGGAATCGGATCGCATGGGTGTTCCAATTCCAGTAAAGGGGGAAAAATAAGGGGGTTCCTGCACCTCTTTTGTGCCAATCCAATGTGAGTTCAGCCATACAACTGTATGGCTGAATTCGCATTGCACAGACATTGCATGTATTCAGCACCACAATGCGATGTCTGTGTTCCCATATGTGTGAACCCAGGCTCGCTGCTAGGCCCTAAAGCCGCGTACACACGAGCGGAATGTCCGACAGAAAAAGTCCAACGGAAGCTTTTCAACGTCTATTCCAATCGTGTGTAGGCCTCATCGGACATTTTTATTTTCGAAAATTCTGACGGACCTGGAAATGAAACATGTTCTAAATATTTCCGACGGAACCAATTCCTATCGGGAAAACCGATCATCTGTATGCTGTTCCAACGGACCAAAAACGACGCATGCTCTGAAGCAAGTACGAGACGGAAGCTATTGGCTACTGGCTATTGAACTTCCTTTTTCTAGTCCCATCGTAAGTGTTGTACGTCACCGCGTTCTTGACGGTGGGACTTTGGTCGGACTTTGGGTTGACCGTGTGTAGGCAAGACCGCTTGAATGGAATTCTGTCGGAGTTCCGTCGGAGAAACCTTCGGAGTTTATTCGAACGACAAAACCGGTCATGTGTAGGCGGCATAAGGGCTCATTTACACCAGCCTGCATGTGGGGCAGCGACAGGCGATGCTTTGTGTTTGCTACAACGACACAAGATACTGTTAACTCTTTTTTTCGAAGTTTAAGGCAGTGTCACTTCGTTCAAGCCTATGCACTGCGGCGAGGTGCGATGCGATACGGTAATTTCCGCTGAGTAAAAAGTCAGCATGGCAAATGCATCGCAATCCACCTCAATGCCTCACTGTGGTGGGAATGGGGAACATCGAAAAATATTGTTATTTATGTGCCCTTGTATTGAGCCTTTGTTGATCCATACAGATCAACACAGCTGAACAGATGATAATGTGAATGAGTCCCAATTTTATAATAACATACCAAGCAGTCAGGTAACCCAGCTTACCTTTACAAAAGGGAACGCAGGACCTGGCTTGAGAGGTTCTTCTTCATGTTCCTGTTGATAGAGGACATATTTCTCTACACCTTCATCCTCATACATCTTCCTCTCTTCCACCATGTTGAACAGGACACGGGATGACACTGCGATGGTTATTGCATTCTGCGGCTTGGGCTGAAAGGGCAGATAAATGACAATCAGTATTGGGTTTAAAAAAATAACATTGCACAAAGTGTAATGAGGTGGCAACCTGCAGGGCTGGACAAACCCGCACACCGGTCACAATGGCTTTTCACTAAAGATTTTAGCTTAGTCATACTAGTTGGCAGTAGATCCATGTAAGGCTTTGTTCACATGAGTGTACCTCCACGTGAGGGGCTGGTTTGGCTGCATGGGATGCACAGGTGTTCCATGCATCCGTGTTTAGGATGTCCCATTCATATCTATGGGGACACAGCCGCTGCTCCCAATCTGATATCTGTGTGGGTGGTGTCCCCGAACACAGACAGTGTGATTTCAGGGGCACGCATCTGCACCCACGTGGATGTCAAATTGGGATCAGCGGCTGTGTCTGTGCAGCCGCTGAGTTCCAATAGATAGAAATGGGACTGCCTGAACACGGATGCATGGAACATTTGTGCATCCCATGCAGGCAAACAAGGCCCTCACACTGGTGTACATTAAAGCCTAACAGATCACTAAAGCTGACTTGTCTTTCCATGGCCGATCACCTTGCAGGAACTGGTCAAAACAAAGATCTGCCCGTACCTGTCCAGCAATGCTGCTGGCAGTATAAACTAGACAATGCTTTCTGATTGGCTACTGCAGATTTTCTAAATAGCTTGTGTGATGTGTAAAAAAAACAAAAGCAAAAAAAAAAAAAAACTGGCATTAAGAGAGCTAAAGGTAGTTATATCGAACTTCATGACCGTAGGTCATGCCATACTGTACAAAGACTGAATGCATACATGGCATACATGACAATAAGTTTACCCAATAATAGGGAACATAGATTCCCTATTTCACTTGCTCCTATGCCATGTTTACTATGCACTACAGCAGAGCTTTGTTGGTTCCTAGTCCTGCCCCCTCCTCAGCTATGCATGGGAATACAGGAAGACAGATTTAGGTGCTTACACTAGCTGTACTTAAAGTTTTGGACTTTTTTTTAGCATTTTTAAATTGGTCCAGCTTGGACCAATTTTAGTGTACATATTCCACACCCAACCAATTCCTGTAGAAGCGGAGAATCACTGTAGTAGTTGCTGCTACTACAGTAACCCTTACTGCCGTCTGGGCTCGGTGCGCAGTGGATGCCCTGCTGCATAGTAACCACTGGTGGGGCATCGACTCACTTGGCACAAACGTCATTCAGAAAACGCCTTGCATTTTTCTCAATAAATGCAAAGCTTTGTCTGAGTGGATGAGGTGGAGCAGTGACCTCACAATATCCACCTCATCCAATTGGAGAACACCATGTATTTATTGAGAAAAATACAAGGCATTTTCTCAACGGCACCTGTGCTGAGCAAGTGACCCCCTGTGTTCTCTATGCAGCAAGGCAGCAGCTTGGCACAGGACTGAGAAGACAGTGAGCATAACTGTAGTAGCAGCGACTAATATGGTTATTTCCAGCTTCCGCAGGGATCAGCCAGGTATGGAATATGCATACTTCTATTGGTCCAGCTTGGATCATTGCAAACAAAAAAAAAATTACATGGAAATCAGCCTTTTGTTATTATTATTATTATTATTATTATACAGGATTTATATAGCGCCAACAGTTTACGCAGCGCTTTACAACTTGAGGGTAGACAGTACAACTACAATACACTTTAATACAGTAGGAATCAGAGGGTCCTGCTCCTTAGAGCTTACAATCTAAGAGGGAAGGTCCAGAGATACGAGGTGATAACTGTGAGGGATGTGCTGATTGAGAAGATAAATGTACAGTTGTTAGGTGGGGTCAGATAGGCTTCTCTGAAGGAATGAGTTTTCAGGGATCGTCTGAAAGTGGATAAAGTAGGAGAAAATCGGACAGATTGGGGTAGAGCATTCCAGAGGATGGGAGAGGCTCTGGAGAAGTCCTGAAGGCGAGCATGGGATGAGGTGACAAGGGAGTTTGAGAGCAGGAGGTCTTGAGAGGAGCGAAGAGAACGATTAGGTTGGTATTTTAAGACCAGGTTAGTGGTGTAGCTGGGGGCCAGGTTGTGGATGGCTTTGTAAGTTAGAGCCTTAAAGCCTTAAAAGAGCCTTAAAGTCTTAAAAGAGAAGTACAGCCAAAGCTCGTACTTATTCTGTGGATCACAGGAGTGCAGTTCGTTCTGCACTCCTGTGACCCAGGCTGAAGCCCGCTGTCGGCTGATGTCACAGAGCCGGTCCAGGCTCGGGAAGGATTGTGAACATATGGTCGGGATCCACCCACATACCTGGAGCGGCACTCGGCTCAGCCTCTCATTGAGCCGCTGAAAGTCTGAGCCGGCCGCTCATGCCCCTTCCACAGCCCAGCACTCCAGTGAGGGGGGCAGAGCAGAGACTGAAAGTCAACAGCTCTCTGCTCAGGAACTCTGCTGAGAACTGAGCAATCAGCAGTGTTTAATCGCTCAGGTTCTTAGGGCCGACGGTGGACAGATGCAGCATCGAACTGATGCTGCATCCACCTAGGTAAGTATGATTCCCATACTTCTTTTTTAAATAATTTTAATTAACATATAACTGCATTTATTTAGTCTCCTTTCTATCTGTCTGTGAGTAGGACACAGCCCATTCATTTCAATGTGCTGCCCTACCTGCAGAAACCTTGGGGAAAAAAAGTCCCAAACCCTTTTTGTAAAATCGCACCGCACAGAACTGCATCGTGCTATGACACCATGGGGTTTTGCAGGCATTGTCTTGATGCGTGGAGGTTCCATTAGGAAATAATGGCATTCCCGTGGGTCTGCTAAAAAGCAATGCATTTCTCTTGCCTGTTGGGAGCGTGCACGATTGTTCACGCACTCCCATCATGCAATAGTGTGAACCTAAGCTGACCAGCCACAATGGAATGGAATACTGGACCTAATGAACACTGCACTGGGACACAGACAAACCGAGGGACGGTGCGACGCTGCACCGATTCCCAAAAGTAGTTCCTGCACTACTTTTGGTGACTTCAGGGGGCGATTTGTATAGACATCTATGCAGGAACCCGCACAGGTGTCTCTGAAATCGCTCCCGAAGTTGGACTGACATACAGGTATGAAATCATTCGAGTTCAATTGAACACGTACGACTTCTAACCTGCAGTCAGTGTGAACCTAGGCTAAAGGTTTGTTTTTCCATGTCCCCCATTAGGGAGATTACCCTTTAACTTCCTGTCCCATAGATACTACAGGAAGTGAAAGGAGATCTTTTTAAAGGGAGGGGATTCCTCCCTTGTCCCCATTAGGTCTAGTTTACACTTGTGTTTTGGGGTGGTAAAAATAGGCATAAGGCCACTTTTTTTTACCACCCCTCAATTGCTTCCTCTTAACTTAAGCTGTAAAGGCAGTCATACAGGGATATACACATGCTGCAGCAGAAGATTGCTTTTCACAGACAATGCAAGTGTAATTGAGCCGATGTTCCTGTTCTGGTGATAGAAGAATTAACTTTCATTCCCTGTGACAACAGTCAGGACACAGATAGGGAAGGAAAACAGACATTCGGGTGTATTTGCCTGCCTGGGTGTCACCCACACAAATCAATGGCTGTATGCAGGTGTACACCAGTATTTGCACAATCGCAGGGACATACGACCCTGGACATATAGGGGGAGATTTACTAAAACTGGAGCACTCAGAATCAAATGCAGCTGTGCAAGGTAGCCAATCAGCTTCTAACTTCAGGTGGTTCAGTTAAGCTTTGGCATTACAAACTAGAAGCTGATTGGTTACTATGCAGAGCTGCACCGAATTTTGCTTGCTCCAGTTTTAGTAAATAACCCCCATAGTTTTAACTTTAAATACACTTGAACTACATTGCTGTATAAGCTAAGAAAATAGAGTTGATGACATCACTGCGAGCGTTGTCTCTAGTTCTCATGAACTGATAGGCCTCATCCTCTTATTGGTCCTGACTGCAATGTCTACCTTTTTTCTCTTTGGAGACAGGTTATCTTAAATGTGCGTTTTAGGTTTCTGTACGTACCAGTTTGGGCTTTTTCTTGGAGGCGACGCTGTCATAAAACGCCTTGGCCGCGCTGCTGTCCGGCAGGCCCAATGACTCCGTCTTGGGTGGCTGAGTCGTGTCCGGGGCAGGATTTTCTTTCGTTGCGCTCATGGCGTTTCACTGTCTTCGCAGCACTCGGATCTCTCGTTCGCTGTTTCTGAAGCGACGTTTTCGCTGTTGCCGACGAGCAGAGGGGGCCCAGTTTCTGTGACGACGTGCGCTGCGCTCGTGTTCAGAGACCCTGCAAGAGGTAAAGCAAAAGTTTCAGGAGCTGCTATAGATACAATGAGATGCTGCAGAAGTGTGACACTTCCGCATCAGACGTATACAACAGGCAGGAGGGAGATGAACCAACACCCTCTACTCATGACTCACCAAGGAGGGGGGGGAGTGATCTGTACAAGGAATCTGCCGGAGGAATGGAGAAAGTAATGGCGACCTCTGAGCAGCCAATGAGCCAGACGTAGTAAAGAGAATGGGAGGAGGAGGAAGGAGAGGAGGCTGCAGGCTGTATCCACCCATCCACAAACTCCCCATACACTTCTCACTGCTACTGCACAGCTCTACAACTCACATCCTGTGCAAGGGGCTTATGTCAAAGAGCTGCTGACTCACTGTAAACATCAAAAGTAACCGGTATACTGCACTTGCAACATTTTTAAATCATTTTATACTGACACTAAATCATTTATTTTTCAGTGCATTTTTGTAGCTCATTTATGTGCGTTTTTTTCACACATTTTTGTTTTTGACAATGACTAGAAATATCTGCTGTGACACCATTGTTGCTAGCAGCATAAAAACAAAAAACAAAACCTAAACATTTTTACATGCAAACCCATTAAAGTCTATAGCAGTGTTTTTCAACCTTTTTTCACTCTAAATAAATGGGGCTAAAATTGCACCGCACACGATTGCACAGCGCGGCCCTGTGTGGGTATGGTGTAAACCGACCCTAATGTCGCGTACACACGATCGGACTTTCCGACGGGAAATGTTGGATGTGAACTTGATGGCTGAAAGTCCGACCGTGTGTGTGCTCCATCGAACATTTGTTGGCGGACTTTCCGCCAACAAATGTTGGCTAGCAGGTTCTTAAATTTTCCGCCAACAAAACTTTGTTGTCGGACTTTCCGTTCGTGTGTACACAAGTCTGTGGCACAAAAGTTCACGCAATGCTCAGAATCAAGTACGAGCCGGAAGCGCTCGGTCTTCTAAAACTAGCGTTCGTAATGGAGACGTCACATGACTATAGAACTTCCTTTTTTTATCGGCTCGCCGTACGTCTTGTACGTCACTACGTTCGTAATTGTTGGCCAACGTTTGTGTGACCGTGTTTATAAAAGACAAGTTGGAGACAACACCCTTCGAACAAAATTCCATGGTTTTGTTGTTGGAAAGTCCGATCGTGTGGGCATAAGACCCCTTTACACTGGGGCCGCCCGTGCGTTAGCAGTAAAGTTCTACTCAGACGCTTTTCGTCCGCCAGCAGGGCATTTTTAACCTCAAAGACGGGGGTTAAAATCGCCTGTGTTGCTGCGCTTCCGAAACGCTTTTCAGACGCTTTGGAATCGCTGCCCGTTCATTACAATGGGCAGCGCGTTTAACAGGCGTTTTTGTGCTAAAAATAACACCTGAAAAGCACCTGTAAACTGCCTCTTCTGCAGCCCCAGTGTGAAAGCCTGAGTGCTTCCACACTGGGGCGGTGCGCTTGCAGGACAGGAAAAAAAGTCCTGCAAGCAGCATCTTTGGGGCGGTGCGGGAGCGATGTATACAGCACTCCTAAACCTCCCCTGCCATTGAAATCAATAGGCAGCGCTGTTGAAGCACCTGCAAAGCGATTCGGCAGCAGCGCTTTGCGAGCGCTTTTAACCCTTTTTCGGCCGCTAGCAGGGGATACAAGCGCCCTGCTAGCAGCCTAAAACCCGACACTAAAACTACGATAAACGTGGCCGGCACCTTAGTGTGAAAGTGGCCTAAATACAGCACTC
Source organism: Lithobates septentrionalis (assembly GCA_037952835.1). Classification (NCBI taxonomy): domain Eukaryota; kingdom Metazoa; phylum Chordata; class Amphibia; order Anura; family Ranidae; genus Lithobates; species Lithobates septentrionalis. Next base: position 1,812,110 of record JBBDGP010000286.1, on the reverse strand, counting down.
CCAAACGCCCCAAAGATGCTGCTTGCAGAACTTTTCCTAACGTCCCGCAAACGCACCGCCCCAGTGTGATAAGTCACACTGAAATGAATGGGAGGCGGTTTTCAGGCGCTTTAAAGGCGCTATTTCTAGCGCTAAGACGCCTGAAAACCGCCTCAGTGTAAAAGGGGTCTTAGACATTTATGATTGTTGAAGTGAAGTTAAAGTTTATTGCAGTAAAGACAAACAATGTCTCTTCCTCAAGAAAATACATTCCCAATCCCCTGTAGAATGTATACTGAGCTGTGCAGCTGCTTGTATGCCAGGATGACTGTGCTCCTGCGCATGCGAGATATAAACCTGTGCCAGCCAATCAAGACGGCACCCGGAATAAGCCAGAGAGAAGATGCAAGGGACCGTGCAGATGGCAGACCGTTGGAACTAAGGCAAGTATTTTTGCCTTTAACCACTTGACCTCCGGAAGATTTACCCCCCTCTCACTTCATGACCCATGCATTTTTTGCGATACGGGCACGCAACGCTGTACCCAAATAAAATTTATGTAATTTTCTTTCCCACAAATAGAGCTTTCTTTTGGTGGTATTTGATCACCACTGGATTTTTTATTTTTTGCACTATAAACAAAAAAACACCAACCATTTTGAAAAAAAAGAAAATTTTTTTTTTACTTTCTGCTATAAATCATGTCCAATAGAAAAATTTAAAAATCAAATTTCTTCATAAATTTAGGCCAATATGTATTCTGCTACATATTAAAAAAAACAAGATTGGTTTTCGCAAAAGTTATAGCGTCTACAAAGTATGGTATACAGTATATACTGGAATTTTTATTTATTTTTTTTTTTTTATGCCAATAATGGTGGCGATCAGCGACTTATAGCAGGACTGGGAAATTGCGGTGGACTATCTGACACTAAGGGGTTATTTACTAAAGCTAGAGAGTGCAAAATAGGTCACAATTCTGCAGAGAAACCAATAAGCTTCCAGGCTTTATTGCCAAAACCTAATTGAACAAACTGAGGTTAGAAGCTGATTGGTTTCTCTGCAGAATTGTGACTAATTTGCCCTCTCTAGCTTTAGTAAATAAACCCCTAACGGATACTTTGTGAGAACCAGTGACATTAATACAGTGATCAGTGCTAAAAATATGCACTGTCACTGTACTAATGACACTGGCTGGTACTAATTAAACATCTAGGGCAATCAAAAGGATTAACTGTGTGCCTAGTCAGTGTTTTTGTGTAAACAGTGTGGTGCTTTTTCTTTGCAGGAACACAAAATCCATAACTTCCCCCCTTTCAGGATAAAGCTCTGCCTTGTTAACATAGGCAGAGCTCTGTTCTGTGTCTCTGTCCAATGATCAAAGGGTGCTGGAAGATAACCATTGCTCGGCGCCCACAGATCGGCTTCTGTTGTGAGTAATCACAGCTGAAGCGGCCCGACGTTGGCATGCGCGCGCTTGACAACTGCGGATAAAGAGGGACGGTGAAATAAGGGGCAGTTGAGAGGTATGCCAAAAGAAGTACATGTACCTTTTAAAAGATCACACTGCTCCATGTTGCATTGATGTGAACAGGCACCATGGAGAATAATGTAACTTCCATTGTTGTGTATTGCAGCACGGAGGCAGAGGCACAACAAATCACAGTAGTGTGAAGGGGGGCTTAGTAGTAGACCGTTGTACAGTATTAGGTTTCATTCACACTGGCTTTGACATATATGAGTTTATAGGGCATTTCTAAATGCATATTTTACACTTATGTGTATCCCCTGGTCCATGGTGCGGCTCTGTATGGCAGCAGAGACTGGGGCTTTGCCGTGGACTTCCTCTCAAGCTGTTAAAGACAGGAGTAGCTGTGGGTAGAGAGACACAGGGCACTGCCCATCTGCAGGACTATATGCAGTCACAAAAAGAGCTGGAGGAAAGCCACGCCCACCACCCGGTATCACAGAGAGGAAGAGGAAACTGAGCTGCTGTGGATTGTGGGAAAGACAGAGCCTGTTGGGAGCAACTATGACTTGTGGGAGATTTAGTCCCTAGACAGACTGAATCTGTGGTAATAAATTGGAGGAAGGACTACATATCCCATACCTCCCAACTTTCTGAGACGGGAATGAGGGACACCCATTAGTAAACATATGTAGGCATAGGATACACCCCCTGTCACGCCCCCCCTTTAAAGGAGAATTATACAAAAAAGGATTGGTTAAACCCACAAGTGTTTTTTTTTTTTTTACCCCTACTATACCTGTATATTGGCTTTTGGAATATACAGATGCAGCAATTTAGAAATTGGATGAAAGGCCTTGCATTGTAAAACACATTTGGATAGATACATAGTGCATTTTATATACAACTAGTATGTAAATCAGAACAAAAATGAGGGACAAATGAGGATGAAAAAGGGACAGAGGAACTGTGTTCAAAATGAGGGACAGTCCCTCGAAATTGGGGACAGTTGGGTGCTATGCATAGCCCAGCATTACCAGAGCCCTATAACGAGGAAATGGAAGGTGTGTTCCTAGGCTCGAGGGAGATATGGCGAGGACATTGTAGGATAGAGAGTATGCTACAGGCTGTTAGCAGAACGCTTTGCCGTTGCATTAGGGACACAGAGAGGTGGAGTAGTGGACATCTCCTGGTATATGAGAACACTGTCGCTGACTGGTGCCTCCACCTGATTGTTGGTGAGAATGCCACTGTTGCTGACTGATGCTGCCACCTGATCATTAGGGAGAACCTTTCTGCCGCTGAGTTTGCTGAGCCGCTGAAGGAAAACAGAGGGAGACAAGCTGAAGCCTCAATAGTTGAGGCCATTGACCAAACGCTACTGCACCCCATTAAAGAGAAACAGTATTGCTTGCTTGGGACACAGTTCAGACGCCTATACCTGTCCTATAAGGAGGAACTTATCTTGAGTGCCGCTTCAAGGCCCGATCTGGACCCCAATGTACTGGCCAGCAGGGAAAGGGTTTAATACAGACTGTTATTATAACATTGCCCCTGAGTCAGGACCATCCACAGTAAAAAAAAGTGATCCAAATTGTTCATACAAGGAATAAAATAATTGTAAGCACCTTGGATTGACAAATCATGGTGTATTCCTTATAAATATAAATAGCAAGTGATACACTATATTTTCAAAAGTATAGGGACGCCTGCCTGAACTTTAATGGCATCCAAGTCTTAGTCTGTAGGGTTCAAATTGGGTTGGCCCACCCTCTGCAGCTATAAACGCTTCAACTCTTAAGGGAAGGATGTCCACAAGGTTTAGGAGTGTGTCTATGGGAATGTTTGACCATTCTTCCAGAAGTGCATTTGTGAGGTCAAGCACTGATGTTAGACGAGAAGGCTTGGCTCGCAGCCTTCACTCTAATTCATCCCAAAGGTCTTCTATCGGGTTGAGGTCAGGACTCTGTGCAGGCCAGTCAGGTTCCTCCACCCAAAACTCACTTATCCATGTCTTTATGGACCTTGCTTTGTGCACTGGTCCAAATCATTTGGTGAAGGGAGGATTATAGTGTGGGGTTGTTTTTCAGTGGTTGGGCTTGGCCCTTTAGTTCCAGTGAAGGGAACTCTTAAGGCGTCAGCATACCAAGACATTTTGGACAATTTCATGCTTCCAACTTTGTCGGAACAGTTTGGGGATGGCCCCTTCCTGTTCCAACATGACTGCGCACCAGTGCACAAAGCATGCCACAAAAGTGTATTTTATTGTAGAAGAGACATTGCTTGTCTCTTCTGCAATAAAGAGCTGCCTGTTGGCAAAAAAAAAAATGCCTATAGTTTCACTTTAAAGTGACACTAAACGTTACCCTTAGTCTCCAAAAATAGTCCATACACATCCAATACATAACCCTGTAATCTATTTTTCATGAAATTGTTTTTATACTGTGTTTTTCTGCCTCCCTGTAATATCCTTTGTGAGCTCCCAAGCCTCTCCCTTCCCCTCTCACTTGAGTTTGTTTGGAGCAGTGCACATTACATGCAATCATGTGCACTACTCTATGCACACTACACATTCCATAGTCCATCTCGGGAGTGAGTAAGAGAGGGTGGCTACATACCTACATACAGTGGAACCATGGAGAATAAACATAGCCTAACAGTATGTCAGTTTTCAGCCAAAAAAAAAAGAAAAATTGATTGATACATTTTTCCAGTTTTTACCTTGCAAGAAAGATGCAAGAAAAACGGTTTCCTTTAAATCCTATGGGAATTTTCACACCACTGCATTACACCAAAAGCACAGCTTCCCATTGAAATTAATTGAAATTGCAGTACAATCATGGTAGAAATGCACCACGATTTGCATTTCTAGTGCATTTTTTGAGTCACATGTCCATTTTTCACAGGTGCAGGCAACCAAAAAATGCACCAGAGACGCACAGGAAAATCATAGTAAAAATGCATATGCAGTGTGAAAGGGCCCTAAGTGCAGCCAAAATCAAACAGAAAATCAGCACAAGGAACATGACTTACAGTTAGCAGAATGTGTCCCTTGTGCTGATTCCTCTTCTGTTTGTGAAAATTTTCCTTTATCCTGCCCCCGACCCTACTTCCACCGCCCTAATCTCTTGGTGCATTGGAGATTAATACACCTAATGGGCCATCATTTCCACCCAGCTGCTCCAGTCATAAAAGTCGTACTACAGCTTCTATGAGTGAAACAGTGCCTATGAGTAGATGGCAGACCGTTCAATCTTTTGCTTGTCCTCCATTGTTAGATCCCGGTACAGGGTTCTTCCCCCAAATACCCCACCCTCCTCAATCAAACCACCCCCCCAGTACAGAGCTCTCCCCCAACTACCCCACCCTGTACAGAACTCTTCCCGCAACTACACCTCCAGTACTGAGCTCTTCCCCAACTACCCCACCCTGTACGGAGCTCTCCCCCCAACTACAACTCCAGTACAGAGCTCTCCCTCAACTACTCCACCCTGTATGGAGCTCTCCCCCCAACTACACCTCCAGTACAGAGCTCTCCCCCAACTACCCCACCCTGTACAGAACTCTCCCCACAACTACACCTCCAGTACTGAGCTCTTCCCCAACTACCCCACCCTGTACGGAGCTCTCCCCCAACTACACCTCCAGTATAGAGCTCTCCCCCAACTACCCCACCCTGTACAGAGCTCTCCCCCCAACTACACCTCCAGTACAGAGCTCTCCCCCAACTACGCCACCCTGTACAGAGCTCTCCCCCCAACTACACCTCCAGTACAGAGCTCTCCCCCAACTACCCCACCCTGTACGGAGCTCTCCCCCCAACTACACCTCCAGTACAGAGCTCTCCCCCAACTACCCCACCCTGTACGGAGCTCTCCCCCCAACTACACCTCCAGTACAGAGCTCTCCCCCAACTACCCCACCCTGTACGGAGCTCTCCCCCCAACTACACCTCCAGTACAGAGCTCTCCCCCCAACTACACCTCCAGTACAGAGTTCTCCCTCAACTACCCCACCCTGTACGGAGCTCTCCCCCCAACTACACCTCCAGTGCAGAGCTCTCCCCCAACTACCCCACCCTGTACAGAGCTCTCCCCCCAACTACACCTCCAGTACAGAGCTCTCCCCCAACTACCCCACCCTGTACAGAGCTCTCCCCCCAACTACACCTCCAGTACTGAGCTCTCCCCCAACTACCCCACCCTGTACAGAGCTCTCCCCCCAACTACACCTCCATTACTGAGCTCTCCCCCAACTACTCCACCCTGTATGGAGCTCTCCCCCCAACTACACCTCCAGTACAGAGCTCTTCCCCAATCACCCCACCCTGTACGGAGCTCTCCCCCCAACTACACCTCCAGTACTGAGCTCTCCCCCAACTACCCAACCCTGTACGGAGCTCTCGCCACAACTACACCTCCAGTACAGAGCTCTCCCCCAACTACCCCACCCTGTATGGAGCTCTCCCCCAACTACACCTCCAGTACAGAGCTCTTCCCCAATCACCCCACCCTGTACAGAGCTCTCCCCCCAACTACACCTCCAGTACAGAGCTCTCCCCCAACTACCCCACCCTGTATCGAGCTCTCCCCCCAACTACACCTCCAGTACAGAGCTCTCCCCCAACTACCCCAACCTGTACAGAGCTCTCCCCCCAACTACACCTCCAGTACAGAGCTCTCTCTCAACCTGTCCCCCCCGAGTACAGACCTCCCCTCAATACCCCTGGGTATAGAGTTCTTCCCCCCACAGGACAGAGCTTGCACCCCCCAACCCCCCCCCCCCCCCAATACAGAGCCACCAATATATCCCCAGTGCAGAGCTCTCAATCCAAAGTGATACTTTAAAGTGATACTAAAGGATTGTTTTTTTTTTTTTTAAATAACAAACATGTCATACTTACCTCCACTGTGCAACTCGTTTTGCACAGAGTGGCCCTGAACATCCATTTCTGGGGTCCCTCGGCGACTCTTGCGGCTCCTTCCTGCATTAGATAACCCTCTTGGAAAAGTGCTCTCCCGAGGGGGTTACCTTGCGGGCGCGCTCTCGAGTCCAGCATTCGGCATCCATAGAGGCCAAATGCAGGATTCGGCCCCAGCCCCACGGGCGCCTGCATCATTGGATTTGATTGATAGCAGTGGGATCCAAAGGCTGCGCTGCTATCAATCTATCCAATAAAGAGCCAGGAACCCGTGGAGATGCGCTGACGGAAATTCGGGGCTCGGGTAAGTAAAACGGGGGGGGGGGGGGGGCTAGGGGGCCGGTAAATGCAAGGTGTTTTTTCACCTTAATGCATAGGATGCATTAAGGTGAAAAAACACAAGCCTTTACAACCCCTTTAAGTACTCATTCACATTTGTTTCTGTACTTTTCTGTCCTAGCACTGAGCTGCGTGCAGGCAGCCCAACTTAGTGAATAGAAACACATCTTCAGAGAGCATCGTACATGTGAATGAGTCCTTATGGTGATATTATGACTGCAGCAGCTGTAATCAGGGACACTGTGACTGGTGCAGCAGTGACTGGGAACACTGTGACTGGTGCAGAAGTGATTGGGGACACTGTGACTGGTGCAGCAGTGATTGGGGACACTGTGACGGGCGCAGCAGTGATTGAGTGTGCAGGGCTGGACTGGGACAAAAATTTGGCCCTGGACTTCATCCAGACCGGCCCACTTTAATTTTGCAAACACGTACAAAAACATCATATAAACTATGTGCAATTGCGGAAAAAAATAAGTAAAAACATTCCACTGTAAGTATAAATGGCTTTTTTAAAAACTCTTTATTTAGAGGAAAAGCTGCACTCCAACATTACAGACGCCTTTAGAATGACATTATTTGAATGAATGACTTACATCAGGGTCCCCAAAGAACCCTCCTTACATCAGAGTCCCCAGAGAGCCCCTCCTTACATCAGAGTCCCCAGAGAGCCCCCCCCTTACATCAGGGTGCCCAGAGAGCCTTCTCCTTACATCAGAGTCCTCAGAGTGCCTCCACCTTGCATCAGGGTCCCCAGAGAGCCTCCCCCTTACATCTGGGTCCCCAGAGAGCCCCTCCTTACATCAGGGTCACCAGAGAGAGGGCGGCAGTGAGAGACAATGTAATCTCTCTGCTGCCCGTGGCTGCACAGTGAGGGCGGAAAAGCGGTGATGCAGGGCGGGTGGTGAGAGATGATGTCATCTCTCGCCAGACTGGCTCTCCCGTGCTGCCTGCCCGCTCTCCAGCTCTCCCGTGCTGCCTGCCGCATGACTACAGAGAGGCCACGGTCCGGTAGTGGTCCCGTGGCCCTGTGGTTGGTGACCCCTGGGACTCTGGGCTATGGGCCCCAGATTCGGAGCTATAACCCCAAAAGCAATCCCCTAGCAACACCACTGGCTGTCACTGAAACTGGCCCACTGAGCCATCGACCCACCGGGAAACTCCCGGTAGATCTGATGGCCAGTACATGCCTGGGGACACTGTTATTGGTGCAGCAATGATTGGGGACATTGTGACTGGTACAGCAGTGATTGGGAACACTGTGACTGGTACATCAGTGATTTGGGACACTGTGACTGGTGCAACAGTGATTGGGGTCACTGTGACTGGTGCTGCAGTGACTGGGGACACTGCGACTAGTGCGAGGGTGATTAAGGACTGTGAATGGTGTGGCGCGCATTAGGGACACTGACTGGTGTGGCCTGGTAACATTGTACTGATGTGGCAGTGATCGGAGACAATGGCTGGCCGCACTGACATACACTGAAATCAGAGCAGAAAGCTATTGTACATGATCACTGCCATAGCAGTATAACGTCACCATAGTGACACTGCACTTGCTGTGATCAGGGTTGCCATCTGTACGGGATTCACCCAGACAGTCCGGGTTCTGAATCATCTGCCCGGTTTTCAGACTCTCTGAAACCCGGACAGACCATTCAGGCAGGGGGAGCTGTGGAGACAGCCGCAGTGTCACTGCTTCTCCATAAATACACTGTGCTGGTGTTAGAATCTAAAGCTCATTCCTGTCTCCCCCCCCCTCCAGGCTCCTGCAGGGTCTCTCTTATCAGTGACTTAACTCCTCCCCCCCTCGGATAACTAGTGCGTGTGCTTAGAGAACCCGGGAGGCGGAGCTGAGGAGGAGATCATGTCGGGCTGGCGCTGCTCACACTACATGCAGGGAAGAGGTGAGCCGAGAGTTTTTGTCTTAAGTCGCCTAGGGTGGAAAGCTGACAGGATTTGTTTTGCAGGAGTTGCTGTGAAGGGTTAAGGTGACAGGAAGATTGGTCTAATTGATATCTTCCACCTCACACCTCTGTCTATACAAACATCCCCCATCCTCAGTCCAGATAATGTGCAGTGATTTATGACCATTCATTAACCCTGTGTGTATGTGGAGAGTGTAAACTTCTGATTGTACAGAGCTTGGATAACATAGGGATATATGAATGGTCATACATTACATTCCCGTCATCTGTACATACAGTGCTAGGAGCTGGCAGTTTTAATTGTTGTACTGTTGTAAATATTAGTGGATGAGTACAATAGCTTTTGTTTTTATATACATCACTATTTCTCAGCCTCCAACTCCCCCCCAGGTGCATCACCCCCGTCCCCCCCCCACCACTTCATAAATCCAACTGGCATCATCCCCTCCACACTCCTCTCCTTTACACACTACCCCCACCATCCCCTCCGCACTCCTCTCCTATACATACTACCACCACCATACCCTACGCACTCCTCTCCTATACATACTACCACCACCATCCCCTCCGCACTCCTCTCCTATACATACTATCCCCACCATCCCCTCCGCACTCCTCTCCTGTACATACTACCCCCACATCCCCTCTGCACTCCTTTCCTATACATACTACCCCAACAATCCCCTCTGCACTCCTCTCCTATACATACTACCACAACTATCCCCTTCGTACTTCTCTCCTGTACATACTACCCCCACCATCCCCTCTGCACTCCTCTCCTATACATACTACCCCCACAATCCCCTCCGCACTCCTCTCCTATACATACTACCACCACCATCCCCTCCGCACTCCTCACCTGTACATACTACCCCCACCATCCCCTCCACACTCCTCTCCTATGCATACTACCCCCACCATCCCCTCCGAAATCCTCTCCTATTAATATTACCACCACCATCCCTTCCGCACTCCTCTCCTGTACATACTACCCCCACCATCCCCTCCGCACTCATCTCCTATACATACTACCCCCACCACCCCCTCCTCTCCTATACATACTACCCCCACCATCCCCTCCGTACTCCTCTCCTATACATACTACCCCCACCATACCCTCCGCACTCCTCTCCTATACATACTACCCCCACCATCCCCTCTGCACTCCTCTCCTATACATACTACCCCCACCATCTCCTCCGCACTCATCTCCTATACATTCTATCCCCACCATCCCCTCCGCACTCCCCTCCTGTACATACTACCCCCACCATCCCCTCTGCACTCCTCTCCTATACATACTACCCCCACCATCCCCTCCGCACTCCTCTCCTATACATACTAGCCCCACCATCCCCTCCCCACTCCTCTCCTATACATACTACCCCCACCATCCCCTCCGCACTCCTCTCCTATACATACTACCCTCATCATCCCCTCTGCACTCCTCTCCTATACATACTACACCACCATCCCCTACGCACTCCTCTCTTATACATAGTACCCCCATCATCCCCTCCGAACTCCTCTCCTATACATACTACCCCCATCATCCCCTCCTCACTCCTCTCCTATACATACTACCCCCACCATCCCCTCCGCACTCCTCTCCTATACATACTACCCCCATCATCCCCTCTGCACTCCTCTCCTATACATACTACACCACCATCCCCTACGCACTCCTCTCTTATACATACTACCCCCATCATCCCCTCCGCACTCCTCTCCTATACATACTACCCCCATCATCCCCTCCTCACTCCTCTCCTATACATACTACCCCCGCCATCCCCTCCACACTCCTCTTCTATACATACTACCCCCATCCCCACCGCACTCCTCTCCTATACATACTACCCCCACCATCCTCTTCGCACTCCTCTCTTATACATACTACCCCCATCAACCCCTCCACACTCCTCTCCTATACATACTACAACCACCATCCCCTCCGCACACCTCTCTTATACATACTACCCCCATCATCCCCTCTGAACTCCTCTCCTATACATACTACCCCCATCATCCCCTCCTTACTCCTCTCCTTTACATACTACCGCTACCATCCCCTCCGCACTCCTCTCCTATACATACTACCCCCATCATACCTTCCACACTCCTCTCCTATACATTCTACCCCCACCATCCCCTTCGCACTCCTCTCCTATACATACTACCCCATCATACCCTCCACACTCCTCTCTAGTACATACTGCCACCATCATACCCACCTGCCACATTAATGTTGACTCCCATGAGACAGCCATCTTTAAACCTGGGGGACCCATGATCTTCAATTGCCCGGAGGCCCCATGAGTTATCAGTGCACCCCTGGCTCAGGAGGGTTGCTCACTGCAATTGTAAGCCAAGAGTGACAACTTTGTTGACTCTGATGTAAAAGGGGACTCTTGTGATTAACTCCATATGATTAGAAATGTAATTTAATCACAAAATATATGTATAGTGTATACTACATAAATACATAAAAATTGCCTTGCATTGTACAGAGGTAATGAATTTAATGTACTACTGAAAAGAAAAATTGGCATGCGTTGTTAATGTGTTCGGGTTTGGCTTGAAGAAAACCCTAGCTCTGATGATGTTTGTTTTTTTTTTTTTTTTACTATTTTCTGTTTTTGTTTTTTTGCTAGAAAATTACTCAGAACCCCCAAAAACATTATACTGTATATATTTTTTAGCAGACACCCTATGGAAGTACTTAAAAATCTCCATAGGCGATGCTTTAAAAATGTTTACAGGTTACATGTCTAGAGTTACAGAGGAGGTCTAGTGCTAGAATTATTGCTCTCGCTCTGACGTTCGTGGCGATACCTCACATGTGTGGTTTGAACACCGTTTACATATGCTAAAACAAGTCCTTATGTTGGTTAAATTAGTAAACTATGAGAACTAATGAAGGTGCTAAATATAATCTATATAATCAGAGAATGGTTCAGGTTCTATTCTTTTATTATCAAGATTATATATGGCAATTTCATTAGTTCAACATAAGAACTTGTTTTAATAAAATCAGGACTGTTGGTAGCTAATGAGAATCAAATACGTAACTTGTAAATATGTACAGTGCCTTAAAAAAGTATTCATACTCCTTGAAATTTTCCACATTTTGTCATGTTACAACCAAAAAGTTAATTGTATTTTATTCGGATTGTATTTGATAGACCAACACAAAGTGGTACATAATTGTGAAGTGGAAGGAAATTGATAAACGGTTTTCAAATTTTTTTGCAAATAAATATGTGAAAAGTGTGGCGTGCATTTAAATTCAGCCCCCCTAATGCCGCGTACACACGACCGGACTTTCCGGCAGAAAAGGTCAGACAGAATCATTCCATCGGATATTCCGATCGTGTGTGGGCTTCATCGGACTTTCTCTTTTGAAAATTCTGATGGACCTAGAAATAGAACATGTTTTAAATCTTTCCGACGAAATCAATTCCTATCGGGAAAACCTATCTGTATGCTTTTCCGACTAACCAAAAACAACGCAAGGGCAGCTATTGGCTACTGGCTATTGAACTTCCTTTTTCTATTCCAGTCATACGTCATTGTGTTTTAAACGATCTGACTTTGGTGTGATCGTGTGTAGGCAAGTCCGTTTCAGCGGAATTCCGTCAGAACTCCGTCGAAAAAAAACGTCAGAGTTCATACAGACGGAAACAACGGTCGTGTGTACGCACCATTAGTCAATACTTTGTAGAACCACCTTTCACCGCAATTACAGCTGCAAGTCTTTTTGGGTATGCCTCTACCAGTTTTGCATATCTAGAGAGTGAAATGTTTGCCCATTCTTCTTTGCAAAATAGCTCAAGCTCTGTCAGATTGGATGGAGAGCATCTGTGAACAACAATTTTCAAGTCTTTCCACAGATTCTCAATTGGATTTAGGTCTGGACTTTAACTGGGCCATTCTAACACATGAATATGCTTTGATCTAAACCATTCCATTGTATCTCTGGCTGTATGTTTAGGGTTGTTGTCCAGCTGGAAGGTGAACCTCCGCCCCAGTCTCAAGTCTTTTGCAGGCATTCTTATGGGTTTTCTTCTAAGATTGCCCTGTATTTGGCTCCATCCATCTTCCCATCAACTCTGACCAGCTTCCCTGTCTCTGCTGATGAAAAACATCCCTACAACATGATGCTGCCACCACCATGTTTCTCAGGGGGGATGGTGTGTTTAGGGTGATGTGCACTGTTAGTTTTCCGCCACACATAGCGTTTAGCTTCTAGGCCAAAAAGTTAAATTTTGGTCTTATCTGACCAGAGCACCTTCTTCCACATCTTTGCTGTGTCCCCTACATGGCTTCTCGCAAACTGCAAATGGGAATTCTTATGGCTTTCTTTCAACAATGGCTTTCTTCTTGCCACTCTTCCATAAAGGCCAGATTTGTGGAGTGTATGACTAATAGTTGTCCTGTGGACAGATTTTCCCACCTGAGCTGTGGATCTCTGCAGCTCCTCCAGGGTTACCATTATGGGCCTCTTGGCTGCTTCTCTGATTAATGCTCTCCTTGCCCGGCCTGTCAGTTTAGATGGACAGCCATGTCTTGGTAGGTTTGCAGTTGTACCATACTCTTTCCATTTTCGGATGATGGATTGAACAGTGCTCCGTGAGATGTTCAAAGCTTGGGCTATTTTTATATAACCTAACCCTGCTTTAAACTTCTCCACAACTTTATCCCTGATCTGTCTGGCGGGTTCATTGGCCTTCATAATGCTGTTTGTTCACTAAGGTTCTCTAACAAACCTCTGAGAGCTTCACAGAAGAGCTGTATTTATACTCAGGTGACTTCTGAAAGCGATTGGATCCACTAGATTTCAGTTAGGGGTATCAGAGTAAAGGGGGCTGAATACAAATGCATGTCACACTTTTCAGATATTTATTATTAAAATATTTTGAAAACCATTTATCATTTTCCTTCCACGTTAAAATTATGTGCCATTTTGTGTTGGTCTATTACATAAAATCCCAGTAAAATACTATACTATATATATTAGTTTTTGGTTGTAACATGACCAAATGTGGAAAATGTCAATGGGTATGAATACTTTTTCTAGGCACTGTGACCTGTGTATATCTGGCTCTGATACTAGCCAGTGCCTCACTAGCCACTGACCTCACCGCATGTCCCTGTTGCACTGATCATCCACGACTGTCCCCTGTGTGCTCCTGCAGCTTCCCCCCGTGTCCTCCTGTATCTTCCCTCGGCTCCCCTGTGTCCTCCTCTGCCCCTCCACATGTCCTCCTCTGGCTCCCCGTGTCCTCCTCTGGCTCCCCTGTGTCCTCCCTGGCCCCCCTCATCTGTCAGGATGGAGACTGGAGGAAGGAGCCGGTAAATATGTAATTTACTCACCCCTTCCTTTTCTGAATAAGCAGGGTTAGGCTGCATTCACACCTGAGCATTTTCAGATCGTAAAACACTCATAAAACGCTAATCTCAAAAGTTCCAAAACACCCAACAAGCAAAATCCCATTCATTTAAATGGCTCCTGTTCACATCTTAGCGTTCTGTCGCCTGAAGCTCAAAAAAGTACATGAGCTTCTTTTTAGGCAGATTACAGGCGTTTTACTGCTTTTTACATTGGTGACCTTTGGATCTCAAAACGCACAAAAACACTGCAAAAACTCTGCAAAACGGCAGAAAAACACTAGAAAAAACACCCTAAAAAACGCCTGAAAACGATGCGCTCAGGTGTGAATGCAGCCTTAGTGATCACTGACTCTGTCCATTCATGACTGAAGCATCGTAAACTGTGTTTCCTCTGCTTCAGTTTATGAATGAACAGGTGCCTCCTTTCCATTCATCTTCAGTGCAGCTGAGGCTGCAGAAAAAGGAACTGGGGAATCTCTGTCCTCAGTCCCTTTTCTGTCTCAAAGGGGAGATGTCAGGGGTCTGTTTAAACCCCTGATATCTCGCCAAAGCCCCCCAACAGGACTGATAAAAGAAAAAGGAATTGCAATAAATATAAAAAAAATTTAATTGTAAAAATAAAATAAAAATAAAATTGTAGAAAAAAAAAAACTACTGGACACCGTCCATTGCTCTACTGACACCATCCACTGCCTTACTGGCACCATCCACTGATCCCCAAAAAGTATTTTGAAAAAGAAATGCAAAAAAAAATTAAATTGTAAAAGATAATAAAAATATATAATTGTAAAAAAAAAAGGAAAAAAGAAAACAAAAATAAAGAACTACTGACACCGTCCACTGCCCTACTGACACCATCCTGCACATACTACCCACTGCCGTACACTCTATACTCCTCACCTGCACATACTACCCACTGCAACACCCTCCGCATTCTTCTCCTGCACATACTACCCACCGCCATACACTCTGCACTCTTCTCCTGCATATACTACCCGCCGCCATACACTCCATACCCCTCTCCTGCACATACCACCCACTGCCATACACTCTGCACTCTTCTCCTGCACACACTACCCACCGCCATACACTCCACACTCCTCTCCTGCACATACTACCCACCACTGTAGACTCCGCGCTGTACATTTCTTATTTAACATTACCACATTCTGCACTGTATGTAACTCACTGTAATATAACTCATCCGAGACACTATTTAACCACAATTGCTGTCTGTGTTGATGGGGAATCGTGGTTGCAGGAATGAAATTTGTACCGTGTATGGCCAGCCTAACATTTAAGTGCAGTTATACAAACTTTGTGTTGCTAGCAATCCACTGAAGTGTGTGGAAGACTTATGCCGCGTACACATGATCGGAAATTTCGACAAGAATAGTCCGATGTGAGCTTTTGGTCAGAAATTCCGACCGTGTGTATGCTCCATCGGACTTTTGCTTTTAAATTTACTCCAAAAAAAGATTCAGAGCAGGTTCTATATTTTTCCAACAGAAAAAGTTCCTATCAGAAATTCCGAACGTCTGTAGCAATTCTAACGCGCAAAATTCCTATGCATGCTCGGAAACAATTTGACGCATGCTCGGATGCATTTAACATAATTTTCTCGGCTCGTCGTGGTATTGTACATCACCGCGTTCTTGACGGTCGAAAGTTCAGAGAACTTTTGTGTGACCCTGTGTATGCAAGGCAAGCTTGAGCGAAATTCCGATCGTGTGTACGCGGCATAATTTGGAGAAAAGAAAAGAGGATGCGCACTAAAGTTCTGTAGACAAACCCTTTGAAGTTGTATAGTAAATTGTGCATACTGATTTGGCTCCTCCGACCCCTGTGCTGTCTATATAAGCTGCACTTTCCTCTCACTGTTTGGATTTGACAAATAAGCTGTTCGCTTTGAAACGCATTATCCTATGTGAGAGAAGATTCCTGGCCCTCTCCAGTCTTGGTTCCCATTGCTGAGACCATCCTTTACATCACTACCAGTCCATGGCTTGGTGCTGACATCTCATCCAGACCACTCTGTGTGTGCAGGGTGGCCATCAAGTTGGTTGGATTCCAGTCGCTGCTACATCATTTTTCTCGGACCAGTGCTTCCCATTCTCCCTGGCACATCCATGGATCCCAGTCCATCCCACTGCTGCATGGATGCGTATGTGGATTTACCAATCCAAGCCTTATCACACCTGGAGCTGTAACACACATTGTGCTGCGAAGGCTTGGTGGAACCAGGAACATCGTGAATGCATACATGGAAGTTCTTGAATGCAGAGCTAGAGAATGCATTAGGTAAAAAACTTTTAGCTTTACAACCAATTTAAGCAAGGATGAGTCCTCTAACAGAGTCAATGTTCTGGCTTTGGCGCCCACACTGGGTTCCCCAAAAAGGCGGCTGTGTGTTCCCAGAAGAGCTACATCTTGCAGCAGGGCTTCCTGCTAGTTCCCATGTGGAAGAGCCTACCCCAGAAGGCTACCTCCCCTTGTATTTATGGGCCACAAAGGCAGGACCATGAACACCCAGCAGTTAGCAGCCTTAACCCCTTCCTACCTCCCTGGGCAGCCTGGTACATGGAACTCTCTAACACAGACTTTACTACAACACAGTGCATTACAATAACATGACATAATGTGCACTCCAAAAGCAGGTGCCTGCCTACACACCAGTCATGGAATTTTAGTTATAGGCGGAGCCTTATGAACACAGTCAGTCCCTAGCATCTTATATGTCTTGTACAAACCAACAGTAAGAATCCCATGCCATAGTGTTCTGTCCACCAGATGTTTTATACTGGCTATTTGTACCTGTGTTGTTAAATTTACATGCAAAATGTGTAATTTACTTAAAGTGGGGTTCCAAAAAAACAAAAATACCTCAAAAATTCTAAAAAAACAAACAAAAAAAATTTGGATATTTTTTTTTTCACTTACCTCTAAATGCCTGTTGCTAGGTGGTCCCTCGTAGTCTGCCCCTTTCTTTGCCTGGGCTGGTGACATCACTTCCCCCTCGGCACAGGAAGGGCTCCGCTCTGCTCCCTCCCTCCTGTCAATCATCTGGGACCCATTACAGGTCCCAGGTGATTGAGCGGCCAATCACGGCGTGCGGTGCCGCTCGCGCATGCGCAGTGGGTGCCAGGCTGTGAAGCCACAGCCCGGCGCCCACAGTTGAAATGCCGGCGCCGAAGAGCAGAGGGGGGGGGGGGGGCGAGCGGGGCTTCGATCCCCCACATCGCTGGACCCAGGGACAGGTAAGTGTCCAATTAAAAGTCAGCAGCTGCAGTATTTGTAGCTGCTGACTTTTAATTTTTTTTTTTTTGATGGCCCCCCTGGGTGGAACTCCTTTTTAAGACAATCATATGTGGTGTCCAGGCTCCATCTAGCATTCCTTTTTGGTATTGCTGCAGTACTGTTTCTTTGTTTATTTGTATGTGTAACTAAGGAAGTTGTCAGCAAGCAGGGAATTCTGTGTAGAATCTTAGCAGGAAGTGAACATTGAAGGAAGCAACACATGTATTTCTCCATCTATCGGCATCACCCCTTAGAGAATTTAAAAAGTACATTTTTATTATCTCATCTTGTACTGTATATCATTGTTTATGCTGTATTGTATGAGATATTGTACTTATTGAAGTCTATTTCTGTTATTTTGTAGTTTCACCTGGCTTGTTCTAATAAAACTGAGATCAAAGAAATATGGTATCTACAATTATTGGGATAAGGAGGTTTAGCTATCTGCTCCTTGAGACAGAACACATAGTACTGTTGATATTATGGATTTTTGTTGGAGCCTTGGACACCATGTTAAGGGTATTTACTTTTTTTCACCTTATTTGTGTACAGAACTCCAATAGAAATGGCAGTAGACGAGGTGGAGAGGATTGATGGAAGACATCACAATCTACTCATGTACAATCAGAGAACACCCTGTAATCATTGAAAAAACGATTCTCGAAATGGTGGCGGTGCCAAGTGAGCAACCCAGTGTAGTCAGTAGAGGGGAAGGTCCTGGAAGATCATAGCATTTCTGTATGTAGGGCACACTAGTATCATGGTTTTCAGCTTCCTCAGAGGCCCTCTGGTATGGATTATTACATCATGCCAAGCTGGACCAATCTAAGTTGGCAATTGGCAATGAAGATAATTTCTGGAGTTCTGCTTTACATGCTAGCAAAAAGTCGTTTTAGAACATCTGGCATAACTGGGTTGCCTTTGCAGCATTACATTAGCTGCCCATTCAGTGTTTATCTTTCAATATGTTTATTGAGTTTTGAAAACAGAACAAAAACATATGCAAACAGTCGTTTCATCGGTTCGCATGGCCTTCGATCTTAGAGAGTAACATTTACAAACATTAAAGAATAGAACAGTTGACATTATCATTAATCCATAGGCAGGGCTGGTGCAAGAATTTTCAACACCCTAGGCGAAACCTCATTTTGCCAACCCCCTTGGCTCCGCCTCTGACTCCACCTCCTTTGCCCTGCCCTTGTAACATGTGACCTACCTAACCATTACACTGACCTACCTGACACATACACTGACCCACCTACCTGACACATACACTGACCTACCTACCTGACACATACACTGACCTACTTGACTCCTATTTCCTGCACTACTCACCCCCCATCCCCCACATACAGCTCAATGTAGATGGGGAGGATCCATTCTCCTCCTTACCTCTGCGCTTCTTTGACCATCACATCCAGGCTCTCCTCAGCACTGGGCGGGCAGTATTGCTTTGGTGTCCCCGCCAGCGCCGGCATTGAACGGGAGCGAGCTCACACAAGCCTGAAGCTTCACCGGAACAGAGGCCGTGGCTGCGCCCTAGGTGGTAGTGTGTCCTAGGCGGCTGCCTACTACGCCTACTAAACCTTAAATTGGGAGGATCCTGTGGCCGCTCCCTCCAAACAAAGGAAATTCTTTAAACAATTAAAGAAGGAACGAGTCAATTTTCCATTCATCGCTGAACTTGGCAAAGTCATTACAGATGAATGGAGCAAAAGTGGAGAAGAAGAACTCCATGCTTTCTAAAGTTTCAAAGCTCTATCTCTTCAAGCAGGAAAAGGTCAAGCATTTGGAGTCGGCCCCATTGGTGGATGCAGCCGTGATGAGGCTGGTAAAACATGTGACACTTCCCTTGGAGGATACAGTCTCCTTTAAGGACGCTTTAGATAAACGGATCGATGCTGATCTAAAGAGAGTGTATCTTACAGCAGGTATGGCCTGTAAGCCAGCTTTAGCTTTGGCAGCTATGTCCAAGGCTATGGAGGTATGGACCGATAATGTGAACGAGACACTTAAGAACATCTCGGAAGATGTAGCGAAGAGTTCCCCTATCCAGGAACTGAGGCTAGCATCTGCTTTTTTGGGGAAGGCCTCGATTGATATCATTCGCCTAGTGGCCCGGGTCATGCTTTCTTCTGTCACCACCAAGCGGGCCCTGTGGCCCCGTCCCTGGCTGGCTGACCCAGCTTCAAAGCAGGTATGGTGCCGTATCCCGTTTGGGGGGTCTTCTCTTTTTGGCAACAAATTGGATGATGTCATAACCCGGGCCACTGGTGGAAAATCAGGGTTCCTTCCTCAAGATCGGCGTTTGCAAGGCCAGAGAAAACCTTTTCCAAGATAACAGTACCAGGAATGGACCAGGGAAGCTCACAGTTACAGACCGGGCAGTGAATTCTCCAGGTCTTGGAAGGCAAGACAATCATCCTTCAAAAAGTCCGCTAAGAGCGGTTCGACAGGGGAGAGGGAGCCAACCAAATCTTTTTGAGATTGGGCCCGCTCAGACAGGCCAGGTGAGGGCTCGTCTTTTCCACTTTCGGCATGTCTGGGCGGCCTCAATTCAAGACTTTTGGACTGTCAAGACGGTCTCCTCCGGCCATGCCTGGATCTTCAGCAACGCTCCCAGACTCAGGTGGGTCCCCACCTCTCTTCCGACCTCAGAAGAAAAAAGGCTGATTCTTTTAGCTTACGTAGAATCTTTGATGTTTCAAGACGCTGCTATTCCTGTCCCAGTCAATCAGCGAGGTTTGGGAATGTATTCTCCTCTCTTTATGGTCCAAAAGAAGAATAGGGCTTGGATGCCCATCATAGATCTGACCCATCTAAACCGCTTTATCAAAAAAGAAAAGTTCAAGATGGAAACGCTGTCTACAATCCAGCAGTCCGTCCAATCAGGAGACTGGATGGTCTCCATAGACCTCAAGGACGCTTATTTTCATGTCCCCGTTGCAGAGAGTTTTCAACAATTTCTCCGCTTCTCTGTGGGCAGGCTGCACTTACAGTTCACGTGCCTTTCCTTCGGGCTATCGACTTCTCCACATGTCTTTTCAAATGTCCTATTAGCTGGTGTGGCTCTCCTGAGAACCAAGGGGATTCGTCTGCATCATTACTTAGATGACCTTCTACTGTTGGCTCAAGACAAGGACCAACTCCTAGTACACAGGGGTCAGGTGATCTCCACCCATCAGGAATTCGGGTGGAGCCTGAACTTGGAGAAGAGTGAGTTAGATCCATCTCAGTCTCTAGTGTTCTTAGGAGCCCTCTTCAATACAGTCAGAGGTACCATTTCCTTACCAAAAGAGAAGATCTCAACAATCAGAGACAGAATTTATCTGACTCTCTCTGTTTCCCATCTCCATGCCCTCCAATGCCTGAGAATTATCGGCACTATGGTGGCAATGATTCTGATGGTGAAGTGGGCGCAGTGGAAGATGAGGCCCTTCCTAAAAGGCTTTCTTCAGCAGTGGACAGGCAACAAAGCCCAGCTTATTCGAATTACTTCGTCCATGAGGAATTCCCTTCCGTGGTGGCTTCAGCGGGAGAACCTTTGCAACTCCATTCTTCCCATCACATGGGTAACAATAACAACAGATGCCAGCAACAGGGGCTGGGGCACCCACTGCTTGATGGAAGTAGCACAGGGCACCTGGGACTTTCCTTCCAGAAGAACGATGTCAAACATCTTGGAGTTGAGAGCAGCATTCCAGGCTCTCCTGGCATTTCGCCATCTGATTGCAGGAACCTCGGTTCTACTCAGACTAGACAACACCACGGCAGTGGCATACATAAGGAGACAAGGGGTACTCGAAGTCTATCCCTACTGCAAGAGGTAGAACCAATTATGACCTGGGCTCAGAGGAACTTGGTCAATTTAACAGCAACTTATGTTCCCGGGGTTCAGAACGTCCAGGCAGACTTCCTTTCCCGAATCCTCTTAGACAACAACGAGTGGTCTCTCCACGAGAAGGTATTCAGTTGGATCTTGACATTAGGGATCTCCCCAGTGACGTCACAGCTCCGCGCCTGCCTTCCACCAGCGTCTCAGGCCTCGTCTTGGAATTCAACATCACCGCGGCCGGCTCGAGCGGCATTCCAACACAAGCCGAACGCACAGCAGACAGCAGGGACCCCTGTGACTGACCTGATGGACTCCCTTCATGGATCTTTTTACATGCCGCAATTTACTTCATAATATGTGAGTTGCCTGTATAGTGATTCTTTAATAAAATTCTTTTAATACTGCACTTAGAGGCGCCTCCCCCTCCCTTGTGTTGATCTCCCCAGAAGTCGGCCTATTTGCCTGCCCCTGCAACAAGAAGCTGACGAGGTACTACTCAAGGTACAGGGATCCTCAAGCCTACGAGGTGGATGCCTTGGCGGAGAGATGGTGGTTCCGCAAAGCTTATGCCTTCCCTCCAACCCCTATCATTCTTCAGTTCCTGCGGAGACTCAGGTCAGAGACAGCAGAGGTGATAGCCATAATTCCTTACTGGCCCAACAGGCCTTGGTTTCCCCTCCTAAGATTTCTCAGTGTCCGGGATCCGATTCCTTTACCATCCAGACCAGACCTTCTGTCTCAGGGATCAAGACTACATCCCTGCCCGGATCACCTGCGCCTAAGGGCCTGGTTGTTGAGAGGGGAAGGTTGGAGGCATTAGGTTGCCCTGAAGAAGTCAGTCCCACTCTTCTTAGTGCAAGAAGAAGAAGTACCAATCGGTTATATGAGAGGATTTGGGCAAAATTCACAAGCCATATGTCTTCCAGATCCAACTCTTGTAGTGTCCCGGCGGTTCAGGACATCTTAAGTTTCCTGCAAACTGGACTGGATATCATACTGTCTGTTAGCTCTCTCCGCGTTCAGGTTTCAGCAATCTCGGCCTTCTCCGGAGTCGCATGGGCCAAACACCCTTTAGTCCAACAGTTTTTTAAAGGGGCAGTCAGACCGCAGAGGAAACCTAGATTCCCCAAATGGGATCTACCATTAGTTCTTGATTTCTTTTTACAACTTAACAAACCTCTCTCAGTCAGAGAGCTAACCCTCAAGACTTCTTTTCTGATAGCCATAACTTCGGCGAAGAGGATTTCTGAAATTAAATCTTTAGGTTCAAAGGAACTGTTTCTCACTTTTTTTCCCTAAATAGAGTGGTCCTAATCCCGATGCTAGGGACAAATCCCAAGGTCACCACGGTCTTCCATGAGAACCAGGATATCACTCTTCCTACCTTTAATTCTGCTGAGAGTCTTGACCCACACCCTCTGGATATGGGAGTTACCTTGAAGCAATACTTGGAGGCTACAGCTTCTTTTCGACAATCTGACTACCTCTTTGTTTTGTTCCATGGAAAGAACAAGGGCTTCAACAGCTTCCTGGTCAACAATTCATAATTTTATGTCTCATTATTGTGCTGAGCCAGCGACTTTATCTTCTGTCATTTTGGTTTGAAGGTGCTGTCGGTTGACAATGTTAAATAAATCTTTTTGTTCAGCATTTTTTGCCCACCCGGGTGTGTATGGCGAGTTATTTCCCACATGTTGCTACCATGGAGTCTGTCAGGAAAATGTAAAATTCCTATCAAAATACTTACCGTAATTTTCCTTTCCTGATGGACTCCATGGCAGCAGGAGTTCCCTCCCAAATGGCTGGAGTAGGCCAGTTACCGAACACGGCCGTGGGCAGGGAGCAAAGATTTATGGGAGTAATGCCCTATAGGGTAGTAGAGGCGGGACTAAACCCACACGTTGCTGCCATGGAGTCCATCAGGAAAGGAAAATTACGGTAAGTATTTCGATAGGAATTTTCAATTTTTCGTGAATTGCCCCAAATTCACCTGTGCCAAGTGCGTGCACTGCGCTCTCCCGGCACAGTTACCGTGGCCTAACCAAAATGTTTTCGGACCACGTGACTGCCGTGACAGACAATCACTGTGGTCAAGTGAGATCAAGCCACGCCCCACCTCCTGGCATCATAATCCTCTTAAAGGGCTGGGAGGGGCTGGCGCTAAGAGCTTAATAATCATCAGTAGTTGATTAAGCACAGCTTCTATGTGTGAAACGCGTCAACCATCTGTGGCCTGTCATTGTCCTGTGTTTGCCATGTTGGGATATTGCAATAAAAGTATTCAGGATTAGTCATGCTGTGCAGCCAATATTTTTTCAAGCACTAGTTCCATGGAAGCGTGCAGGAGCGAGTATCGACATGTGGAGTCTAACAAGCCTAAATTGTCTCACCTGGAGAAGCGTACCTCTTTAATACAAAGAGAGCAGAATGCTGCCTGACTGTTTTGTGGAAAATGTGCAGAAGATTCACAGACCCTATGCTTTCCCTACCCTTCAGGAACCTTTCCCTACTGATAACACTATCCCTAACAGGCAGGGTACCTTTCCCTACATTGCCCACTCGTGAAATGGGCGCCAAACTTTAAATAGGCTCTGCCTGACCCAAGATGGCTGCAAGAGTCACATGGGGTGGCAGCATCTTCTAGGATAGCTTCCCTAGTGACCCAGAAAACATAGAGGAATTATCTTCCTCTTGACTTCCTCTCCAACAAACAGTGCAGCTGCAGAGAGCACCACCTGCAGTGGAGAAAATAGACTGCACCTGTGTACATGCTGGGCAAAAAAGCACTTTAGCTTCCTGTGTTTATCATTAGCAGTTTGTTTTTTATAGTTAGCTTTTAAATATGTTTTAAATATGTAAAGCAGGCATTTGTAGAGGTGTTACAAGTTGTGCTTGATGTCATGCCTTTGATCTCCTGTGTCACACTATTGGCCCGTAAGCCTGTCTGTCTTGGGGAAAAACTAGTTGTGAGGGGTGTAAGGAAGCAGGGCCAATGTCTGTCTGCTTTGCTAGGTTTTCTTGCTTTTTTGAAGAAAGCTACCATAAAATCTGTTACATTCCTGTCTAAGTGTGGCAGACGGGAGTGATGCTGTATATGGGATTAAAAGAGGCTAATAGCAAGCCAAACTCAGGTACTTACGAAAGCGAAAGGAGGGAGGTGGGCCGTGTGGTGAAATCATTCCCGTGTGTGCGCCGTGATTGGTTGCTAGGCTCGGCTAATTTGCCTAGCATCTGAGGGTATTGAGGCGGGGCCACATGATGTTTCTACTCATGCGCAGTACAGAACAGCTGAGTTTATGATCAGCTGTTGTCTCGCGTTGCCAAGGCACGTTCCTGTAGGTGAGGGGCGGATAGTTACATGACACATAAAGGTTCCATGCTGCCAGTGTGAATGAGGTCTTGCCACATACATACATAAAGGTTCCATGCTGCCAATGGGAATGAGGCCTATGTTTTCCATTAGGGATGAGCTTCGTGTTCGAGTCGAACCCATGTTCGACTCGAACATCGGCTGTTCGACCGTCCGTCGAATTGCGAACGATATGGGCCGTTCGCGCCAAATTCGTGTGGCGCGTCACGGCCCATAATTCACTGCGGCATCGCAGTGCATTGCTGGCTGATGATTGGCCAAGCATGCACTATGACCCGCATGCTTGGCCAATCACAGTGCCGTCAGTAGAGAGAGCTGTAATTGGCCAAAGCCAGGGTGGCTTTGGCCAATTATGGCTCAGGGGATTTAGTACACGCCCCACACTATATAAGGTCGCCTGCACGGCGGCCCTGTGTAGTGTGTGTTCCGGTGTGCTGAGAGATAGAGAGAGAGAGAGACAGTGTCATTTGATTTGAGTTAGATAGATTAGGCAAAACAGTCAGTCAGTTAGCTGCACTTACAGTGTATTGTGTATATATATGCATCCCAGGTGTTGCATATATATATATACACTGTATTCAGTTTAGCTAGATCCGTTCCTGTTATCTTCTAGACTATTTACATTTAGTGCAGTGCGTCCTGCTCACAGTGTTCAGCTAGATCCGTTCCTGTTATCTTCTAGACTATTTACATTTAGTGCAGTGCGTCCTGCTCACAGTGTTCAGCTAGATCCGTTCCTGTTATCTTCTAGACTATTTACATTTAGTGCAGTGCGTCCTGCTCACATTGTTCAGCTAGATCCGTTCCTGTTATCTTCTAGACTATTTACATTTAGTGCAGTGCGTCCTGCTCACAGTGTTCAGCTAGATCCGTTCCTGTTATCTTCTAGACTATTTACATTTAGTGCAGTGCGTCCTGCTCACAGTGTTCAGCTAGATCCGTTCCTGTTATCTTCTAGACTATTTACATTTAGTGCAGTGCGTCCTGCTCACAGTGTTCAGCTAGATCCGTTCCTGTTATCTTCCTACTGACAGGCAGGCTTGTCTGGTTACAGTATATAAAGCTACCTGAAGAAAATTACAGGTGTTCTATTTGATCCTATTAGTACCACGGTCAGGCAGCTAGACTATTTACATTTAGTACAGTGCGTCCTGCTCACAGTGTTCAGCTAGATCCGTTCCTGTTATCTTCCTACTAACAGGCAGGCTTGTCTGGTTACAGTATATAAAGCTACCTGAAGAAAATTACAGGTGTTCTATTTGATCCTATTAGTACCACGGTCAGGCAGCTAGACTATTTACATTTAGTACAGTGCGTCCTGCTCACAGTGTTCAGCTAGATCCGTTCCTGTTATCTTCCTACTGACAGGCAGGCTTGTCTGGTTACAGTATATAAAGCTACCTGAAGAAAATTACTGGTGTTCTATCCCAGCTTAGTGCAGCTACAGGCCATTAGTATGTCTGGAAGGCCAAGAAGGAGAGGCAGACAGTCACAAGCCAATAAGAGAGGGCAAGCAGGCTCTGTGTCTAGTGCTGGTCGTGGAGACGGTGTATCCTCATCAGCACGTGGCCATGGGACACGCTTGGCCTTTTTTTCAGCAGCTGGCCGTGTTGAGCCGCAACATGCGGAAGACTTGGTCGAGTGGATGACCAAGCCGTCCTCATCCTCCTCATCCTCTCTCACCCAGGGTGCTTTTTCTGGCAAAGCAGCGGCCTCTTCCCTCAGCTCAATGTCATCAGTGACTCCTTCCCTAGCTCCACCATGTCCTCCTGAGGATTCCCTCGAACTGTTTGACCACAGTGTTGGGTACATGCTCCAGGAGGATGCCCAGCGTTTGGAAGGCTCTGATGATGATACTGAGCTCGATGAAGGCAGTAACATGAGCATGGACAGAGGGGGTGCCCAAGAAGGACAGCAATCTGGCAGTCATGCTCCCCCTGCTGCAGCATACTGCCAGGTTTGCTCCAGTGATGAGGAGGGAGGGGATGATGAGGTCACTGACTCAACGTGGGTGCCTGATAGGAGAGAGGAGGAGGAGGAGGAGGAGGAGGCGGCACATCACCAACGAGGCAGGATGCCCTCCAGGGGCCAGCCTAAGGGCAGCACATTGACTGCATCACACCCCAAAGCTCCACATGTGCAGGGCGCTGCAGTCTCTGCGCGTTATTCAAAAAGTTCTTTGGTGTGGGCCTTTTTTGAGACGAGTGCATCAGATCGCACCGCTGCTATTTGCAACATATGTCTCAAGCGTATCTCGCGTGGCCAAAACATCTCCCGCTTGGGTACCACATGCTTGACCAGACATATGTTGACCTGCCATGCAGTTCGTTGGCAAGCGTATCTAAAAGACCCACACCAAAGAACAAAGAGGATCTCTCCTTGCTCCTCATCAGCTGAGATTTCCAACCCCACTAGACCTCCAGTCCTCTCTGAGACCTGCAGTGAGAGGAATGAAGGTGTAGAATTAGGTGTGTCACAGCCAAGTACTTGTGGGCAATCTGCTTTTCGTACACCGACGTCAGATTGTACCAGGCAAATTTCCCTGCCCCAGCTGCTGCACCGCCGAAAGAAGTTTGCTCCCAGCCATCCACATGCCCAGCGGTTGAATGCTAGCTTGGCAAAATTGCTAGCACTTCAACTGCTGCCTTTTCAGTTGGTAGACTCTGCCCCCTTCCGTGAGTTTGTGGAATGTGCGGTTCCTCAGTGGCAGGTACCCAAACGCCACTTTTTCTCACGGAAGGCGATTCCGGCTCTCTACCGGCATGTGGAAGGCAATGTCCATGCCTCGCTGGACAGGGCGGTCAGCGGTAAGGTGCATATTACCGCTGACTCATGGTCCAGCAGGCATGGACAGGGACGTTACCTAAGTTTCACGGCGCATTGGGTGACTCTGCTGGCAGCTGGGAAGGATGCAGGACAAGGTGCAGTAGTGTTGGAAGTTGTTCCGCCACCACGCCTCCAAAATGCTGATTGTGACACACCTCTCTCCTCCACCCCCTCCTCTTCTTCTTCCTCCATGGCCTCTTCCTCGGAACCAGCGGTGCTCCGTAGGCGTTCAAGGGGCTACGCAAGTACGCAGGCCAAAAGATGCCATGCGGTGCTTGAGCTGGTGTGCTTGGGGGACAGGAGCCACACTGGGGCAGAGGTTCTGTCAGCTCTGCAGGGGCAGGTTCAGAGGTGGTTGACGCCACGCCAACTTAAGGCAGGAATGGTGGTTTGCGACAATGGCACCAACCTCCTCTCTGCCCTCCGACAGGGACAAATGACCCATGTGCCCTCTTTGGCTCACGTCCTTAACTTGGTGGTGCAGCGGTTCTTGGGCAGGTACCCGGGCTTACAGGATGTCCTGAGGCAGGCCAGGAAAGTCTGTGTGCATTTCCGCCGGTCATATAATGCCAGTGCTCAGCTGACGGACCTCCAAAAGGAGTTTAACCTGCCCAAGAACCGCCTAATCTGTGACATGCCCACCAGGTGGAACTCAACGTTGGCCATGCTGCAGCGGCTGCACACGCAGCAGAGGGCCATCAATGAGTACCTGTGCGACTATGGCACCAGGACAGGGTCAGGGGAGCTTGGTTTTTTTTCCCCACGCCAGTGGGCCATGATCAGGGATGCATGCACTGTCCTGTCACCATTCGAGGAGGCCACGAGGATGGTGAGCAGTGACAGTGCATGCATCAGTGACACTGTCCCCCTTGTCCACCTGTTGGAGCACACGCTGCGTGGAATAATGGACAGGGCACTTGAGGCAGAACAGAGGCAGGAAGAGGAGGACTTCCTTAGCTCTCAAGGCCCCCTTTATCCAGACAGTGTTCCTGCGTGCCCGCCGATCACACAGGAAGAGGACGAGGAGGAGGAGGAGGAGGAGGAGGAGGAAGATTGTGTCAGTATGGAGGTGGAGCCTGGCACTCAGCATCAGCAGCAGTCTTTAAGGGATCAGTCCCAAGAAACACATGGACTTGTACGTGGCTGGGAGGAGGTGGCTGCGGACGTTGTCGTCCTTAGTGACCCAGAGGACTCCGAACCGAATGCCTCAGCAAACCTACGCTGCATGGCCTCCCTGATCCTGCAAAGCCTGCGTAAGGATCCTCGTATTCGTGGTATCAAGGAGAAGGACCAATACTGGCTGGCAACCCTCCTTGATCCACGTTACAAGGGTAAGGTTGCGGACCTTATCTTGCCATCGCAGAGGGAGCAGAGGATGAAACATCTTCGGGAGGCCTTGCAGAAAGGTCTGTGCAATGCGTTCCCAGAGACTGGGAGGTTACAAACTCCTGTTTCTGGACAACGTGTTGCTGAGGCTTCGGTCAGTCAAAGAAGGAGCGGTGGAGAAGGTGGCTGTCTGACCGATGCGTTCAGACAATTTTTTGGTCCGCAGCCCCAAGGTATGATCGGTTCCAGCAACCATCGCCAGCGTCTGTTTTACATGGTGCAGGAATACCTAGGGGCAAGATCAGACTTGGACACCTTTCCCACCGAAAATCCTCTGGGTTACTGGGTCTTGAGGATGGATCACTGGCCAGAGCTTGCACAGTATGCAATTGAGCTACTGGCCTGTCCTGCATCCAGCGTTCTTTCGGAACGCACATTCAGTGCTGCTGGAGGCGTGGTAACCGATCACAGGGTGCGTCTGTCCACTGACTCGGTCGATTGGCTGACCTTCATAAAAATGAATCAGTCTTGGATCACCACCAGCTACCAAGCACCTGATGTTGATGTAACCGAATAATTTTTTTTGAAATCTCAGATCCCTTCAAAGACTGCCTATGCTGATGCTGAGTGACTATCCCTGAGTAATTATCCTCTTCCTCCTCAATCATCACGCTGATAGCTTGTAAGAACATTTTTGGTTCTGGGCGCCACCACCAGTGCCTAAGGCACAATTTTTCAGCCCCTGTTTAACAGGGGCGTGTAATTACAATTTTTGATGTAATACTTTGCAGCAGGGCTCGTTCCTGCATTCCAACTAGAGTGTCTGTGAGGGGTTGCAGTGTTGTGGCACCAGCACCAGTGCCTAAGGCCCAATTTTTCTGCCCCTGTCTAACAGGGGCGAGTAATTACAATTTTTGATGCAATACTTTGCAGCAGGGCTCGTTCCTGCATTCCAACTAGAGTGTCTGTGAGGGGTTGCAGTGTTGTGGCACCAGCACCAGTGCCTAAGGCCCAATTTTTCTGCCCCTGTCTAACAGGGGCGTGTAATTACAATTTTTGATGCAATACTTTGCAGCAGGGCTCGTTCCTGCGTTCCAACTAGAGTGTCTGTGAGGGGTTGCAGTGTTGTGGCACCAGCACCAGTGCCTAAGGCCCAATTTTTCTGCCCCTGTCTAACAGGGGCGTGTAATTACAATTTTTGATGCAATACTTTGCAGCAGGGCTCGTTCCTGCGTTCCAACTAGAGTGTCTGTGAGGGGTTGCAGTGTTGTGGCACCAGCACCAGTGCCTAAGGCCTAATTTTTCAGCTCCTGTTCAACAGGGGCATGTAATTACAATTCTTGATCTAATATTTCACAGCAGGGCCCTGTGAGGGCTTACAGTGTTGTGGCCACAGCAACACCTAAGGCCCAAATTTCTGCTGAGTATATAGGGCAGGACCCTACTTTCAAACATCTAACTTACAAACGACTCCTACTTGCAAACGGAAGGAGACAACAGGAAGTGAGATGAAATCTACCCCTAGGAAGGGAAATTCTCTCCTGTAAGAGTTAATACGGGAAAACAATTTCTCCTTTCCACTGATGCTTTCCAATCCTTGTTCCACAAAAAAACCCAAATTTTCAAAAAACTTTTTTCATTGGGACAAAAAAGTGAGGTGAAATCTTCTGAAGAGGAGGAAAGACAGCAAAACAAATGTCACAGGGGTGATAACCCTTCCCTATGTTTTCCAAAAAGCTTAAAAAAGATTTTTTGGCTGGAGCTAAACACGTTAAAAATGTTCAAAATTACAAAGAGATTCAACTTAACAACAAACCTACAGTCCCTGTCTTGTTTGCACCGCCTGTATACTGCTGTTCAGAGTATATAGGGCCTGGTGGCCCCACACCTTTCCTTATTTTAATTTGGGTGCGGGGTTCCCCTTAATATCCATACAAGACCCAAAGGGCCTGGTAATGGACTGGGGGGTACCCATGCCGTTTGTCTCACTGATTTTCATCCATATTGCCATGACCCGACATGACATTAAACCCGCAAGCAGTTTTAAATGAGATTTTTTCCTTTAAAAATGACATTTGGTGCAGGGACTGTTCTAAACACGGGAAACACGCGTCACTTTACAGGCATACTATAGACACCCCCCAGGTACGATATTTAAAGGAATATTTCACTTTTTTTTTTTACTTTAAGCATCATTAAAATCACTGCTCCCGAAAAAACGGCCGTTTTTAAAAGTTTTTTCTGCATTGATACATGTCCCCTGGGGTAGGACCCGGGTCCCCAAACCCTTTTTAGGACAATACCATGCAAATTAGCCTTTAAAATGAGCACTTTTGATTTCGAACGTTCGAGTCCCATAGACGTCAATGGGGTTCTAACGTACGTGCGAACTTTCGGTCCGTTCGCGGGTTCTGGTGCGAACCGAACCGGGGGGTGTTCGGCTCATCCCTATTTTCCATAGTAAAGATGTAGAAAAGTGTGCTGTTGCCAAGAAGTACAAAGCTGTGACTACTCAGGGTGCTGGGCAAATAAGGGCAGGGTTTCCTTGTACTGAATGTCATTATTATATATATTACTCAGTGCCAGGACATAAGTTGCACACATGGCACACCTCGCTATTATTCCCCTCCTGTGACAATAATATACACCCAACACTACACACATCCAGCTGCCCTCCGCTCCGGGCCATCACTGAATGTGGTAAAGTCAGAGAGGACAAAAGAAGCCTGAGCCCCGCCCCTTCTTCTCTGGTCATCCAATCACCGCCATACTCTTCTGTACACCCGCCTCAATACGCTCAGTTGCTAGGCAAATTAGCCGAGCCTAGCAACCAATCGCAGCGCACGCACGGGCCCGCCTCCCTCTTCCCTCCTCTCGCTGACGCAGGCACCGCCTATGGACCAATGAAAGCCAAGCTCGGGAGCTTAGTTCGCAGCTGCTGTTCAAATGCCTCCTGTGGCAGTGAGTGACAGTGCAGGCAGGCTCAGCCGGGAGATTGTGCTGCACTCGCGGGTGTCCGTAAGCCCGCTGTCAAATGCGGGAAACTCCCACGAGTTGCGGGAGACTTGAGATGTCTGCACACTGAGTGATTAGTCCACTTGCCTCCAAACCCAGGGTTTTCATGCTCTCAAGAGGTACAGCTGCCATGCCTGCATGCAGCCTGTCAGAATCTGTAAAACTGAAAAACAACAGGAACTGGACCCTGTACTGAGTGACACTTGTATTTATTTTTACCATGCATTAAGGGATATATGGCTGGAAAGCAGAAAGCAGAATACTGGTATCCAGGCATACATCTGCATACATTGTCCAGCCACAGCTCTGTGAAAGACATAGACGGGCTTCAGAAAATGGGGCTGGATGCTGCACCAGTGCCTTCTGGGGGCACAAAAACACAGGGATTGTACACAAGTGGGCTAAACAGTGTACATTTGGCCTATTTTGTGTCTTTTATTTATCTGCCTGGACTTCGGTGTATACAGTATATATATTTAAAACTTCTTGTTTTGTTTTGCATTGAGTACAGTAAGGGTAAAACCCTTGTCAGGTTTTTTTTTGTTGTCTGTGGCATGTTAGGAAGATTTCCGTTCACTTCCTGTCCCAAAGACACAACAGAAAGTGTGAAGAAATCTCTCCTGATTAGACAGCTGTCACAGGAAAAGGTGACAACTTCCCTATTAGGGAACCACTCTCATCTTTTTTTCTGGTGACCACCCTAACATAAAAGTGTTATTAAACCCACAACAGTAAAATCAGTCTGTATATACAGTAATGCATGCTTGTTATACTCGCTGTGGAACCTAAGGGGTTAATTCTCTTCATTGTGTAAAAAGACTGTTTGATCCTGTCTTCTTTGATCCTCCCCCTCTTGCATTGCCCCCAGAACATGTCTGGATAAGACAGAGTTTGTGGAGTCAGTCTGCACATGCTCAGTTTGGTGTGTATTTCTAGAGAGTTTTTTTTTTTTCTTGGGAGGGTGCATGTGATCAGCACAGGGCCAATCAGAACTGTCCAGAGACAGAGGGACAGGGGTCCTGCATCCTGATAGGACAGCCAGTGCAGCATGAAAACTCCTCCTACAAGCTTTAACCAGACACTGGTAGAAGTCATAAGACTGCTATATACTGCTGATGAGAAAAGGCATTTGGCAGTTTATATTTACTAAAATAATTGCATTCCTTTATCTGTGTACTGCGGGAGACCAGATATAGTGAATGCAGGGTCCTGGGTTTAGGTTTGGGAGCAATTTTCAAATAGAGAGTGAATCTCTGCAGATGCAGTTTTTATTGCACAGACATGACTAAAGGATTTGTCAACCTCGGTCTTTCAACCTTTTTAATAAAGACATGGACTGTGTGACATGAGTTTAAATGGCCACAGCAGCCATTTTACTAACAAATTAATATATAACATCAATTAAAACAATTTTAACAATGCAACCAGGAGGGGGTCTTTGGGTGTAGTTAAGGTACAACCTATAACTATAATTGTCCATGTCCTCAGCCATGCCCTGAATGGCTCGAAGACATTACAGACTCACACATTTGTACATTTTCACCCAGGGGACCTAGCTCCTGTGAGAACAACCAGTAACCAAGGGGAAGCGCCATACCGTAGACGGGCCCCCCAATGTTTTTAGCAATATAGTTAAACACTGACCCCCCAAAGGCCCCCTGACCTGCCAAGGTGCTGTGAGAAATGTTCATTTTTTTATTTCATATAAATTCGGAACCACAAAATATTGCCCCACAACCCAAAATACACCAGGAACCTGGAATACAGGGCAGAAGGGAGGGGAAATTTCCACTTCATCTGAACTTTCTAGAATGAATACCCAGCATCCCTTGCAAAAACCACCCTTGCCGCTCCACCCTGCCCATCTGACCTTCAGCCTCCAATCGGATAAGAACTATGCCCCTTCCCCACTAATTCACCATAGTTTTAACCCTTCTCTGACCTGTTCCTCCCTTAAGGCCGGGTTCACATATGTGTGGCTGCAGTACCCAGCATGGCATCCGGTGCGTCCCTGTTCACTGGTTCAGGTGCAAATGAAGTCCAAATTTGTGCCTGAATTTGTATCTGAACCGGACCGAAAGATGCACAGGACCCTTTTGGAATGCAGGCCCCACTGTGATCTGGGTACTTTTGCATGTCATGCGAATTGGATGCAGGAAAACCCACATCCAATTTGCACATATGTGAACCCAGCCTTAGTCATGCTGACCCTCCATTCATTCTCTCTTTTCCAGGTCACACTGTAATAAAAAAATAGACAGAGGGTCTAACCCTTCCACATGCTATCAAAAATGTAAAAAAATAGAAAAAAATAATGAGTGTTTTCATTCAAGAGGTACAACTTTCATTCAAGATTCGCACATTGTGCAAAGTGCGTAAATGTACTTACCGTATATACTCGGGTATAAGTCAACCTGAGTATAAGTCGAGGCCCCTAATTTACCACAAAAAACTAGAAAAAAGTTATTGACCCGAGTATAAGACGAGGGTGAGAAAGGCAGCAGCTACTGTAAGTGGAAAAAGAGGGTCAACAATGCCCATCTGCAGCTGCATACCTCCCTGTGTCCTGTGCATGTGTCCTGTGCAGCCTACCTGTATTCTGTGCATGTGCATGTGTCCTGTACATGTGTATGTGTCCTGTGTCCCTGTATCCTGTACATGTGTATGTGTCCTGTGTCCCTGTGTCCTGTACATGTGTATGTGTCCTGTGTCCGTGTGTCCTGTACATATGTATGTGTCCTGTGTCCCTGTGTCCTGTACATGTGTATGTGTCGTGTGTCCCTGTGTCCTGTACATGTGTATGTGTCCTGTACATGTGTCCTGTGTCCTGTGCATGTGTCCTGTGCATTCGCCCTGTACATGTGTATGTGTTCTATGTCCCTGTGTCCTGTACATGTGTATGTGTCCTGTGTCCCTGTGTATGTGTCCTGTGTCCCTGTGCAGCCTACCTGTGTCCTGTGCAACCTCCCTGTGGCGATCTCCATCCTCCCTGTGGCGATCTCCATCCTTCCTGTGGCAATTTCCATCCTCCCTGTGGCAATCAGCGTGTGATAATCGGTTCGGCAGCCATTCCACTGTTCAAAAGCCGCGCCTCCTCCTTGTCTGTGATAGGCAGAACACTCAGCAGTCAGCTGTCAGCCTATCACGGACATTCTCTCATTCTCATACCACAGACAAGGATGAGAGAATGTCCGTGATAGGCTGTACACTGACTGCTGGGAAATGGAGTGTTCAGCCTATCACAGACGAGCAGGAGGCGCGGCTTTTGAAAGCTGGAATAGCCTCCGAACTATATTACCACACGCTGGCCACCGTCTGCCTGCATGACACGCTGATCATGTAGGCAGACGGCGGTGACTCCAGTATAAGTCGAGGGGGGCACTTTCAACCCAAAAAAAAAGGGCTGAAAATCTCGACTTATACTCGAGTATATACTGTACTGTTTTTAAATTGATCCTAATTATGTTCTGTTTCAAAATGGCACTTTATGCATTGACCAATCTACTTATACCAGGTCTGTTCGGACAGTATGGTCACCTACTGACTTAGCACCATCCACAAGCAGCTTAACTCTTCAAAAAGACACAAAAGTTGAATGCCACACAGTTTTACTTCAGCTAATTGCAGTACAGAGGATGTTTTTCTGGTCTAGTATAAGAAGACAATGACATCCCTAAGCCCTGTCTCTGCAAATTAAACTAACACTGACTGAGGGAACATGGAAGAAGTGGGGAGGGTCCAGCTAGGACTGAACTAACTAGCACTAAACAGGAGGGAAAGACTGGAAATTACATTAGTAAACAAGTAGCAGTGACCCTAAACCACCACTAGAGGTCCTATAATAGGAGAAATTAACCTTATTCAATACAAGCCATAGAAATTACATGAAAATGGGGCAGCACAATGTCTGTAATTTGGATTGAACAGGAAAAATGCATACATGTGGCAAACTGAAGGGATGCCCTTTCATATATGACTGGAATGTCCAGTTTAATTATGGGAAAAAAAACAAAAAAACATTTGTCTATAGCCAGCCTTAGGCCACGTACACACGATCGGATTTTCCGCCGACAGCCTGTCATCACACATTTCCCGTCAGAAAATGTGATCGTGTGTACGTGGCTTTAGATTTAGGATAATGACAATGTTCTTTATGTTTAAATCTAATATTGCAGATTTCATAGAAGAAAAAGAAAGAAAGTTCCCAAGTAAAATGGTCTGAAATGAAATTCTCCTGTCATTTTCCTATGGACTCTCTCAGCAATTATAAGGATGAATGAAGTCTAGATAGCATGATGTAATATGTACTTGGGCTAGTTATACATTTGTTTCAGCCTTTCACAGATCTGAAGATTTATTATAGTATAGGATGAGGTAAACTTTGGTCATGCCAAGAACCTGGCTTAAACCACATAAAAGGCCTTGACAAATTCAAGCCACTTATTGTTATCTGCATGGTGTCCCGCTGTGGCCTATCTCCACTACATCATTTGTGATTACAAGTTTGGTTTAAATAGGCAGTTAATCTAAAATACAACATGGTTTATTTATTATGGCCATTAAAAAATATTTCCATGTATTTCTGGTGATTATCAGAACTGAGCATAGGTCAGAAGGTACGCGTGCAGATAAGCTCTAATCACAGAGTGGCTTAGATATGCTGATTATCGAAGAACGCATAGGGCAATGTTAACTCCTGCCGCTGCTTAATTCCTATCAGATAAAGGGATGAAAAAAACTGTTATAAAAAGATGGCTTATCTTTCTACTAGTCACCTACTGGTGTCCTCCCCTTTTTCAACACGTAAGTGTACTTGTTCCCAGTGTACCCACAGACCATACTACTGTTCGACACCTATATATTTTCCACAACACATCCTGTTAATGGTATACTTTCTACTTACATGCCTGTCTTGGGTTGTTTACTATACACAATATTACCAAACGTTTTGGGACACCTGCCTTTACACGCACATGAAATTTAACCGCATGCCGACCAGCCCAGGACGATGTATGTCAGCACAATGGCACGGCTGGGCAAATGGGCGTACAGGTACGTCCCCTTTAAATCACGGCATTGTGGGCACGCGCCCGCCGCGTACTCCGTGGCCATGCTGTGGGTCCCGCAGACTCTATGTCCCCGCCGGGGGGGCCCGCGATCGTGTCACTGAGCGGAAGAACGAGGAGATGCCTTTGTAAACAAGGCATTTCCCTGTTCTGCCTAGTGACATGACAGGGATCTACTGTTCCCTGTCATCGGGAGCAGTGATCGCTGTCATGTCAGTGGTAGCCCATCCCCCCCAAAGTTAAAATCACTCCCTAGGACACACTTAACCCCTTGATCGCCCCCTAGTGTTTAACCACTTCCCTGCCAGTGTCATTTACACAGTAATCAGTGCATTTTTATAGCTGTATAAATGACAATGGTCCCAAAATGGTGTCAAAAGTGTCCGATGTGTCCGCCATAATGTCGCAGTCACGATAAAAGTCTCAGATTTTGTTTGGGTGCAGCGTTGTACGACTGCGCAATTGTCAGCTAAAGCGATGCAGTACCGTATCGTAAAAGTGCTCTGGTCAGGAAGGGGGTAAATCCTTCTGGGACTGAAGTGGTTAATGGCATCCCAGTCTTATGCCGCGTACACATGATCGGAATTTTCGTCAGAAAAACCTTGGTCGGTTTTTCCTACGGAATTCCGCTCAAGCTTGGCTTGCATACACACGGTCACACAAAAGTTCTCTGAACTTTTGACCGTCCAGAAGTGGTGAGGTACAACACATACGATGGCACTAGAAAAAGTTCCATACGAAGCAATGATTCTGAGCATGCATGTTTTTTTGCGCATCGGAATTGCACACAGATGAACAGAATTTCCGATTGCAACTTTTTCAGACGGAAAAATAGAGAACCTGCTCTCAATCTTTTGCTGGCAGAAATTCCGATGGAGCATACACACGGTCGGAATTTCCGACCAAAAGCTCACATCAGACTTTTGCTGGCGGAATTTCCGATCATGTGTACGGGGCATTAGTCTGTAGGGTTCAATGTTGAGTTGGCCCACCCTTTGCAGCTATAACAGCTTCAACTATTCTGGGAAGTCTGTCCACAAGGTTTAGGAGTGTGTCTATGGGAATGTTCGACCATTCTTCCAGAAGTGCATTTGTGAGTTCAGGCACTGATGTTGGACATGAAGACCTGACTTGCAGTCTCCTCTCAAATTCATCCCAAAGGTTTTCCATCAGGTTGATGCAAACCAGTCAATTTCCTCCGCCCCAAACTCTCTCATTCATGTCTTTATGGACCTTGCTTTGTGCACTGGTCCAAACCATTTGGTGGAGGGGGGATTATGGTGTGGGGTTGTTTTTCAGGGGTTGGGTTCCTTAGTTCCAGTGAAGGGAACTCTTAAGGCGGCAGTATAAAAAAGAAATTTTGGACAATTTCATGCTCCCAACGTTGTGGGAACAGTTTGGAGATGGCCCTTTCCTGCTCCAACATGACTGGCCTGCACAGAGACCTGCCCTCAAACCAATAGAACACCTTTAGAGCGGAGACTGCGAGCCAGGCCTTCTAGTCCAACATCAGTGCCTAACCTCACAAATGTGCTTCTGGAAGAATGGTCATACATTCCCATAGACACATTCCTAAGCTTTGTGGACAGCCTTATTAATGAAACAGTGCAGCGCTATGAAGAAAGCATATATAAATAAAGTTACCGTAATTTGGCCAATTGCAAGCACCAATGGTCTGTGTCCAAAAATAGTGCTGTTAAAACGATCATGCAGGTGACTTCGTGAAGAACCTCCTCCACTGGTAATACTATCAGCTCACCTTCCACAGTGGGCCCCTAAAGGGATGGGGTCACAAGCGCTTTCCCCAAATGGGGTAAATATCACTGTGTCGGTGGATGAAATCATCAGGATGGGCTAGCAGGAAAGATCCCTCTCCCTGCATTCCAAACTCCTCCAAAGGAACAGACTCTTCGATACCACTTTGATTTCCTCAAACTTTTTATTAGGTTTTTTCAACAAAGAGCACGTACAAATATGAGTGCAATAACAATCAAATGCAACATGTATGCAAAACAAGAAAATTGGTATAGATGACATACAATACAGAATAGGTTGCAAAAATAAGTATTGAATCTATAATGAATAAGCAGGATGCTTTACTCATCCGGGTATTGGGTAAAAAAGAAGAAGAAAAAGGAAAAAGAAAGAAAGAAAGAGGGAGAGGAAAGGCAGGGGTCTAGTAGAGGGGAGGAAGCCTAATAAGAAGTTTGTAGCTACAATATAGGAGACTCATTAAATTCAAGTTACAGTGCAGTCGACCCTGCTGGGCTTGGTGTCCCTTCTTATATTATGTCAGGGGAGCCTAGTATAAAGGGGGAGAGATAAAGTTCTGTTAGGGGGCAATGTTCTATGCCCTAGCATCAGCAAGCCAGGGGGATCAGTATAGGAGGAATTTTGACATGGTTAGATTGGCTTTGGCGAACATATGTTCCAGGTGCATGTATTGCTTGACATTGGCTATAGCTTGTTGGAGGGTTGGAAGGGTATTGCTTTTCCGTTGCTTTGGACATGTTTTTATTGTAATAAAAGGAATAAAACTTACAGTGTACAAACATGGCACTGTAACCCAGTGCCCAATATTCAAGCGTGAATAGTATGGATTAGCGTTGGCCGCGGGTGATGTCACGTGACTCCCTTCCGTCCGAACAGCCGTCCCAGAAGAGTTGAAGCTGTTATAGCTGCAAAGGGTGGGTCAACCCAATATTGAACCCTACAGACTAAGGCCGGGATGCCATTAAAGTTCATGTGCATGTAAAAGCAGGCATCCCAATACTTTTGGTAATTTAATGTATGTAAACTTTTGCGTTTTTTTTTTTTTTTTGCACCGCAGATTGACAAATCTGTATCCAATCACAGCAGGAGCTGGTTGCCCGCAGCACATATACTAGGTACGTAATCTGGCAAAGAGCGGCCGCTCTGCTGCAGTATATATGCGTGGGGCGGTCCACAAGCGGTTAAAATATGAAAAAAAAAAAACCTTTAAACTCTGTTGGCTGTAATGCCATTGTACATATTACCTTAATATATTACCAATATTGAGAAAAAAAAATAAGAAAAGCCTTTATCTTATTTATTTTTTTCTTACAGCAGCTTAGTAGATGTCTCCTAGTTTTTCTTATGGGGTAGTACAGTGTTAATTTTGATGTCAAATTTTAATTTAGTTTTAGTCATCGTCTTTTGACTGAAATGCCATTTTAGTTTAAGTCCTATTTTAGTCGTCTGAATTGTTTTAGTTTTAGTCAAATTTTAGTCAGCTAAAACAATGTTAATTTCATTGACAAAATTATTTTCGTTAACTAAATTAAAACTGTTTGCTTCTAGTTCTACATTTCAGTCTACAGGTCTGTTCTTTCCTTTCAAATTCTAATTTGGTAACATCTGTCTACTTAACTGAAACTAATGCCCCGTACACACGGTCGGATTTTCCGACAGAAAATGTGTGATAGGACCTTGTTGTCGGAAATTCCGACCGTGTGTAGGCTCCATCACACATTTTCCATCGGATTTTCCGACACACAAAGTTTGAGAGCAGGATATAAAATTTTCCGACAACAAAATCCGTTGTCGGAAATTCCGATCGTGTGTACACAAATCCGACGAACAAAGTGCCATGCATGCTCAGAATAAATAAAGAGATGAAAGTTATTGGCCACTGCCCCGATTATAGTCCCGACGTACGTGTTTTACGTCACCGTGTTCAGAACGATCGGATTTTCCGACAACTTTGTGTGACCGTGTGTATGCAAGACAAGTTTGAGCCAACATCCGTCGGAAAAAATCCTAGGATTTTGTTGTCAGAATGTCCGAACAAAGTCCGACCGTGTGTACGGGGCATTAGAATAGCTGTGATACCAACTCACACCTATGTTTTAAAGCAGAGCTAAATTTACCTTTTCTTCAGCAGTCCCTCGCAGGCACCGACATCTCCTTTGGTGTCTTCATTGGCCAGTGTGGGATGACAAGCAGAATGCCTAGGAGCCAGTTATGCCAGCACAATGGGACCGCGCTGGCATCGTAAGCTGAGGTGCGCATGCGCAGCTTAGTTTACATGCTGGTGAATGCTGCAAGCAGACAGGCAGGTGTACTTTATTGCAGAAAAGACTTGCATGTCTCTTCTGCAATAAAGGGCCTGCCTGCTTGCAACGTGTGAGAGTAAGTTCCGCTTTATTGTCACATCTCTACTATCTGTAATGTCACCCTGCTTTGATATTTTCATTAAACAATTAAAAACTGTTTTTTTTTTTTAATTAAATGATTATAGTGAGCTAGAGGATGTCACATCTCATTATATCATCTTATTATATAGGCCCCCCTGTGTTAAAAGACCAAATTGTCTAATTAGTGTTCTAAATGTATTTTGTGTGTTACAAATGATGCAGGATAAATGTTTCAGCACTCTGATGAGAAAGATTGCTGTATGATTCGGTGTATTCCTTGGAGTTTTATTTGACATGTATTCATGCTCAAATGCTATGTTTTTGTAAAAAATTGCCAGAATGAACAGACTCTGCTCTAATTTTGTGATGTAAGCTGATGTACTCTTCAATCTGTGGTTATTCCGTGTTTGTTTAGTTAAATATTATCTTAAAACCGTGCATGCTCTGTTGATACACATGAAACATACCGTATTTGTCATGGAAAGTAAAAAAATGTCATCACTACTATCAGAGCTAGCTCTTGATACCCTCTTGCATTCCTTTTCCCAGCATAATAAAGTCTGTTACAGAATTGTGGTCCTTTAGTTTTATAGATTAGAGGCAAAGTTATACTGTATATTCACTTTTTGAAGCAAACCCATGTATGGAAGTCTACTAAGCTTCATGTACACCCTGCCTACATTTACCGTGGTCACAGGAAAACGCGATAATTCCACATTCAGGAGAGCGAGGTTGACGCTCACCGAGGCAGCTCCTAAACGATCCTAAAAGCCTTTGTGTACATTGACACATAGGCTTTTATGGAGTTGAGTTTAGGAGCGTTGGCAAAAAAAACACCCAAAACTCCTAAACTCCAGTTTAGGAGCTGCAAGTGAACATGAAGCCTAATATGTTTGTTTTTGTTATATCTCCATGTTAGAATTCATGATTAAAAAACACACAATTTTCACATTGTTAAACACCCTGATAAACTATTTAAGAAAATTTGACCATCTTGCTATGAATCTCCAAACAATGTATGTTCTGCTCACTCTATGCAGCCACGATTGCTCCTTTCATTCGGCATTCTCAAACTGCCAGAATCAATAACTCAACCTATTCCTGGAGGACATTTTGAGATACCTGAGCTTCTGTCTGAGAAATTGCCTTCTCACTGGTGTTTTGACAAGTGGCTAGGAAAGCCACCAAGAGTTGGAAACCATTGAATAGACAAAAAGAAGTGTGACCGATGGACCACTAAGAATAGAGTGCATGAAGGAGAGGGAATGCTAGAGATAAACTGGGGGATATTTACTAAAACTGGATCACTCAGAATCTGGTGCAGCTGTGCATGGTAGCCAGTCAGCTTCTAACTTCAGCTTGTTCAATTAAGCTTTGACAAAAAAAAAACCTGGAAGCTGATTGGTTTCTATGCAGAGCTGCACCAGATTTTACACCATGCAGTTTTAGTAAATAACCCCCCATGTGTTCTCTCACTCTGCACCTGTTGTTGCATGTCTATGAGCGTTAGAAGGCAGTAGAGGTTTTCAAATAGAAACTAAGAACAGTATAAAATAGTTCTTACAGAGACCACAAATACAGACATCAGAAGTATGAAAGTAATGCTAATACTCCCATATGTGGGCTCTGGAGGCCTCAGACCACTTACTACAGCTCCAAGGCATAACCAATGTCAGAGAAGGACCCTTGGCTTGTAGTGAAATAAAAGCAAATAGGCTTTGGTCACTTTAAAAGGTTTAACCTGTTTGTTTGTTTTTTTTCAGCACTCATGGGAGAGTGTGGGAAGGATACCAAAAACCCAAAGAAAAAGCAACTTCTTAACTTCAGCTTCTGTAGTTGTCATGGTCTGGAGTCAGGCTCAGAGGCCAGTAGCTATTGCAGTGGAACAGCGCCCACCGACAAGCAGGGCATGGAATACACACAGGTTCCCCTAGCTGATGACGGGTTCGCCTGAGGTGCGGGGTCTAAGTACTAACCAGTTTCACCAGAGTTTCCCATGGTGGAGATGGGTTTTGCTGCGTGTTAGTACCAGGTCCTCAGGATCGCCCCACCAAGAGGTAAGCAAGCCGGGGTCCAGTAGCAGATATACCAGGTAGTGATCAAGCAGAATCATAGTCAATAAACAAGCCAAAGATCAGTGACAAATGGTTTCAGGTTGGTAATAAGCAGAAGTGTAGTTGAGGAACAAGCCAAAGGTCAGTAACAAATTGTAGTGAAGATACGGATGGCAGCAGGAGAGACAAAAGCAAGATATTGGCTGGAGAGAACACAATAATCTGGCAAACGGGAAGTGCAGAGATATGGCTTAAATCAGGAAGTACATGGGAGGAGCAAAGAGTTCAAGGTTCAAGACAAACAAGGTTTAAAGCAGGATCATTCAAGGAATTGTCCAGGGAACTGTCCGGCTTTCCAGGTGGCTCAGGAAGATCAGAGGTCCCAGGTTCAAGTCCAGGCCCCAACAGTAGCTTTACTCCATAGATACAGCAGCTTTTATGAGTAGACCCTAACCAAACCGGAGATGTCAGAGAGGACTTTAGCCTCCACAGTCGGGGATCTATTGCTTACATGACTATGCGTCCGGTCAAATGAGAAGATTTTAGTGCTCTTTAGTGTATCCAGGGGCAGCTGCATGTGCGTCTCCCTCTTGGTAGCACCAGATCAAGTATCACAGGCTGCTTAACATCTTCTAGCTCTCTCATCTGGGGAGGCTCCCTATAACACAAAACATCTAGGCAGTAGTCCAGTGGACAGAGAACCCAATAGAAAAGTTGTTTCAAATATTTGTCACCTTCTCTAGCTTACAGCATTGGGCCATACTTGGGTTCCTGTAGCCAAAGATCAGCTCCCGCCAGTAATAATAGGGTCGTCTTCAAAATAAAAGGTTGTCTTTAAAGGATACTCCTTTAACCACTTTTGCTCACCTTTGCTACACTTCCTTGTCACTCATTTTATCTGAATGAGAAAGTTAACAAACTCTTTAGGTATAGGGCCAGGGATACATTTTATTTTTACCTTTTTCAGCCAAATTTGAAAAAACCATGGATGGACCTTCTGTTTTTTTTTTAACTTGCTTCTGCTGCTAACCCCACACACACATATCAAGCTCTACCTAATGTACTTCCATCATAACTATATTTGGACAAATTCAAGCCCCGTTTGACAAAATCCACAACTATAACAGAAGTCTTGGAAATTATGTAATATGTCCAACAAGTGTTGCCAATTTTTTTTTTTAGTAAGGAAGGCTTGGAAATATTACTTAAAAGATCCATCATTAAACCATGGACATTTTTCAATCTAATTTGCCTTTTTATAGAATTAAAGACAAATTTACAGCTCTGCAAACATACATTTAACCAAATAAAACCCCATTCACTCTTCTAGTAGGAAAGATTATAGCATACAAAAATAAAAAAGGAAATACTGATTGATTTTATGGTTCATGTTCCCACATACCATATTTCCCATAATTCCAAGCAACCATCATAAATAATTCCCTGTAGCTACTTTCTTTTTCGGCCAAATGATACATACTACATCAAACACATCTAGTTTAATGATCATATTCCTCAAACAATTAAGTTTGGAATATCAGAAACAGAAACAGTCCAAAATGGATGTACATCGTGTAAAGGACAGAACTTGGCTTGGGAGTATATCTTAAACAAACCTGTTGAAGGGGAGGTGGAAGCTTTTTCAGGAAGCGGAAAGTCTGCACATGACAGCTGAAGTACAAGCAGCCAATGTCAATGAAAACATTACACATCAAGAAGGTTTATTTACATTGCCACCATAATAACAATTTAGCCATATATGGTTTTTGAAAGTGGACCTG
Source organism: Lithobates septentrionalis (assembly GCA_037952835.1). Lineage (NCBI taxonomy): Eukaryota > Metazoa > Chordata > Amphibia > Anura > Ranidae > Lithobates > Lithobates septentrionalis. The sequence goes on along the minus strand of JBBDGP010000286.1, from coordinate 1,767,354 downwards.
TCCTTGCTTAATTTCCATTCTACTGCTAAGCAAACTTTCATCAGTAGAAAGCTCAGTGCTTTCAAAAACAAATCACCTCTGCCACCAGGGCTGCCAAGTTAAATAGCTCCAGTTTCTTACAATTATGTAATTTCCAGATTTGTTACAAAGGCTATTGCTGATAAGTCAATCGTCAAGGAAAGAAATGTTCCAGACCTGTGCTTTATTAGTTTGTCCTTCATTGATGTATGGAAAATAATCATTTTTTTTTCAACATCATTACTCGTTTTCCCCATACTTTATGCAAGCTTTCAACATAACCGTTTCACTCTGGAGAATGTCATAGCCAATGTCATAGCCAAAAGTAAAATAAAAACATGTAAAAAACAAACTGAGCACTTTCACCATTGGTAAACTTTTTCCACAATACATGAAAATCACATGGATACCACCTTTAAATTGTATCTAAAGCCCAAACTCTTTTGTTTTTAATGAGGTGGGGCATAGTGAGAACCTCTGTCAAGTTTTTATTGATGCGTAAAATCTATAAAGGGCTTCAGATGTCCAACAAAATCCACAAAAATAAACTACAAAAACAGTTGATTCATTGATTCCTATCGAATTAACATATAAATCAACAACATTATTGTAAAAATGGCTACTGATCCAGCTGAAGCATTAGCAGACAGGGTAAGACTATAAAGCATGTGCATATACTATACACAAAATTCAGCAATATCCAGATAACCAAGGAACACTTTTCTAAACCCATTTGTAATATACAGCATCAGGCTGTATACATCAGGCCAAAAAAGCAGCCATATATAACAGGCACAAACAAGGTATACTATATTAGTATGATAGTCATGATCATGAAGATCAATAAGTCAATTTACCAATCCCTCATTGCACATACAGTACATCCATGTCTAGGTGAAAAATCATAAACCCAACAGAACAGCAAACAGGAGCAATGTGGAAATGCTTTTACCACAAGGCTATGTGCTGAGTGTATGATATCATAATGTAGGGGACCCACATGACATCACAATGCATGTAATGTCACAACAAATGTGTCGCATATGGTGTCCCGATGTGCACACATAATATGTGGGCAGATAATACATTACAGTCAGGTCCATAAATATTGGGACATTGACACAAGTATAATCTTTTTGGCTCTATACACCACCACAATGGATTTGAAATGAAACAAACAAGATGTGCTTTAACTGCAGACCTTCAGCTTTAATTTGAGGGTATTTACATCCAAATCAGGTGAACGGTGTAGGAATTACAACAGTTTGTATATGTTCCTCCCACTTTTTAAGGGACCAAAAGTAATGGGACAATGGGCTGTTTAGCTGTTCCATTCCCTCATTATCCCATTTACAAGGAGCAAATAAAAGGCCCAGAGTTAATTTCAAGTGTGCTATTTGCATTTGGAATCTGTTGCTGTCAACTCTCAATATAAGATCCAAATAGCTGTCACTATCAGTGAAGCAAGCCATCATTAGGCTGAAATAACAAAACAAACCCATCAGAGAGATAGCAAAAATATTAGGTGTGGCCAAATCAACTGTTTGGAACATCCTTAAAAAGAAAGAACGCACCAGTGAGCTCAGCAACACCAAAAGACCTGGAAGACCACGGAAAACAACTGTGGTGGATGACCGAAGAATTCTTTCCCTGGTGAAGAAAACACCCTTCACAACAGTTGGCCAGATCAAGAACACTCTCCAGGAGGTAGGTGTATGTGTGTCAAAGTCAACAATCAAGAGAAGACTTCACCAGAGTGAATACAGAGGGTTCACCACAAGATGTTACCCATTGTGAGCCTCAAAAACAGGAAGGCCAGATTAGAGTTTGCCAAACAACATCCAAAAAAGCCTTCACAGTTCTGGAACAACATCTTATGAACAGATGAGACTAAGATCAACTTGTACCAGAGTGATGGGAAGAGAAGAGTATGGAGAAGGAAAGGAACTGCTCATGATCCAAAGCATACTACCTCATCAGTGAAGCATGGTGGTGGTAGTGTCAAGGCGTGGGCATGTATGGCTGCCAATGGAACTGGTTCTGTTGTATTTATTGATGATGTGACTGCTGACAAAAGCAGCAGGATGAATTCTGAAGTGTTTCGGGCAATATTATCTACTCAAAATGCTTCAGAACTCATTGGACGACGCTTCACAGTGCAGATGGACAATGACCCGAAGCATACTGTGAAAGCAACCAAAGAGTTTTTTAAGGGAAAGAAGTGGAATGTTATGCAATGGCCAAGTCAATCACCTGACCTGAATCCGATTGAGCATCCATTTCACTGGCTGAAGACAAAACTGAAGGGAAAATGCCCCAAGAACAAGCAGGAACTGAAGACAGTTGCAGTAGAGGCCTGGCAGAGCATCACCAGGGATGAAACCCAGCGTCTGGTGATGTCTATGCATTCCAGACTTCAGGCTGTAATTGACTGCAAAGGATTTGCAACCAAGTATTAAAAAGTGAAAGTTTGATGGATGATTGTTAATCTGTACCATTACTTTTCGTCCCTTAAAAAGTGGGAGGCACATATACAAACTGTTGTAATTGCTACACCGTTCACCTGATTTGGATGTAAATACCCTCAAATTAAAGCTGAAAGTCTGCAGTTAAAGCACATCTTGATAATTTCATTTCAAATCCATTGTGGTGGTGTATAGAGCCAAAAAGATTAGAATTGTGTCGATGTCCCAATATGTATGGACCTGACTGTATAAACTGAACAACTGATCACAAGATATAAAAATTGGTGTCCCCCAGGGCACAGTCATAGGAATAAAAAAAATACACACACAAGCACACACACAAAAATAAATGTATATAGAAGTGGAACCAAACCTCAGAAAGGTAAAAAAACCCTAAACACCCCAGTTCTCCAGCCACAGTAGCTGCTTATCAAAATCACTCCTCTTTCATTTATGGACTCTATCTAGAACCCGGAGGATGGGGAGTTTCAGGCTATGGATTAAGGATATATCTAAGACATGGTCAGAAAGATGCACCTTACCAGAGAAGGAGCTATACAACCCCTCTATGTTGCAGTTAGCAAAATGTTGGGAGAACAAAGTTTTTCCATTAGCTAATTGCAGTTGTTTAACATTGATAATATATTTACAAGTGGCAAAAAAGCCACATTGGTAAGTGCCTTTTGTACAACAATGTGGCAAGTAAGTTTTAGAAAATGTCTCTGAACCAACTGGTCCCCTATAGATCTTGGAAATGTATATGTAATAGATGATAGAGATGTTACTAGTTTGGATATACTAGGGTCCTCTTGTAGCCAATGCTAATGTTGACCTAAGATTCTTATTACTTTTTATGATTGTTCTGTATACCTGGTAACAAATCGAAATGAGGCTTTATCTTGTTTAGTTCTTTTGCAAGATATGTTTTCCTCAAGAATGTATCCTAATGCCGCGTACACACGGTCAGACTTTTCATCTACAAAAGTCAGACGGACGCCGACGGACTAAAGCTGGCTGACAATCCGATCGTGTGTGGGCTTCCCCGGACTTTCAGCGGACTTTCAGCGGACTTTTCCAGCCGCAAATCTGACGGACTTTAGATTTGAAACATGCTTCAAATCTTTACGTCGTAACTACACTACACTACAACTACACTCTGTGTGCTAGTCCGACGGACAAAAACCCACGCTAGGGCAGCTATTGGCTACTGGCTATCAACTTCCTTATTTTAGTCCGGAGTACGTCATCACGTACGAATCCGTCGGACTTTTGTGTGATCGTATGTAGGCAAGTCCGTTCATAAGAAAGTCTGCCGCAAGTCCGCCAAAAGTCTGACAAAAGTCCGTCGAAAGTTTGTCGGACAGGCTGTCGGACTTTTGTAGCCGAAAAGTCAGACCGTGTGTACGCGACATTAGACTCTCTTTCCCTAAACCCTAATCATACTTTTTTAGCTTCCTCCTCAAAAACACTATCCCTACAGAAGTGCCTAGAGATCAACCGATATTGATCATGACCAACAGTAATGACCTTGATCAAATTAAGGGAATGAAAGCTCTCAGCATGTAACAGTACATTGTCTGCTGTAGGTTTGCAAAATAATGAGACTGAAATAGATCCAGCTTGTTTTTTGATCACGTTTACATTTAAGGTCAACTGCATAGACTGAAATGACAATGTGAGCTTCAGATTCTCCTCATAAATCCCTGCAAATCCCTTCAACAATCCAAAAGCCTGTCCAGTAGAATAATTGATGAGCAATCCATCATTCCAAATAACTCTCCCTCCCATCCAATCAGGTACAGGACTGCATAGGGTGGGGGCACACGCGTGGTGCCCATTGCAGTACCCTGTACCTGTAGGTAGTGGGTCTTGGAGAACACAAATATATTATGAGTGAACAAAAATGTAAGATGATATAGTAAAAAAAAAGTTGCTCACTGTCAGGGCTGGGCTCAGCACTTCCTTATCTGAGCTGGCCGCTCTGCTGTCAGCTAATTGCCAGCTCCTATCTCTCCACGGTTACTCAGCTGTTGATGATATCCTGCTCGTCAGTCCTGCCTACTTGAGCCGTCCAGTCCACAGGAACTCTGCCTTCGCCTTGGTCAACATCAGAGAAACTATGGCCTGCGATCCTTTGCTGACATCCCTTCTGGCTCCAGATCCTGCTTGCTGTTCCACTACATTGATTCCTGACTTCTGGCTTGGCTTACTATCCATTCCGGTTACTGAACTTTGGCTATTTTTTGACTACATTTGTTCTTTTTAATTTTATTATTAAACAAGTGTGATTTAACTGTACTTATGTCTCGACCTGATTTCATGGATTCTAACAGTAGGCAAAGGCCATGAATTCAGAAGATGCAGTCAATCCACTTGTTGGTAATATTTTTTCCAGATTGGATGAACTGGATCACCACATGGATCAGTTTGCCATGGCGTTACAAATGCTCCTCAGTCGCATGGCTTACCTGGTGCCATACCCCCCCGTGGCCGGGTTTACCCTTTGTCTTGGAGGATAAGGCCATGGAGGAGTATGTTGCAGACGCACTTTCTCGAGGTTTCATCCGCAAATCCTCATCTCCCACTGGTGCTGGTTTCTTCTTTGTGAAGAAGAAGAGTGGTGAACTGAGACCTTGTATTGATTATAGGGGTCTCAGTCATTTCACGATTAAGAATGCATTGTTTCATTCTTACCCGGTACTAAGAATGTAAGGGCTTACGCCTTGTCACAACAATTTTCCTCCACTTCCAAGTTGGAGTCGTTTCTGTGATTCCTCCTGATCATATTCTCACACCAGTCTCACTTCTCCTTTGGGTGACAAAATTCTTGCTTCTCAGATCCATGCTCCTCCTGAGAAATCTTGTGACTGCTGCTTTGTCCCAGAGAGACTCCGTACTGCCATGCTCCCGACATACCATTCTCCCAAGGCTGCTGGCCACAATTCTGGTGGCCTAGTCTATGTGCTGATGTCACTGCCTTTGTAGCTGCCTGTTCTGTGTGTGTTCAGAGTAAGACTCCATGACACCTTCCAGTGGGTCCAGTGGGTCTCCTGCAATCCATACCCAATAGAGAGAGGCCCTGGACCCACCTGTCTATGGATTTCATTGTGGAGTTACCAAACTCCCAGGGCAACACAGTTATCCTTATGGTGGTTGACCGGTTCTCAAAGATGTGTCATTGTATCCCACTTAAGGAGTTGCCCACGTCTAAGGATCTGGCTTCCATTTTTGCTCGGGAGATCTTTCGCTTACATGGGCTACCCAAGGTGATTGTCTCGGACAGGAGTAGTCAGTTTGTATCCCGGTTCTCGTGAGCCTTTTGTGCACAGTTGGGAATTCAGTTTGCTTTCTCCTCTGCATATCACCTGCAGTCTAATGGGGCTGCAGAACGAGCCAATCAGTCCTTGGAGCAATTCCTACATTGCTATATTTCTGACCATCATAACAATTGGTCAGACCTATTACCATGGGCAGAGTTTGCTCACAACAGTGCCTTGAATTATGCTTCCCGATTGTCCCCGGTTATGGCGAATTATGGTTTCCAACCTTCCATGTTGCCTGACTCGTTTCTTCCGCAGAATATTCCTGCGTTAAAGGAGCATCTCCGAGGTCTTCGTTCCACTTGGGCACAAGTCCAGGAGGCTTTGCGACATGCTAATGATAGGTACAGACTCCATGCTGACTGCAGACTCCTGCCTGCGCCTTCCTATCAGGTTGGGAACGGGGTCTGGCTGTCATCTAGCAACCTCTGACACTGAAGTTCGCACCTCGGTTTATTCGGCCTTTCCGTATTCTTCGTAGGATTAACCCAGTGGCTTACGCATTAGACCTGCATTCTAATATGCATATTTCAAATGTATTTCATGTCTCCTTATTAAAACCTTTGGTCTGCAACCGCTTAACCACCTCGGTACCACGTCCTCACCCTGTGCAGGTTGAGAACCATGGGGGGTATGAAGTACAGTCCATTGTTGACTCCCGTAGGTTCCGTGGGCACATACAGTACCTGGTGCATTGGCGAGGAACACACTGGGGTCTCATCCTCGGACGTACATGCCCATGTCCTCCTCCGTGATTTCCATAGACGTTTTTCCCTCAAGCCTGGGGGTCCTCCGAGGGGGAGGAGTCATTGAGGAGGGGGTACTGTCAGGGCTGGGCTCAGCCCTTCCTTTTCTGAGCTGGCCACTCAGCTGTAGGCTAATTGCCATCTCCTATCTCTCCACAGTCACTCAGCTTTTGATGATATCCTGCTCATCAGTCCTGCCTACTTAAGCCGTCCAGTCCACAGGAGCTCTGCCTTCGCCTTGGTCAGCATCACAGAAACTATCGCCTGTGATCCTGTTCAAGACTTGCTTTGCTGACATCCCTTCTGGCTCCAGATCCTGTTTGCTGTTCCACTACATTGATCTCTGACTTCTGGCTTGGCGGACTACTCCTGAGATATGTCACACTGTTCCTCCTGAAATATATCAGACTCACTAACAAAAGATCTGCCATGTTGTAGCCCTCTCCCATGGGGAATACTCATATATAATGACTCAACATCCAGGTAGCCCAAGATCGCCCAATTGACGTCCTTTTCCCCCCACAAATAGAGCTTTCTTTTGGTGGTATTTGATCACTTCTGCGGTTTTTATTTTTTGTGCTATAAACAAAAAAAAAACAATTTTGAAAAAAAAGCAATACTTTTTACTTTTTTGCTATAACAAATATCCCCCCCAAAAATATACAAAAATACATTTCTTCCTCAGTTTTGTAGCCCTCTCCCATGGGGAATACTCATATATAATGACTCAACATCCAGGTAGCCCAAGATCGTCTCAAGAAGAATGATACTTCACATGTAGAAGGTGTGGGGTGTCTTGAACATAAGAAGGCAATGTAAGCAAATGTTTGAAAAAAAAAAGACAACATATTAACTAATCTTTTTAGTCAGAGACCCACAGCCAGATATAACTGGCATAGTTGATGTGTTTACAAGTGACTTGTGAACCTTAGGTAAGGTATAAAATGCTGGTAAGTGGAGATTAGACACCTTAGGAAAAGATGCATCAATCACTTGTTTTTCAAGCAAAAAGTCCATAATGCAAAAAGATTCTTTTGATATTCCCTATTATTCTTTATTTTTAGAATCATTTCACACATTTGTTTATATTTAGCTCAATCCATAATGAAACCGTTGTCTCCCCTGTCAGCTGGCTTAACCACTTAAGGACTGGAAGATTTTCCCCCCTTAATGACCAGGCCATTTTTTGCGATACGGCACTGCGTCGCATTAACTGACAATTGCGCAGTCGTGCGACTCTGTACCAAAACAAAATTGACGTCCTTTTCCCCCCACAAATAGAGCTTTCTTTTGGTGGTATTTGATCACTTCTGCGGTTTTTATTTTTTGTGCTATAAACAAAAAAAAAACAATTTTGAAAAAAAAGCAATACTTTTTACTTTTTTGCTATAACAAATATCACTCAAAAAATATACAAAAATACATTTCTTCCTCAGTTTAGGCTGATATATATTCTTCTACATATTTTTGGTAAAAAAATCACAATAAGCATATATTAATTGGTTTGCGCAAAAGTTATAGCGTCAAAAAAATAGGGAATAGATTTATGGCATTTTTATTATTATTAATATTTTTTTTAGTAATTCAGTAATTTTTAGCAGGACTGCAACTTTGTGGCGGACAGATTGGATACCTAACTGACAATTTTAACACTTTTTTGGGAACCAGTGACATTATTACAGTAATCAGTGCTAAAAATATGCACTGTTATTGTACTAATGACACTGGCAGGGAAGGGGTTAACATCAGGGGTGATCAAGGGGTTAAATGTGTTCCCTGTAGGTGTTCTAACTGTATGGAGGATGGGCTGCCTGGGGAAACACACAGATCCATCTTCCTGCCTAGCAGAAAGACAGGATCTGTGTGATCTCCCCTGTCAGAATGGAGATTTGCCTTTTTTACACAGGCAGTTCCCCATTATGTCACTGCGGGGAGTGATCCTGGGTGGCTGGTGGACATCGAGTCTGCCTCACCCGCTGATGGGCTCCCCTGCTGGCCAGTGGGTGCACGCGCCCACAAGCTACGGTTCCAGAGCCGACGTACAATGACGGCGAATCGCGGGAACAAGACGACCTGCCGCAGTACAATGATGGCGGGTGGTCGGCAAATAGTTAAAGTGATTGTACAGCTTTGTTTTTTTTTTTTTTTAAATAACAACTATTTCATACTTACCTACTCTGTCCAAGGGTTTTGCACAGAGCAGCCCCGATCCTCTTTTACTGGGGTCCCCCAGCGGTGCTCCTGGCTTTTCCTCTTCTCAAGTGCCCCCACGGAGAGCCACTTTGCATGGGGGGCACTCGTGCAGGCACGCTCCCAAATCCTGCTGCTGCGCCCATTGATACAGACAGCAGGACTCGCCCCTGCCCCATACTTCCGTGTCACTGGATTTGATTGACAGCAGCCAATGGCTCCTGCTGCTGTCAATCTATCCAATGAGGACCCGAGACAGCGTCTGGAGCTGCTGTGCTTGTCCCCGTCGCTGGAACGATTGGGCTCAGGTAAGAAAAAGGGGGGCTCTGGGGGGCTGCTGCAGCACAAATGGTTTTTCACCTTAATGCATAGAATGCACTAAGGTGAAAAACTGTAAGGGTTTACAACTCCTTTAATCTCAATGGTATTGCAGTTAGACAAACCACATTAAGTAAACAATTCAGAATCTGTCAAATTGCCATGTCTATGGGAATTGTCAACAAAAAAATGATCAGTATCTAAGGACACTTGGCTGACCAAAATGGCAACATTGGTGTTTATTGTTAGGGAATGGACATGGGTAAAAGGAAGTCGAAAACCTCTCTTTCATAGCAAATGATAAATTATCATCCTCAAGGTTAAGGTTGTCTACCCTTGATCCCTCATTCTAAAGCTCTTTTAATGCTTTCAAAGCTCTATATTTCCTCGGTGGTCTCCAATTCTCAAGAAGGCCAACTTGTGTATCAATTTCTTTCTTAGAATGTACTATAAATAGCTAAAAATGATTTTCCTAGTGAATAAATTCACATTTTTAATAGTTTCAAGACATTGCTAATTTTGCTTGAGGGGCAAAAATTCTGACATTTTTAAATTACCACTGTTTCGTCCACCGATAGTGTTCTAGAGGAAGGTAATAATTTGATGGTCATCTACTGTTAATTTCTGTTGAATAAAAAATTATTCAGCTGCCCCTTTTTCAGTATTGTACCTGCGTTTGGATTTAGTATAGAGGTTTTTATTGCTGTCTGTTTTTCCACTTGGGAGATTTACCCTTCCTGGTGATCACTGTCACTGGGACGGGAATTGAGTGAAAACCTTTCAGTGTTGACAAATGTTCTGATGACAACTAAAAGAGGTGAATTTGGGGGAGATCATGGACTTTACAGGCACCAGTATTATAAGACAATTTTTTTTTCATAACAAACTTACAAAAATTCGTAATAAAAGCATATAAAAAGAATACAGACTTATGTAAACGATAATCAGCACATCCAACTCTAACCGCTAGACCAGGGTCAGTTTGTGTAACAACCAGCCATATGACGCTTCTTCAGGAGCCTATCAATATTTTTCACTTTAGTGAAAAAAATTAATAAGCTCCTGAAGAAGCGTCATATAGTGAAACATGTCGAGCTTGCATCCTTAAAACATTATCCTGCTCCCACTTTGCTGGGGGATATACTGTACCAGTGGTTGTTAAACTTATGCCACGTACACACGATCGGAATTTCGGCCCGCAAAAGACCGATGAGAGTTTTGTGACCGTGTGACTGAAAATGTGACCGTGTGTATGCTCCATCGGACTTTTGCTGGCCGAATTCCAGGCAGCAAAAGATTGAGAGCATGTCAATTTTTCGGTCGGGAAAAGTTCCTATCCGAAAATGCAATCATCTGTGGCAATTCCAACGTGCAAAATTCCTACGCATGCTCGAAAACAATTTGACGCATGCTCGGAAATTGAACTTCATTTTCTCGGCTCGTCGTAGTGTTGTACGTCACCGCGTTCTTGACGGTCGTAAGTTCAGCGAACTTTTGCGCGACCGTGTGTATGCAAGGCAAACTTGAGCGGAATCCGGTTGGAGAAGCCGTCATATCTTTTTCCGATGAGAAATCCGATCATGTGTACGTGGCATTACTGACCCTGGTACAGCGGTTAGAGTTGGATGTGCTGATTATCGTTTACATAAGTCTGTATTCTTTTTATATGCTTTTATTTAGAATTTTTGTAAGTTTGTTATGAATTTAAATTGTCTTTTAATATTGGTGCCTGTAAAATCCATGATCTCTCCCAAATGCACACACTTTAATTAATAGGATGTGGCACTTTTTACCATCATCTATACACCCAACTAAAAAATGGTTTTCTTTTGGATATACCTTAAATAAGAATGGGTTGATTGTATTAAAGTTGAAATTGCTGTCCTCAGCAACTAAATAGTAGCCCCCCATCTTAAACAAAAGGAATGAAACAAAATATAAATTACCCAGAAAAGTATAACGTACCTACCTTGAACCCCACCTTTTGAGTGCTTTGCCTTGGCAAGGTTAATGTCACCCGGGATCCTGGGAAATAAGTGGAAATCAACTCTCATGAAAATGTATTCCTGTAAGGAGGATCCTGCTTGATCAGGATCCTGTGACAATGCTGTGATGTCAAGCAGATAGAACGTGATTTTTCATTTTTCTTTTTTTGGGGTATTTTTTTTTTCAAAGCCTTAATGACTTTAAATAGGGGAGTGAAGGGTGTACTGCCTCCAGCAATTATTTAAATCCTCCCTCTTATATGATGTAACTTCCTTCCTTCATCATTGTGAGTTCCTGTATTGTTCCTGGAAGGCACACATTGAGACTCCTTTTGACTATGGAATGCTGTAAATACCAACAAACCACATGTTATTGTTTGACTTCTCTGCAGGCATTAAGGATATTTATGGATGATACATTTTTGGTACCTCTAACTGATGAAAATTATCTCCCATAGTTATCTCTGCTACATTCAGACCAGGCATTGAGGGATATGTCACATTACAACAATTGAAGTTGTATACATTGTGAAATCTTCAGCACTTGCTGTGTTTGCTTCAAACAAGTCTCATGAGAAAACATTGCTAAACATTTTTTATGACTCTTATCAGAGCTCTTATAGTTTTTCCTAAACATCAAAAATATTGCATAGCCTTCTTAGGATACCTTTTTTTTCAATCTTAAGGCCCCTTTCACACTGAGGAGTTTTTAAAGTGCCTTTGTGTCAAAAAAAAAAAAGAGCCTGAAAAGCTCAAGAAAAAAATTTCCCTTTAAAACCAATGAATGTTTGGGGAGCTAAAAAAAAGTGCACAAAAAACGCTCCTCTCTAATAAAATGAATTGGAACCACCTCAAAAACGCCTGCACTAAGCCATTTTGGTGGAGTTTCTAAATCACATGTCATTTAACCATTTGCCCACCGGACCATAGCCGAATGACGGCTACAGCGCAGTTGGATAATTCTGGGAGGGTGTATAATGACGTCCTCCCAGAATTGTGCTCCCCACACGCCCCTGGGGCGTGCACCTGCTAGTGTTCGTGCTCGCCGGGTTTTCGGAACCCGGCACATTATGGATTGGGGCAACAGACCAATACCAGCGCCCCTTTACCACGTGATTGCCCCATCCAATGATGAAGCGATCACTGTCAACAAATCAGCATCATGTCCGGTTTTCTCTCTCCTCACACCGATCATGTGAGGAGAGGAGGAGAAGCTGCAGTGTAAAGCTGCTTGATTTTTTTTGTTATACATTCTAAGTGCCCAGCAGTGCCCCATCAGTGCCCAGCAGTGGACATCTGTGCCCCATCAGTGCCCCATCAATGCACATCTGTGCCCCAGCAGTGCCACATCTGTGCCTCATCAGTGCACATCTTAGCCCCAGCAGTGCCACATCAGTACCCAGAAGTGCCACAACTGTGCCCAGCAGTGCTCTACAGTGCCCCAGCAGTGCCACATCTGTGCCCCATCAGTGTTCTACCGTGTGCCATCAGTGCACATCTGTGCCCTATCAGTGCCCAGCAGTGCCCCATCAGTGTACATCTTTGCCCCATCTGTGCCCAGCAGTGGTCATATGTGCCCCATCAGTGCCCCATCATTGCACATCTGTGCCCCATCAGTGTTCTACCGTGCGCCATCAGTGCACATCTGTGCCCTATCAGTTCCACATCAGTGCCCAGCAGTGCCCCATCAGTGCCCAGCAGTGGACATCTGTGCCCCATCAATGCGAATCTGTGCCCCAGCAGTGCCCCATCAGTGCACATCTGTGCCCCAGCAGTGCCACATCTGTGCCTATCAGTGCACATCTTTGACCCAGCAGTGCCAAATCAGTACCCAGCAGTGCCACATCTGTGCCCAGCAGTGCTCTACAGTGTCCAGCAGTGCCACATCTGTGCCTCATCAGTATTCTACCGTGTGCCATCAGTGCACATCTGTGCCCTATCAGTGCCCAGCAGTGCCCTATCAATGCACATCTGTGCCCCATCAGTGCCACAGCAGTGCTCTACAGTTTTCCATCAGTGCACATCTGTGCCACATCAGTGCCCAGCAGTGCCCCATCTGTGTCCAGCAGTTCTCTACAGTGCCCCATTAGTGCACATCTGTGCATCTTATGTGCATCTTCTGTGCCCCATCAGTGCCCCATGAGTGCACATCTGTGCTCTACAGTGCCACATCAGTGCCCATCAGTGCCACATCTGTGCTCTACAGTGCCACATCAGTGCCTTACAGTGCCACATCTGTGCTCTACAGTGCCACATCAGTGCCCTAGAGTGCTACATCTGTGCTACATCAGAACCACATCTGTGCTCTACAGTGCCCCATCAGTGCCACTAAAGTGCTCTTTAGTGCCAATACAGTGCTCATCAGTGCCACCCTATCAGTGGAGCTGCATGACGCCCATCATTTTCATTTTCTTTCCACATTTTCCAAAAACTTGTGGAAAAAAACGACATGTTCAAAAGGCTCATTGTGCCTCATAGAATATATGTTGGGATGTTTTCTCTCCAAAATTGGGTCATTTTGTGGGAGTTTCCATTGTCCTGGTGCTCCAAGACCTTCAAAGTGTGATAGGTTGTCAGGAAATGATATGTATAATTTACAGTATGTCCCTAGAACGCCTGATGGTGCTCCCTGCTGTTGGGCCTCTGTATGTGGCAAGGCTGTGTAAAAGTCTCGCACATGTGGTATCACCTTACTCAAGAGGAGTAGCAGAATGTGTTTTGGGGGGTAGTTGTAAGTATGCATATGCCATGTGAGAGAAATAACCTGTTAATATGACAATTTTGTGAAAAAAAATCTTAATTTTGCAAAGAATTGTGGGAAGAAATTAAACCGTGAAAAAACGAATCATGCCTCTTACTAAATACCTTGGAATGTCTACTTTCCAAAAATGGGTCATTTGGGGGGTATTTGATTTTTACTTCCCTGGCTTGTTAGTGTCTCAAGAAATGAGGGCGTCAGTACATCAGGTCTGATCAATTTTTAATGATTGACAGTGGCACTATAGCTTGTAGACTCTATAACTTTCATAAAGACCAAAAAAAAACCAAAAAAACATATTGGGGTTATTTTTACCAAAGATATGTAGCAGTATACATTTTGGCCAAAATTTATGAAGAAAAATTACTAATTTGCTAAATTTTATAACAGAAACAAACAAAAATGCACTTTTTAGCAAGATTTTCTGTTTTTTTTTTTTACTTATAGCGCAAAAAAAAAAAAAAAACAGTGGTGATTAAATACCACCAAAGAAAGCTCTACAGTAAAACCTTGGTTTGCGAGCATAATTTGTTCCAGAAACATGCTTGTAATCCAAAGCACTTGTATATCAAAGCATTTTTTTACAGGGTATAAAAGAGAAGAGAGGCACCCATATTGCTACACTTAGAGGCTCCTCTCTTCTTTTTTATACTTCAGTTGTGACATGACGCTACTCTTATATCAAGACATCGCTTATATATCAAGGCAAAATTTATTAAAACATTTTGCTTGTCTTGCAAAACGCTCTCAAACCAAGTTACTCTCAAACCAAGGTTTTACTGTATTTGTATGAAAAAAAAGGACAAAAAATTCTTATGGGTACAATGTTGCATGACTGAGTAATTGTCATTCAAAGTGTGACAGCACTGAAAGCTGAAAATTGGCCTGGTTAGGAAGGGGGTTTAAGTGCCCAGTGGGCAAGTGGTTAAGAACTGCACCAAAAGTGCTGCAAAAGCGCTCCATTAACACATAGGCGTTTTACTGGCAGTTTTGAAGCGAACCAGTGTGATAATTCCCTAACACTAAATGTCGGTTTACAAAGCTGGTAATGGCCCAGTAAAATGACCGTAAACTAAATCAAGTTTGTGATATAACAGTAAGGCGGAGCATCTGAATTGGCAGGTCGTTTTGTTTATTGGAATTCAGCATACCGTTTTCCACTTCCAATTCTTTCATATAGATCTTCCCTACGAAAGCTTTTGGCAGTTCTGGCAATGGACCGAAAACGACGCAAGGGCAGCTATTGGCTACTGGCTATGAACTTCCTTATTCTAGTCCGGTCCTATGTCATCGCGTTCTAAATGATCGGACTTTGTTGGGATGGTGTGCAGGCAAGTCCGTTTCGTCTGAACTCCGTCGGAGCTCCGTCGAAAAGTCCTTCGGAGTTCAGGCGGATGAGAAGTCCGCTCATGTGTACACGGCATTATTAAAAACCTGCATCCTCAGAACCCTAAACCCACGGTTGATCCCTTTATTTAGAATAATGATGTGTAAACTTTGGGCTCTATATAAATCCTGTAATCCTGTACTAATAATTATTATGTATACTGTATACCAGGGATCCTCAAACTTCGGCCCTCCAGCTGTTGCGGAACTACGTGTCCAATGAGGCATTGTAAAACTCTGACATTCACAGACATGACTAGGCATGATGGGAATTGTAGTTCCTGAACAAGTGGAGGGCCATAGTTTGAAGACCCCTGCTGTATACTATTAATTTAGTAAAAAAAAAGTGATCCAATTTGTTCATACAAGGAATACATCAATTGGAAACACCTTGGACTGACAAATCGTGGTGTAATACTTATAAATATGAATAGCAAGTGATATATTGGGCATACTGTTATTTTTGAAGGATTAGCAACGGTAGCCTAGATATTTCTCAAATTATATTTCCTTCATAAAATGTGAATTTAGGTAGAAATAATTCCTCTCTATTATTTCTAAAAAAAAAAAAAATTACATTAAAAAAAAATGTTTTCAATATACCATAAGGAGTTTTTTATGACATTACTGTAGTGAGGGCAGGAGGTCAGCGGTGGAGGTATTAGGTATTCCCGTTGTGTGGGTTGCATATCTATATAATACTGTTAGACAGTGTAACTGCTCCTCATCAATGGACACAGAACAAAGGCAGGTTAGAATAGCATAACTTTCTACAAGCTGCACAGAAAGTATTGTTGAAGTCCCATGTTTTCATTGTGTCTTAAATCACTTCCTCAGGGAGGCAGTTTAGAGGGCCGCACACATTTTTATAATTACATCCATCCCCGGTGTAGCTTTACAGTTCACACACACACACAAATATAGAATTCTCAGTCACTTCAAAACACATATCAAATTTCAAACACAACGCAGAGTCCGTCACAAACACCGAGATCAGGCTGCATGGCTGGAAAGAAAAGAAAGGGATGTCAAGAGAAAAACAAAAAAAAAAAGGAAACAAAAAAATTAAAATGTTATTTCAAAATCCACCTGTTTAGGTAATGAATCATAAATATAGTTCAACTATGAAAGCCTGTCTATTTTGCCCCAAGGAGGTCTGCATTTCCTACCTGTCCAAATGCCAGATCTTTAGACTTGTTTTACCAAAAAGCAGATTTGAATTTTGGCCTGTTTTATTCTCTTGGTGGCCTCTTAACATGCAAAGATTAATGTTGTTTTTTTACAATAACCTTGGGATGTACTGACCATGTGCAAAAACAGAATTCTCAGGGTTGGTAGAAAATTAAGTAAAAAAAAATTAAATTTGCTGAAATATGTTTGTCAGTTTCTGTTAATGATAACAAAACAATTAGTCAACGACAGATAGGCATATTGTAAAGATAAGAGTGGGATCTTATACAAAGTAGCAGTGGTTTGTATTATAAAAGACCATCTGAATGACCTTGTGGTTCAAGCCACAGGTCCGTTTGGACTGGCATATGAATGAAAGGTAAAGCATCATGGTAGGTGAGACCTGTTGACAAAATGAAGATAGAACGGGGGAGAGGAGGAGAGGGAAGGGAGAGGGAAGTAGGTAACATTCCTGCAGGCTCAGGTATCACTAGAGTCGATCAAAGTTGACAAGGCTGGTCAGATGCAGGGTGGGAAAATCATAGAATCACCAGGGTGCCCACTCCCCACACTTTAAAAAACTTAAAGTGGGAATCGTGTAATATACTGGTCATCATTTCATTGACCATCAGGGTGGCCAGGTTGTCCTTCACCACTGCAAATGAAACAGAGGGTTTCTTCCCGGCCCTGGCTATGGTAGGTTTGGCGGCTCAAAACAAAATGGTTGCCAATTTCTGCTGGTATCGTGCAAAATAATTGGGCAAATTTTGCATCTTTGTGAATGAGCACATGGAACAAAGTCTGTAGAAGCTCAAAAACTGTGGACTAGAATTCCAATAAGCATGGGCAGGACCACCAGATCTGAACAACATTCCCGCGATGGCTGCAGCCCCTAAACCATCCATCACTTTAGGACAGGTTTACACTAGCTGTGTGGGCCGGAACCCAATATCATCGAGGCTGAGTACTTTGGGATAACTGTCCCTTTGGTAACTTGTGCACTGCCTAGGGTAGCATAAACAAGGGTAGCACTGAGTGTGTTTTTCTGGTTTACACAGCACAGTCCTACCTGGCAGGGCAGGAGACTTGACTCTTTTCCACTGTAGCTTTAAATTTACCAACAGGTCTCCCCTCCATCCCCACCTTGTGACTGGATAGAAAAGGGAGAAGCAGCAGACCAATGAGCGCATCTTATGCCTAGCAGCATGCTTCTTGTACGGCAGAACACTTGATTGGCTACTCGTGCTGCTGCTTCTCCCTCAGTCTGAATTCTGCTGTTCATGGACTGCAAGAGGATGTGTCACGTACCTTGTACATAATCCCAACTTCAGGACTTGAGAATGAGGGACACTTAACCACTTGACGACCGCCTCACGCCGATGTACGTCGGCAAAGTGGCACAGACAGGCAAAATCACGTACATGGTACGTGATTTGCCTTCCGCGGGTGGGGGGTCCGATCGGACCCCCCCCGGTGCCGGAGGCGGTCGTCGTTTGTCCAGCGGCGATCGGTGGTGAGGGGGAGACCATCCGTTCGTGGCCCCCCCCTCGCGATCGCCGCCGGCCAATCAAATCATTCCTTTGCTGCTGTATGCTAAACAGCAGCAAAGGAAATGATGTCATCTCCCCTCGGCTCGGTAATTTCCGTTCCGGCCCGAGGAGAGAAGACATCTATGTGAGTGCACCAACACACACACACACACAGTAGAACATGCCAGGCACACAAAACACCCCGATCCCCCCCCCCCGATCGCCCCCCGATCCCCCCCAATCACCCCCCCCTGTCACAAACTGACACCAGCAGTTTTATTTTTTTTTTTTTTTCTGATTACTGCATAGTGTCAGTTTGTGACAGTTACAGTGTTGGGACAATTACTGTTACCCCCCTTTAGGTCTAGGGTACCCCCCTAACCCCCCCTAATAAAGTTTTAACCCCTTGATCACCCCCTGTCACCAGTGTCACTAAGCGATCATTTTTCTGATCGCTGTATTAGTGTCGCTGGTGACGCTAGTTAGGGACATAAATATTTAGGTTCGCCGTCAGCGTTTTATAGCGTCAGGGACCCCCATATACTACCGAATAAATGTTTTAACCCCTTGATTGCCCCCTAGTTAACCCTTTCACCACTGATCACCGTATAACCGTTACGGTTGACGCTGGTTAGTTTGTTTATTTTTTATAGTGTCAGGGCACCCGCCGTTTATTACCGAATAAAGGTTTAGCCCCCTGATCGCCCGGCGGTGATATGTGTCGCCCCAGGCAGCGTCAGATTAGCGCCAGTACCGCTAACACCCACGCACGCAGCATGCGCCTCCCTTAGTGGTATAGTATCTGATCGGATCAATATCTGATCCGATCAGATCTATACTAGCGTCCCCAGCAGTTTAGGGTTCCCAAAAACGCAGTGTTAGCGGGATCAGCCCAGATACCCGCTAGCACCTGCGTTTTTCCCCTACGCCCGGCCCAGCCCAGCCCACCCAAGTGCAGTATCGATCGATCACTGTCACTTACAAAAGACTAAACGCATAACTGCAGCGTTCGCAGAGTCAGGCCTGATCCCTGCGATCGCTAACAGTTTTTTTGGTAGTATTTTGGTGAACTGGCAAGCACCAGCCCCAGGCAGGGTCAGGTTAGCGCCAGTACCGCTAACACCCACGCACGCAGCATACGCCTCCCTTAGTGGTATAGTATCTGAACGGATCAATATCTGATCCGATCAGATCTATACTAGTGTCCCCAGCAGTTTAGGGTTCCCAAAAACGCAGTGTTAGCGGAATCAGCCCAGATACCTGCTAGCACCTGCGTTTTGCCCCTCCGCCCGGCCCAGCCCACCCAAGTGCAGTATCGATCGATCACTGACACTTACAAAACACTAAATGCATAACTGCAGCGTTCGCAGAGTCAGGCCTGAAAAAAGATATTGTGTCTGCAGCTAGCGCGGATATAGGCGTGACACCCGCTATTATTGTCCCTCCTGTCCTGACAATCCTGGTCTTTGCATTGGTGAATGTTTTGAACGCTACCATGCACTAGTTGAGTATTAGCGTAGGGTACAGCATTGCACAGACTAGGCACACTTTCACAGGGTCTCCCAAGATGCCATCGCATTTTGAGAGACCCGAACCTGGAACCGGTTACAGTTATAAAAGTTAGTTACAAAAAAAGTGTAAAAAAAAAAAAAAAAAAAAATATATAAAATAAAAAAAAATAGTTGTCGTTTTATTGTTCTCTCTCTCTCTATTCGCTCTATTGTTCTGCTCTTTTTTACTGTATTCTATTCTGCAATGTTTTATTGTTATTATGTTTTATCATGTTTGCTTTTCAGGTATGCAATTTTTTATACTTTACCGTTTACTGTGCTTTATTGTTAACCATTTTTTTGTCTTCAGGTACGCCATTCACAACTTTGAGTGGTTATACCAGAATGATGCCTGCAGGTTTAGGTATCATCTTGGTATCATTCTTTTCAGCCAGCGGTCGGCTTTCATGTAAAAGCAATCCTAGCGGCTAATTAGCCTCTAGACTGCTTTTACAAGCCGTGGGAGGGAATGCCCCCCCCCACCGTCTTCCGTGTTTTTCTCTGGCTCTCCTGTCTCAACAGGGAACCTGAAAATGCAGCCGGTGATTCAGCCAGCTGACCATAGAGCTGATCAGAGACCAGAGTGGCTCCAAACATCGCTATGGCCTAAGAAACCGGAAGCTACGAGCATTTTATGACTTAGATTTCGCTGGATGTAAATAGCGCCATTGGGAAATTGGGGAAGCATTTTATCACACCGATCTTGGTGTGGTCAGATGCTTTGAGGGCAGAGGAGAGATCTAGGGTCTAATAGACCCCAATTTTTTCAAAAAAGAGTACCTGTCACTACCTATTGCTATCATAGGGGATATTTACATTCCCCGAGATAACAATAAAAATGATTAAAAAAAAATAAAAATGAAAGGAACAGTTTAAAAATAAGATAAAAAAGCAAAAAAATAATAAAGAAAAAAAAAAAAAAAAAAAAAAAAGCACCCCTGTCGCCCCCTGCTCTCGCACTAAGGCGAACGCAAGCGGCGGTCTGTCGTCAAACGTAAACAGCAATTGCACCATGCATGTGAGGTATCACTGCGAAGGTTAGATCGAGGGCAGTAATTTTTGTAGTAGACCTCCTCTGTAAATCTAAAGTGGTAACCTGTAAAGGCTTTTAAAGGCTTTTAAAAATGTATTTATTTTGTTGCCACTGCACGTTTGTGCGCAATTGTAAAGCATGTCATGTTTGGTATCCATGTACTCGGCCTAAGATCATCTTTTTTATTTCATCAAACATTTGGGCAATATAGTGTGTTTTAGTGCATTAAAATTTAAAAAAGTGTGTTTATTCCCCAAAAAATGCGTTTGAAAAATCGCTGCGCAAATACTGTGTGAAAAAAAAAAATGAAACACCCACCATTTTAATCTGTAGGGCATTTGCTTTAAAAAAATATATAATGTTTGGGGGTTCAAAGTAATTTTCTTGCAAAAAAAAAAAACTTTTTCATGTAAACAATAAGTGTCAGAAAGGGCTTTGTCTTCAAGTGGTTAGAAGAGTGGGTGATGTGTGACATAAGCTTCTAAATGTTGTGCATAAAATGCCAGGACAGTTCAAAACCCCCCCAAATGACCCCATTTTGGAAAGTAGACACCCCAAGCTATTTGCTGAGAGGCATGTCGAGTCCATGGAATATTTTATATTGCGACACAAGTTGCGGGAAAGAGACAATTTTTTTTTTTTTGCACAAAATTGTCACTAAATGATATATTGCTCAAACATGCCATGGGAATATGTGAAATTACACCCCAAAATACATTCTGCTGCTTCTCCTGAGTATGGGGATACCACATGTGTGAGACTTTTTGGGAGCCTAGCCGCGTACGGAACCCCGAAAACCAAGCACCGCCTTCAGGCTTTCTAAGGGCGTGAATTTTTGATTTCTCTCTTGACTGCTTATCACAGTTTCGGAGACCATGGAATGCCCAGGTGGCACAAACCCCCCCCCCCAAATGACCCCATTTTGGAAAGTAGACACCCCAAGCTATTTGATGAGAGGTATAGTGAGTATTTTGCAGACCTCACTTTTTGTCACAAAGTTTTGAAAATTGAAAAAAGAAAAAAAAAAAAGTTTTTTCTTGTCTTTCTTCATTTTCAAAAACAAATGAGAGCTGCAAAATACTCACCATGCCTCTCAGCAAATAGCTTGGGGTGTCTACTTTCCAAAATGGGGTCATTTGGGGGGGTTTTGTGCCACCTGGGCATTCCATGGCCTCCGAAACTGTGATAGGCAGTGAAGAGTGAAATCAAAAATTTTCACCCTTAGAAATCCTGAAGGCGGTGATTGGTTTTCGGGGTCCCGTACACGGCTAGGCTCCCAAAAAGTCCCACACATGTGGTATCCCCGTACTCAGGAGAAGTAGCTAAATGTATTTTGGGGTGCAATTCCACATATGCCCATGGCCTGTGTGAGCAATATATCATTTAGTGACAACTTTGTGCAAAAAAAAAAAAAATGTGTCACTTTCCCGCAACTTGTGTCAAAATATAAAATATTCCATGGACTCAATATGCCTCTCTGGAAATAGCTTGGGGTGTCTACTTTCCAAAATGGGGTCATTTGGGGGGTTTTGTGCCACCTGGGCATTCCATGGCCTCCGAAACTGTGATAGGCAGTAAAGAGTGAAATCATAAATTTACGCCCTTAGAAATCCTGAAGGCGGTGATTGGATTTCGGGGCCCCGTACGCGGCTAGGCTCCCAAAAAGTCCCACACATGTGGTATCCCCATATTCAGGAGAAGCAGCAGAATGTATTTTGGGGTGCAATTCCACATAGGCCCATGGCCTGTGTGAGCAATATATCATTTAGTGACAACTTTTTGTAAATATTTTTTTTTTTTTGTCATTATTCAATCACTTGGGACAAAAAAAATAAATATTCAATGGGTTCAACATGCCTCTCAGCAATTTCCTTGGGGTGTCTACTTTCCATAATGGGGTCATTTGGGGGGGTTTTGTACTGCCCTGCCATTTTAGCACCTCAAGAAATGACATAGGCAGTCATAAACTAAAAGCTGTGTAAATTACAGAAAATGTACCCTAGTTTGTAGACGCTATAACTTTTGCGCAAACCAATAAATATACGCTTATTGACATTTTTTTTACCAAAAACATGTGGCCGAATACATTTTGGCCTAAATGTATGACTAAAATTGAGTTTATTGGATTTTTTTTATAACAAAAAGTAGAAAATATCATTTTTTTTCAAAATTTTCGGTCTTTTTCCATTTATAGCGCAAAAAATAAAAACCGCAGAGGTGATCAAATACCATCAAAAGAAAGCTCTATTTGTGGGAAGAAAAGGACGCAAATTTCGTTTGGGTACAGCATTGCATGACCGCGCAATTAGCAGTTAAAGCGACGCAGTGCCAAATTGGAAAAAGACCTCTGGTCCTTAGGCAGCATAATGGTCCGGGGCTCAAGTGGTTAAGGAATGTAGTGGGTGTGGCCAAACGATTAACAGTGGGAAGGACTTAAGGGGCATGGATAAACAAAATCCAGGATTCCTTGTACCTATAAAATATGCCTTTATTGCTATGCCAGAGGCGAGAGTCTCACAGACACAAATAAACCTCAGCACAATAATTTAAAAAAGAAGAAAAGAAAAAAGCTCCATTACATATAGTTTTGCAGACACTGAAAGTAGACAGAGAGCAAACACTTTATTTACGCCCACGGTAAATAGTGAGGAACTGCTTTGCAACCAGCAACTGTGAAGACAATGAACACTTTAGTCAGAAGTATATAATGTACGACATGTGTATGTAGTGCAGGAGTCTGTAAGGTAGAGTGCAGATTCAGGGGTGTGCCAGGTTAAGGATATTGTACATAACACAGAGTGAAGAGGTCCAGGGTGTGTAATCCAATGCATTCAAGGATCAGGAGTATGTAATGCACTGTAGTCAGTGCTGGGTTTAAGAGTACATGACACACAAAGAGCAGGGTCCAGGAGTATATAATGCACAGAATGCATTGAACAAGAGTATTATACACAGAATGCAGGGGATAGGAGTGTGTAATGAATAGTAGGAGTCAGGAGAACAAAACAAAAAAGAGTTCAGGAGTCAGGGTTTCGAACACATAGTGTTGGGGCCAGGAGAGTGCAAAATTCCCCTGCAAGCAATAATCTTCCCCACTTCACCCTTTCATAAAAAATCACCACTCTCTTCATTCCAAAAAAATCTAGCACTAATCCGCACACTAACCCCTTCCCCCCAGCAAACATCCTCTCTCCCCCTCCCAGAACAACCCCCCCCCCCATTCCCCCTCCCAACACAAATCTTATTCCCCCTTCCTCAGCAAAAATCCTCCTCCACCCTCCCCTTCTACTACAATCCCCTCTTCTTCCATAGTCCAGCACAAATCCCCACCCCTCAATTTCCCCTTGAAACACAAATCCTCTTTCTTTCCCAGCACAAATTCTCCATCATCTCAATCCCTCCAACCAGAATAATTCCTCTAACACCCACAAATTTTCCCTCCCAGCACAACCCCCCCCCCCATTCCAGTACAAATCCTCTCCTACCCAATTCCTCTCTCCAAATCCCCCCCCCCCGGCACAAATCCTCCTTCCCCACCAATCCCCCTCCCAGCACCACAAATCCCCACAAATGTATTCTCCCAGCAAAGATTTTCTGTGCCCCTTCAAGCAGAAATCCCCTCAAATCCCCCGTCTAGAACAAATATTCCCCCTCCCAGCATAAGTCTAGTGTAAGTTCTGGCACTGGGCTCCACTAACTTGCCTGGCAGGGACATGCTAGTGCTGGCACCCAGGACAACTGCCCCGCATATGCTTTAGGGTACCCGGGGTCCCAGGAGGCACAATGCACTCCCTCTATGGCAGCCAACATCTCTTTAATTTGAGGGGTTAAGGAGATATGTACTGGGGGCACTTTGAGAGAGGAGAGGACTTGTGCTAGAAGGAGGTTATGGGGGTTGGACTTCAAACCTAACCCCCCCCCCCTTTCTAGCATTAGTCCTCTTACCCCCTTCCACCAAATCACGCCTACTTGTTTACATCTTTGTTACCTGCTCCCCCCTTCCTAATCACTGTGTCCCACCTTCTCAGTCACTGTGTCCCGTCCCACCTGGTCACTGTGTTCTTCTCTTCTGCAAGTCCCCATGTCTATTGACAGCGCACACACTGTCAAGCACGTGAACGAACACATGCACTTCTGCATGCAGGTGATTGCTTAGCCATGATTCTATGTGCAGAGCCATGAGTAAAGATATGTGCATCGACCTTTGCCCTCATTTTGGCTATATTCTTATTTTATGAATATTTTGAATACAGTGGTACTTATACATATTTATATGTTACTTATAGATGGATGGTTGTCGCTTGCTCCTGATGAGTAATGGTTCACGAAACGCATCGAGCATACTGTGCGACAACTCTATTGATCGACCAATAAATGACCAATCCAATGTACCCATTATTGCTGATTTGATTGCTGTATTTTTATTGCTGCAAATTTGCTGTAGCTATGATCTTAATGTAACATTTAATTCCTTCTATATCTTGCAACATGGTTACAATTGTAAAACAATGTTTTAATAAAGTACCTTTTGAAATGTGCATTTACCTTTGGTATATGGATCAATGTATTCACACTTAGGTCGTGCTCACTGTATGAATCTTTGGAAACACACCTCATTTAAAGTCCCAAACCCTTTTCTCTATTTTTGGCAACGCCACAGGGATGGAGGTGCACATTTACATGCACCTCATTTAAAGTCCCAAACTTTTTTCTTTTTTGTCTAGTATTACTCAGGGATGGAAGTGTGCTACCAAGTTGATTGCAAGTGACCAACCCCTTGATGTCTACACTTCATAGACACTTGGGGAGCTGTTCCCACAAACCATGGGTTCCGCTTTAAAATGCCCATTTCTTGTTACTCTCCATGTTCCAATTTACAGTCATCATTTTTGAATCTCACAACCGGCTCCTTGGCGGCCACGGCGTTGCCCATCGGGCTGTCTGCCCCTTGTCCACCTGTGGGAGCTGCGATGCGCCTCGGCTGCTCTCCCCTGTCCCCCGCCCGGGGGCGGGGGCGGGCATTGCCGTGACACACCGGCGCCACGCCTCCCATGCCGACCGCAGCGTCACTATGTGATGTCTGCGGGTCGTCATGTGGTTTTTCCATCGGCGCTCGTGATTGGGGGGGTTCGGAACACTTGACCAGCTGTCACTGGTCGGGTGATGACGTAATCCCTCATAAGAGTGTGGAGTGACACGTGTGGCCTGAACGGTTTAGGAGATATCCCCTGTATTTGCATGTGCCGACGTCATGAAGCAAACTGAAGCAACGGCACGTATGTAACAGCGTCGGAGCCACGATATCCGGAAGTAACCCACAGGAGTGATGTCACCAGTCGGTGCTGTGTATGGGCACCGCAGCGAGGGCTTCGATCTCAAGTGAGTATTACATAATGAGCTAGCATGCTATGCATACTAACTCATTATGCCTTTGTCTTGCAGGTGTTTTTTTTTCAAAGTGGGGTTACAACCACTTTAATATGTGCCTTCATCTCTGCCTGGGGTTCAGCTTCCAAATATCATGATAAAGAGATGTCAGAAACTCCACAATTGAAGTGATATTTGTCTGCTTTTCACTTCTGGGCAACATTGGAACCAAATGGTGGATGGCCTGTAGTTTTCAGTGGAGATTCCCAAGGTGAAGATTTATAAGGGGAGAGGACAGATAAGTGTAGGATTTAGGAGAGATATATGGGATTATGAAAATACAGTATTTCTCTCATACTTGGTCTGCTTTAAAATGAATGAAGCCTCTCTGCAGCCTTTGATACTGTTGACCATCCCCCTCCTCCTCAAAAAGCTCCACTCTTTTGGCCTTCAAGACTCTGCTCTCTCCTGGTTGTCCTCCTATCTATCACAGCACTCCTTCATTGTTACCTATAACTCTATCTCCTCCCCACCACTTCCTCTTTCTGTAGGGGTCCCCCCAGGGCTCTGTCCTCGGACCCCTCCTCTTCTCCATCTACACCTTCTCCCTTGATAAACTCCCATGTGATAGGGTTGAAATAATGACTTAGAGTTCCACTGTAATTGTGTACGTATCAATTGTTCTATTTAAATTGTTTGTGCTCCTTTCTTACCTGTGTACGTATCAATTGTTCTATTTAAATTGTTTGTGCTCCTTTCTTACCTGTGTACGTATCAATTGTTCTATTTAAATTGTTTGTGCTTTTCTCTTCTGTGTACGTATCAATCTGTATCTAGATGGAATTTGGAACTGCTGAATAATCATTACATGTTCGCTAATGAGAAACTCTTTGTACCTTAACCTCATTTGGTAATGCCGATAAGATTACTGCTTGTATAATTGCCTATAAAAGGCCTTTGAAAGAGTAAAGGCATCAGTCCTTTATGCTGAGAACTGTGATACAGACATACCTGACTCTGTGTCATCTTTCTTATAGAAGCAATAATTTGGCAAAGCAATATAAACTTAAGCAACTTGTTTATAAGTTGAATCTAACATTTTGGCGCCCGAACAGGGACCCACCAAGTTGCTACAAGAGGTGGCTGAGCTACGCTGATGGAACGAAAGGACAGGCATTCCGGGAACCACAGATCAAAAAACCTGGCCAGGTAAGAAAAAGCTTTATTTTTCTTATATTCTGTGCTCCCCTGATTTGTGCCTATCCATTCTGTCAGTTACGGTTCTCCTGGTTTTAAAACACCAGCCTCTGTAGTGGTGAGTCTAGAATTACTGCATATTTTAGTTTATATTGCTGGAATTATTTGTTTGTTTTGTTGTCTGTGTCTGTCTTGTCTGTCTTGTTGAGAAAGTGAATGAGCCTTGTCAAGGATGGTATGAGTTAGAAGGGGATTGCCGAACTAAGCAACGGAATGCGCCTTACCTCACATGATTGGGAACTTGAGGGCTTGTGAGCTTGGGGGTCTGACGCTTATGCTTAACCTCACATCTAACTCATAAACCATAGACGGGTTGAGAGTATAAGCCCTGTCTGCTCCATAAAGCAGGGATAAGAGTGCATGAGAGGGATCCCAGATACGAGGGGGGGAATAAGGTCTCCACAAAGTCCGGAGATCTAGTCGGATACCTGGCCACTTAAAGGAATGCTTGTATATGTTGTAGCCGCATTTTTGTATATGTTGTAGCCGCATTCTGGTTTGTTATTGGGCTAGCATATAAAGTAATTATTTGTTATTGGGCTAGCATATAAAGTAATTGGATTTCAGAAATCTCATTCCGGGAGAGGTTTTTAGTATTCTAGCACCCTAGGAGGAAGGCAACGAGGAACTAGTGTAACTTAGCTGGTTTGTTATTGGGCTAGCATATAAAGTAATTATTCATTCTTGTATATGTTGTAGCCGCATTATATTGTACACTAAGTGTCCCACACGCTACCTAGGCAGGACTGTTAGAATGGGCCAGAGGAACACAAAACCCCGTCAGGGAATTGTGGCGCACTATACGGTGCCACAGATAATTAAGAACATTTATGGGAAAACCGAAGCACAGGACTTAAAGGATGTCCTTCGTAAATTTAAGGTGAAAGGAGCAGCGGGCTTAGACCCGGATGTATGGAGTGAAATAAAAAGGGACAGACAAGGAGAGGTGTTGGAGAAGCAATGGATGCGTCAGGTTCAATGCTTAATTAAGGTCTCAAATAGAGCGAAAGAAGAGGGGTGGAAGTATAATCCAGATTGTGATGGTTGGGATATGAAAGATAGAAGAACAAAAAATGTCGAGGCTCCCAGCTCAGCCATCCCACCCCCATACACTGACGTAGAACGCAAACCACACAAGATATATCCGGTACTTGAGGGGAGAGGATGGGTTTGGCAGGATTGTGGAGCACAAAACCCAGAATGGGCAGCAGAATGTGTGCATTGTGGGACACAAAAACCTCATCCAGAAACTGTAGCTCCCGTACGCACTGATACACGCATTGTTCAGGTAAACAATCCAGAATTTGGACAAGCAGCCCATCCAAATGCCCCGCCTACTGTCACTCGTAGAATGCAAATAAGGACTTGGGCACCATGGTCGGCAGACACCCTTATGGCATTAATACAGAGCGCCCCAGACCCGGTAGCAAAGCCAGCTGCTTTTTGTAGATTTGTGACACAGTTAATGAATACACATGAAGCGACCTGGCAGGATGGGGAGGATCTATGCAGACACAAAATGACTCTGACCCTGTTTAACCAGTTTATGACAGAAATAGGTCCACACAGACCTGCAGGACAAGTTGATGGGGAGGGCAACCTGGAGGCAGGACATGTCAGACATATAGACTCAAGGGCCCCTTTTATTGCTAGATTAGAAGCTTTTTGTCAGGCAAAACAACAGGAGAGGGGGTCCATATCACCCATGAAGCAAATGCCAGGACAGACTGTATCGGAATTTTACTTATCTATGGAAAGTATGATGGCAGATGAGGGATTGGACTTGGCCCTGCCAGTCACAATCCGAGCCTTCAATAGACAATTTATGGAGGGATTAATTCCACAGATAAGTGAGAGACTGAAAGCCTGCACACCAGAGTGGAGGGCAACTAGAGATAGAGGGACGTTGTTACAAAAAGCGCAAGGCATAGAGGCGGACTTAGCAGAAACCAAAGGGAGGAAATCTCATGCTATCAACGCACTCGGGGGTCCCCAAGAGCAAGGTAGAGGTTCCTTTCGCAAACCCCTTACCTGTCACTACTGTAACAAGATTGGTCACATCAGACGCAACTGTAGGAAAAGAATAAGGGATGAAGGAGAGGAAGGTGTTGATTCTCCAGTTAATCAGAGAAGGAACCAGCCCAGGGACAACAAAAATAGTCATATCAGGCAGCAGGGAGATGGTCCACGAGCATGACTCACCCCGGTTTTAGAAAAATCCAAAACAACAATGCTTAAGACAAATATAACGGTTGGTAATAAGAAAATCTCTTGTTTAGTCGATACAGGAGCTTCACGCTCGTTACTTTCTGACTCTGAACTACTCCCTGGCCAAAAATCACCTGACACTTTACTAATAACTGGATATGATGGCATTTTAGCCGATGCCCCACTTACAAAACCTCTGAAAGTTAAAGTAGGAAACCACATGTTCCTTTCACGCTTTCTGGTATCCAGAGGAGCCCCCACTAATTTGTTAGGAGCTGACATTTTGCAGAAAATAGGAGCTAACATTACCTATCACCCAGATGGCACTGTCACCTTAGCTATAGGGGATAATCAAGAACACATGGAGATGTGTAACCTGATACAATACCTAGAGGAGGAATCGGAATTGTCCGGCCCACCTCCTTCAGACTTAGATCAGATTTTGTCGTCCCTTCCAGGAGAACTATGGGAGAAACATCCAGCTGATGTTGGACTTTTGGCCATACCTCCGGTTACCCTACAGCTGATTCCAGGAGCAGTGCTTCCCCAACAAAAGCAGTATCCACTTAGTGCACCTCAAGAGGTGGCCATAGAAATGCAGGTCCAATCCTTCTTAAAAAGTGGAGTTCTAAAAGAGGTAAAATCACCGGCAAACACTCCCTTGTACCCGGTTAAAAAGAAATTAGTAGCCGATAGTCCGGTTAAGTATAGAATGGTCCAAGACCTTAGAGCGGTCAACAAAATACTAGCCCCGATGACACCTTTAGTACCCAATCCACATACATTACTGTCACAAATACCATCAACCAGTATGTACTTTACGGTTATAGATTTAGCGAATGCTTTCTTTTCCGTCCCGCTTGCTGAAGAATGCCAACTTTGGTTCGCATTTTCAATCAAAAATCGGCAACTAACCTGGACACGCCTACCTCAGGGTATGGCGCATTCACCTACCTTGTATTCGCAAGCATTGCAAACGGTGTTGGGAGAATGGGTACCACCAGATTCCTGTGTATTGTTACAATATGTGGATGATTTATTGTTATGCTGCCTGACAAGGAAACTTGTTTGGCCACCACCCTTAATTTGTTGCGATTTTTGGCAGAAAAAGGTTGCAAGGTTAATAAGAAAAAGTTACAAGTGTGTCAGGAAAAAGTTATCTTTTTGGGACATTGTATATCACAGGGTACGAGACATCTCACATGTGGAGAGGGTTCAAGTGATAAAGGGAATGTTACCCCCACAGAATTTCAAACAATTGCGTATGTTTTTAGGTATCGTGTCATATTGTAGACAGTGGATACCACATGCTAGCGCTTTGATGCAGCCATTATACGATTGTTTGAAAATTGTACCGTATGTGCTTACAGAAGTAGCATATGAGTCGTTTATCACTTTGAAAAAGTTGTTGATTTCTGCCCCGGCTATTGGTATACCAGATTACACCAAGATATTTAATCTGTACATTGCTGAGATCACTGGACATGCCACAGGTGTTCTGACAGAGGCACATGTAAAACAAAGACCAGTCGCTTACTTTTCAGCAGCATTAGATCCAGTATCTAGAGGTTCACCGTCCTGTGTACGGGCGGTAGCTGCAGTGTCAATTATCATAGATAAGTCATCAGAGATTGTTCTAGACAATCCAGTCGTAGTGCATACCACACATGACATACATGCAATCTTGTCTCAGGTACAGCCCAAACACATTTCAATGGCTAGGCAATTAAGGTTACAGTGTACTTTACTCTTACCTCCAAATGTTACTTTTCAGCGCTGTACAACCTTAAATTTGGCCACCTTTTTGCCTCTTCAGTCACCAGATTTGGCAAGGGGGAATGATAGTACTAATAGTACTAGTGAGAAAAGAAATGAGGACACTGACACTCTTTTGTTTAAAGAAGTAGATCAGCACGATTGTTTTCAGCTCATGGAACAGGAGACAATGGGATTCCCACACGTTACAGATACACCGATTTTAAATGCTGAGCACACTTTGTACATAGATGGCAGCAGGTTTGCTGATGACAAGGGTAAATATCACACAGGGTATGCTGTAGTGACTGATACGCAGGTAATTGAAGCACAGGCCTTACCAGCCCACATGTCAGCACAGGAAGCAGAATTAAAAGCTTTAGAACAAGCCCTAGAATACTTAAAAGAACGAGAAGGGAATATTTACACTGACTCTGCCTATGCTTATGGTGTAGCGCACGATTATGGCCACATATGGAGGGCTAGAGGTTATCTGACAGCAGCAGGTACACCTGAAAAACATGGAGAAGGGATTAAGAGAGTCCTGAACAATCTTCAAAAGGTTAAACGAGTAGCCATTATGAAGATAGCGGCACACACGAGCGCAAAAACAATTGAGGCAAAAGGAAATGCATTTGCAGATTTGACTGCAAAACAGGCAGCTCTAGGGGAAGGAAGCCCTGAGACCTTAGCAGCGGTAGAGGTGAGTATCCCAGAACCAACATGGCAGCAGCTGAGTAAATTACAGGAGCAAGCAGGGGAGAGCGAGAAAGATAAGTGGGTCAGAATGGGAGCAGCACCAGACCTTGACAATGTATGGAGGGAAGGGGGCAAAATATGCCTACCTGCCTTTCTGTACCCAGCAATGGCAGCGGCAGTTCACCTACCCACACACGTCAGTTCCAATTCCATGTATAGGATTGTGAACCAAGGATGGCTCGCCCCTGGATTCAGTAGCACTGCAAGAAACTACTGTGCAGCCTGCCAAATCTGTCTCCTGAATAACCCAGGACAGAGAGTGAAAACCCCACGAAAACACCAGGTCCGGGCCCAATACCCCTTCCAGAGACTGCAAATTGATTACATACAAATGCCTAAGAGCGGCCCCTTTGAATTTGTCCTCGTGTGTATCGATTTATTCTCAGGTTGGCCCGAAAGTTATCCAGTAAAATCGGCTACAGCTAAAGCCACAGATAAGAAACTGATCACTGAGTTAATACCTAGGTTTGGTCTTCCTAAAACCATAGAATCAGATAGGGGGACACACTTTACAGGAGAAATCATGCAGAATGTGATGACCATGTTAGGGGTTCAACAAAGTTTTCACACCTCTTACCACCCACAGAGTTCAGGATCAGTGGAGAGAGTAAATGGGACAATAAAGTTAAAAATACAAAAAGCCATGCAAGAGTTAAACAAGCCTTGGCCAGAATGCCTGCCTCTGGCTTTATTCTCTATAAGGTACACTCCAACAGGAAAAACA
Organism: Lithobates septentrionalis; assembly: GCA_037952835.1. NCBI lineage: Eukaryota > Metazoa > Chordata > Amphibia > Anura > Ranidae > Lithobates > Lithobates septentrionalis. The sequence goes on along the minus strand of JBBDGP010000286.1, from coordinate 1,734,816 downwards.
GGATTATCCCCATACGAAATACTTTTTGGGAATGCACCTAGATTAGGTTTATACTTTCCACAGAGTATGCAATTGCAATGTGATAGTTTGACTGCATATGTAATACAATTACAACAACGTCTAACTAAGATCCACAAAAGTGTGTATTCTTCTCTTCCAGACCCTAATTCAATAACAGGTACACATACGCTGCTACCAGGGGATTATGTATATGTAAAGAAACACACCAGAAAGACATTGGAACCCAGGTTTGAAGGTCCTTACCAAGTACTCTTGACCACAGCCACCTCAGTAAAGCTGGAAGGAAAACCTACCTGGATACACGCATCACATTGCAAGAAACAACCCGAGAAAACAACATGATGAAATATCTACTTACATATTTTTTGTTGAAGATTGTTGTTTTACAAATATATGCATGGACTCCTGGTATTAATGTACTTGAAGTAGAGGAAACAACAACTTTCGAATGGTTAATAAGAAAAAGTTACAAGTGTGTCAGGAAAAAGTTATCTTTTTGGGACATTGTATATCACAGGGTACGAGACATCTCACTGAGGAGAGGGTTCAAGTGATAAAGGGAATGTTACCCCCACAGAATTTCAAACAATTGCGTATGTTTTTAGGTATCGTGTCATATTGTAGACAGTGGATACCACATGCTAGCGCTTTGATGCAGCCATTATACGATTGTTTGAAAATTGTACCGTATGTGCTTACAGAAGTAGCATATGAGTCGTTTATCACTTTGAAAAAGTTGTTGATTTCTGCCCCGGCTATTGGTATACCAGATTACACCAAGATATTTAATCTGTACATTGCTGAGATCACTGGACATGCCACAGGTGTTCTGACAGAGGCACATGTAAAACAAAGACCAGTCGCTTACTTTTCAGCAGCATTAGATCCAGTATCTAGAGGTTCACCGTCCTGTGTACGGGCGGTAGCTGCAGTGTCAATTATCATAGATAAGTCATCAGAGATTGTTCTAGACAATCCAGTCGTAGTGCATACCACACATGACATACATGCAATCTTGTCTCAGGTACAGCCCAAACACATTTCAATGGCTAGGCAATTAAGGTTACAGTGTACTTTACTCTTACCTCCAAATGTTACTTTTCAGCGCTGTACAACCTTAAATTTGGCCACCTTTTTGCCTCTTCAGTCACCAGATTTGGCAAGGGGGAATGATAGTACTAATAGTACTAGTGAGAAAAGAAATGAGGACACTGACACTCTTTTGTTTAAAGAAGTAGATCAGCACGATTGTTTTCAGCTCATGGAACAGGAGACAATGGGATTCCCACACGTTACAGATACACCGATTTTAAATGCTGAGCACACTTTGTACATAGATGGCAGCAGGTTTGCTGATGACAAGGGTAAATATCACACAGGGTATGCTGTAGTGACTGATACGCAGGTAATTGAAGCACAGGCCTTACCAGCCCACATGTCAGCACAGGAAGCAGAATTAAAAGCTTTAGAACAAGCCCTAGAATACTTAAAAGAACGAGAAGGGAATATTTACACTGACTCTGCCTATGCTTATGGTGTAGCGCACGATTATGGCCACATATGGAGGGCTAGAGGTTATCTGACAGCAGCAGGTACACCTGAAAAACATGGAGAAGGGATTAAGAGAGTCCTGAACAATCTTCAAAAGGTTAAACGAGTAGCCATTATGAAGATAGCGGCACACACGAGCGCAAAAACAATTGAGGCAAAAGGAAATGCATTTGCAGATTTGACTGCAAAACAGGCAGCTCTAGGGGAAGGAAGCCCTGAGACCTTAGCAGCGGTAGAGGTGAGTATCCCAGAACCAACATGGCAGCAGCTGAGTAAATTACAGGAGCAAGCAGGGGAGAGCGAGAAAGATAAGTGGGTCAGAATGGGAGCAGCACCAGACCTTGACAATGTATGGAGGGAAGGGGGCAAAATATGCCTACCTGCCTTTCTGTACCCAGCAATGGCAGCGGCAGTTCACCTACCCACACACGTCAGTTCCAATTCCATGTATAGGATTGTGAACCAAGGATGGCTCGCCCCTGGATTCAGTAGCACTGCAAGAAACTACTGTGCAGCCTGCCAAATCTGTCTCCTGAATAACCCAGGACAGAGAGTGAAAACCCCACGAAAACACCAGGTCCGGGCCCAATACCCCTTCCAGAGACTGCAAATTGATTACATACAAATGCCTAAGAGCGGCCCCTTTGAATTTGTCCTCGTGTGTATCGATTTATTCTCAGGTTGGCCCGAAAGTTATCCAGTAAAATCGGCTACAGCTAAAGCCACAGATAAGAAACTGATCACTGAGTTAATACCTAGGTTTGGTCTTCCTAAAACCATAGAATCAGATAGGGGGACACACTTTACAGGAGAAATCATGCAGAATGTGATGACCATGTTAGGGGTTCAACAAAGTTTTCACACCTCTTACCACCCACAGAGTTCAGGATCAGTGGAGAGAGTAAATGGGACAATAAAGTTAAAAATACAAAAAGCCATGCAAGAGTTAAACAAGCCTTGGCCAGAATGCCTGCCTCTGGCTTTATTCTCTATAAGGTACACTCCAACAGGAAAAACAGGATTATCCCCATACGAAATACTTTTTGGGAATGCACCTAGATTAGGTTTATACTTTCCACAGAGTATGCAATTGCAATGTGATAGTTTGACTGCATATGTAATACAATTACAACAACGTCTAACTAAGATCCACAAAAGTGTGTATTCTTCTCTTCCAGACCCTAATTCAATAACAGGTACACATACGCTGCTACCAGGGGATTATGTATATGTAAAGAAACACACCAGAAAGACATTGGAACCCAGGTTTGAAGGTCCTTACCAAGTACTCTTGACCACAGCCACCTCAGTAAAGCTGGAAGGAAAACCTACCTGGATACACGCATCACATTGCAAGAAACAACCCGAGAAAACAACATGATGAAATATCTACTTACATATTTTTTGTTGAAGATTGTTGTTTTACAAATATATGCATGGACTCCTGGTATTAATGTACTTGAAGTAGAGGAAACAACAACTTTCGAATGGGCTATAGATGATCCTAAAGTAGCAAATGATTATTGACAAAGGTAGACTAGTACATCGTTCCTCGCAGATACAACAGGATACTGCACCACATTGGTGGGATATATTTAGTGGAATGTCTTCTACAGCAACCAATACCTTTCACTGGTTGTTAAGTCCAATGGTAATTATTATTCTAATATTAATATCACTTACAATCACAAATATATGTGTATACAGGAAAATTAGGAGAATAGACAGGGCATATCGATAAATGTGTATTGACATCACCCTACTCCTATAAAACTCCTCTTCTTGAATTTTAAGATGTTGGTAATACCTAGGGGGATGGGTTCTACCCCTCTGACAACTCGCGGTCAGGGAAAGGACTCTGGGGAAAAACTGACTAGAACTTATTCATGAGGACCCAGGGGGAGGGAGAGGATGATGTCAAAGGGGGAAATTGATAGGGTTGAAATAATGACTTAGAGTTCCACTGTAATTGTGTACGTATCAATTGTTCTATTTAAATTGTTTGTGCTCCTTTCTTACCTGTGTACGTATCAATTGTTCTATTTAAATTGTTTGTGCTCCTTTCTTACCTGTGTACGTATCAATTGTTCTATTTAAATTGTTTGTGCTTTTCTCTTCTGTGTACGTATCAATCTGTATCTAGATGGAATTTGGAACTGCTGAATAATCATTACATGTTCGCTGATGAGAAACTCTTTGTACCTTAACCTCATTTGGTAATGCCGATAAGATTACTGCTTGTATAATTGCCTATAAAAGGCCTTTGAAAGAGTAAAGGCAGCAGTCCTTTATGCTGAGAACTGTGATACAGACATACCTGACTCCGTGTCATCTTTCTTATAGAAGCAATAATTTGGCAAAGCAATATAAACTTAAGCAACTTGTTTAAAAGTTGAATCTAACACATGGCTTCCAGTACCTTCTCTATGCTGAAGACACACAAATCTATCTGTTTACTCCTCACTTCACTCCTTCAGTCTCCTCTCACATTACTAACTTACTAACTGACATATCAGCATGGATGGCACACCACTTCTTCAAACTCAGTCTTTATAAAACTGGGCTCATAATATTTCCCCCTGCCTGTGTCCCCTCCTCTGACATCTCCATCAAGATCAATAATACAACCATCAGTCCGTCCTTTAATGCCAGGGTGCTAGGTGTAATCCTGGACTCTGACCTGTCCTTTTATCCTAAATTCAATCGCTGTCCAAATCTTGTAGACTTCACCTCCGTAACATCTCCAAAATATGCCCCTTTTTAACAGTAACATAGTTACATAGTTAGTCAGGTTGAAAAAAGTCCATCCAGTTCAACCTAAAAAACCTTAAAAACCTTGAAACCACTAAGCAATTTATTCACTCCCTCGTTATCTCTCTCCTTGACTATTGTAACTTCCTCCTCATTGGCCTACCTCTCCACATTCTATTCCCTCTTCAGTCTATCATGAAAGCTGCTGCCAGACTCATTCACCTTACTAACCGTTCAGTGTCCTCCACCTCTCTCTGCCAATCCCTTCACTGGCTTCCCAATGAATAAAATTCAAAACACTAATGCCGCGTACACACGAGCGGACTTTACGGCAGACTTTGCCCGGCGGACTTTTCGACGTACTTTACGACTGACTTTCTGAATGAACGGACTTGCCTACACACAATCCACCTACGTCCGTCGAATTCGTACGTGATGACGTACGACCGGACTAAAACAAGGAAGTTCATAGCCAGTAGCCAATAGCTGCCCTAGCGTGGCTTTTTGTCCGTCAAACTAGCATACAGACGGCGGACTTTTCGACCGGACTCGATTTTGACTGATTAATTTAAAACATGTTTCAAATCTATTGCCGCGTACACACGGTCGGACTTTACGGCAGACTTTGCCTGGCGGACTTTTCGACGGACTTTATGATGGACTTTCTGAATGAACGGACTTGCCTACACACAATCCACCTACGTCCGTCGAATTCGTACGTGATGACGTACGACCGGACTAAAACAAGGAAGTTCATAGCCAGTAGCCAATAGCTGCCCTAGCGTGGCTTTTTGTCCGTCGAACTAGCATACAGACGAGCGGACTTTTCGACCGGACTCGATTTCGACGGATTGATTTAAAACATGTTTCAAATCTAAGTCCGTCCAACTTTTGAGAAAACAAAGTCCGCTGGAGCCCACACACATCGAATTGTCCGACGAAATCCCGTCCGCCAGGCAAAGTCTGCCGTAAAGTCCGCTCGTGTGTACGCGGCATAACAATAACATACAAAACCATTTACAACTCTGCCATGATCTACATCACCAATCTTGTCTCCAGATAATCCCCCAATCTGACCTCTTGCTCTCTAGCTGTCAGAAACCATGAAATCAGACTGAGACAGAAGTACAGTTAAATCACACTTGTTTAATAATAAAAGTAAAAAAGAACAAACGTAGTCAAAACATAGCCTGAGTTCAGTAACCGGAATGGATAGTCAGCCAAGCCAGAAGTCAGGGATCAAAGTAGTGGAACAGCAAGCAGCATCTGGAGCCAGAAGGGATGTCAGCAAAGCCAGTCTTTAAACAGGAATGCAGGCGATGTTTCCTGTGATGTTGACCAAGGCGAAGGCAGAGACCCTCTGGATTGGACGGCTTAAGTAGGCAGGACTGACAAGCAGGATATGAACAACAGCTGAGTAACTGTGGAGAGAGAAGGGAGCTGGCAATTAGGCGACAGCTGAGCGGCCAGCTCAGAGAAGGAAGGACTGAGGACACTAGCTCCCCTGTCTCCTCCTCCCATGCTCATCTCCAGGACCTCTCCAGAGCCTCTCACATCCTTTGGAAATATTAATGTTAAGCTCGCAGGAGCAGGGCCCTCCTAACCCTCTTGTATTGAATTGTATTGTTGCTGTATTGTCTCCCTTTAAACTGTAAAGCACTGTGCAAACTATTGGCGCTATATAAATCCTGTATAATAATAATTAATCTTGCTAACAACTATTAAAGCCTAAATTTAATTAGAAGGTTAATAGAGCTGAGGGAGCTGTCACAGGCACTTATCAAGAATGCCCAACCTTTCCACCAAGCTCATTTATTAAAGTGATTGTAAAGTCTCGTTTTTTTTACTATAAAAATAACAAACATGTTATACTTACCTTCTCTGTTGCAGTGGTTTTGCACAGAGCAACCCGGATCCTCCTCTTCTCGGGTCCCACTTCTGTGCTCCTGGTCCCTCCCTCCTGCAGCTTTCTATGGGGATACCCGAGCCAAGCTGTAGCTCTGTGTGTCCATTCAGACACTGAGCTTCCGTTTGGCCCTGCCCCCTCTCTCTCCTGATTGGCTAACTGACTTTGACTGACAGCAGAGGAAGCCAATGGCGCCGCTGCTGTGTGTCAGCCAATCAGGAGGGAGAGTCCCGGGCAGCTGAGGGACCCGTGGACATCGCTGGATAGAGATGGGGCTCAGGTAAGTATTAGGGTGGTTGAGGGGGGGCTGCTGCACACAGAAGGCTTTTTATCTTAATGCATAGAATGCATTAAGATAGAAAAAAACTTCTGCCTTTACAACTCCTTTAATAAGCTTGTTATTCACACACCTCTGCTACTCGGCACCACCTTTTCTCCTCCAGCTTACTTGTTAGATAATGTATGAACATTATCACACTGCCATTTAGCTGTCTAGTGAATCTAGTGAGACATGGGTGATACAGGAGGCTGAAATAGCTTGTTACCATCTTGACTTTCCAGTATAGCAGTATTGTGTGAATCACAAGACTTACCAAACAGATACATATTTCTTCACCTGGCCATGTGCATATTGCTATACAATAGTAAAATATGTTAGTCTTACTGTTGCAGCTACTGCCTGCCTGTTGACTTATATTTGCTATGTGAACACTCCAGTGTTCAGTAACATCTATAAGTTATTATTGACTACCGATCCTCATAAACCTAATGCCCCGTACACACGAGCGAAAATTCCGCCAGCAAAAGTACGATGAGAGCTTTTGGTCCGAAAATGCGACTGTGTGTGTGCTCCATCGGACTTTTGCTGGCGGAATTCTAGCCAGCAAAAGATTGAGAGCATGTTCTCAATTTTTCGGTCGGAAAAAGTTCTGATTTGAAATTCCGATCGTCTGTACCAATTCTGACGCGCAAAATTCCTACGCATGCTCGGAAACAATTCAACGCATTCTCGGAAGCATTTAACTTCATTTTCTCGGCTTGTCGTAGTGTTGTACACAGGGCCGTCTTTAACGCAGGGCAAACGAGGCATCTGCCCAGGGCCCTGCCATTGCTGGGGACCCAAAACAACTGCCTCTGGAACCCAAGCTGCCCGCTGGCTTTTATCAGCTGAGTTCCTCCACCTCAATGATCCGGCGCTGGCTGCTGAGCTGCTCGCTATTGTCACTTGTAAATACACATGCAATGCTTGTGTATTTACAAGTGACAGCGCTCTCCTCCCGACGGCTGTTTAGAACCCTCTCTGCTCTGCAAACAACTCGTCTATCCATCTCTATAAGAGAGCAGAGGGGGGAGGGACACAGGCAGAAGCTGCTTCCCGGATATGCAGTAAGTTATAACATCTCTTCTGCAGCCTCACTCTGATGTTATTTAGGTGGTCGGAATGCTCAGTATTGGAAGGGGGTGGAGGGGGGATTGATGCCAGAGGAATGCTGTGTATTGATGGGGGTGGGCTCCAAACTGGAATCTGGGGAGAGGAGAGCTCTGTACTTGGGAGGGGGGGACTTGGATGTACACAGATCACCCATAAACCCTGCACTCTATACACAGATCACACCTAAACCCTGCACTCCATACACAAATCACCCCTAAACCCTGCACTCCATACACAGATCACCCCTAAACCATGCACTCCATACACAGATAACCCCTAAACCATGCACTCCATACACAGATCACCCCTCAATCCTGCACTCCATACACAGCTCACCCCTAAACCCTGCACCCAATACACAGATCACCCCTAAACCCCGCACTCTATACACAGCTCACCCCTAAATCCTGAACTGCGTACACATCTCACCCCTCATTCCTGCACTCTGTACACAGCTCACCCCTCAATCCTGTACTCCATACACAGCTCACCCCTCTTTCCTGCACTCCGTACACAGCTCACTCCTCAATCCTGCACTCCGTACACAACTCACCCCTAAACCCCGCACTCTATACACAGCTCACCCCTAAATCCTGAACTGCGTACACATCTCACCCCTCATTCCTGCACTCTGTACACAGCTCACCCCTCAATCCTGCACTCCATACACAGCTCACCCCTCTTTCCTGCACTCCGTACACAGCTCACCCCTCAATCCTGCACTCCGTACACAACTCACCCCTTATTCCTGCACTCTGTACACAGCTCAACCCTCAATCTTGGACTCCGTACACAACTCACCCCTAAACCCCGCACTCCGTACACAGCTCACCCCTCAATCCTGCACTCCGTACACATCTCACCCCTCATTCCTGTTCTCTGTACACAGCTGCCCCCTCAATCCTGCACTCCGTACACAGCTCACCCCTCTTTCCTGCACTCCATACACAGCTCACCCCTCAATCCTGCACTCCGTACACAACTCACCCCTTATTTCTGCCCTCTATACACAGCTCACCCCTAAACCCTGCACTCCGTACACAGCTCACCCCTCATTCTTGCACTCTGTACACAGCTCACCCCTCAATCCTGCACTCCATACACAGCTCACCCCTCTTTCCTGCACTCCGTACACAGCTCAACCCTCAATCTTGGACTCCGTACACAACTCACCCCTAAACCCCGCACTCCGTACACAGCTCACCCCTCAATCCTGCACTCCGTACACATCTCACCCCTCATTCCTGTTCTCTGTACACAGCTGCCCCCTCAATCCTGCACTCCGTACACAGCTCACCCCTCTTTCCTGCACTCCGTACACAGCTCACCCCTCAATCCTGCACTCCGTACACAACTCACCCCTTATTTCTGCCCTCTATACACAGCGCACCCCTAAACCCTGCACTCCGTACACAGCTCACCCCTCATTCTTGCACTCTGTACACAGCTCACCCATCAATCCTGCACTCTGTACACAGCTCACCCCTCATTCCTGCTCTCTGTACACAGCTGCCCCCTCAATCCTGCACTCCGTACACAGCTCACCCCTCTTTCCTGCACTCCGTACACAGCTCACCCCTCAATCCTGCACTCCGTACATAGCTGACCCCTTATTTCTGCCCTCTATACACAGCTCACCCCTAAACCCTGCACTCCATACACAGCTCATCCCTCATTCTTGCACTCTGTACACAGCTCACCCCTCAATCCTGCACTCCGTACACAGCTCACCCCTCATTCCTGCTCTCTGTACACAGCTGCCCCCTCAATCCTGCACTCCGTACACAGCTCACCCCAATTTCCTGCACTCCGTACACAGCTCACCCCTCAATCCTGCACTCCGTACACAGCTGACCCCTCATTTCTGCCCTCCATACACAGCTCACCCCTAAACCCTGCACTCTGTACACAGCTCACCCCTCATTCCTGCACTCTGTACACAGCTCACCTCTCAATCCTGCACTCCGTTCACAGCTCATCCCTGAACCCTGCACTCAATGCGATGCTTCTGCATTTACAAGTGACAGTGCTCTCCTCCCGATGGCCTTTTGGAACCCTCTCTGCTCTGAAAACAACTTGTCTATCTATCTCTATACGAGAGCAGAGGGGGAGGGGGCGGGGTATGTACACAGGCAGAAGCTGCTCCACAGACATGCAGTAAGTTACAACTTCACTTCTCACCCCTCATTCCTGCACTCCGTACACAGCTCACCCCTCATTCCTGCACCCCATACACAGCTTAGCTCATCCCTGAACCCTGCACTCAATGCGATGCTTCTGCATTTACAAGTGACAGCGCTCTCCTCCCGATGGCCTTTTGGGACCCTCTCTGCTCTGAAAACAACTTGTCTATCTATCTCTATACGAGAGCAGAGGGGGAGGGGGCGGGGGATGTACACAGGCAGCAGCTGCTCCACAGACATGCAGTAAGTTACAACTTCACTTCTCACCCCTCATTCCTGCACTCCGTGCACAGCTCACCCCTCAATCTTGCACTCCGTACACAGCTCACCCCTCATTCCTGCACCCCATACACAGCTTAGCTCATCCCTGAACCCTGCACTCAATGCGATGCTTCTGCATTTACAAGTGACAGCGCTCTCCTCCCGATGGCCTTTTGGAACCCTCTCTGCTCTGAAAACAACTTGTCTATCTATCTCTATACGAGAGCAGAGGGGGAGGGGGCGGGGGATGTACACAGGCAGCAGCTGCTCCACAGACATGCAGTAAGTTACAACTTCACTTCTCACCCCTCATTCCTGCACTCCGTACACAGCTCACCCCTCAATGCTGCACTCCGTACACAGCTCACCCCTCATTCCTGCACCCCATACACAGCTTAGCTAACCCCTCAATTCTGCACTCTGTAAACAGCTCACCCCTCAATCCTGCACTCCGTACACAGCTCACCCCTCAATCCTGCACTCCCTACACAGCTCACCCCTGAACCCTGCACTCCAGACACAGCTCACCCCTGAACCCTGCACTCCGTACACAGCTCACCCCTCAGTCCTGTGCTCCGTACACAGTTCACCCCTCAATCCTGCGGTCCACACACAGCTCACCCCTAAACCCTGCGATCCATACACAGCTCACCCCTAAACCCTGTGAGCCATACACAGCTCACCCCTAAACCCTGCGATCTGTACACAGCTCACCCCTAAACCCTGCACTCTGTACACAGCTCACCCCTAAACCCTGCACTCCGTACACAGCTCACCCCTCAATCCTGCGCTCTGTACACAGCTCACCCCTAAACCCTGCACTCCGTACACAGCTCACCCCTAAACCCTGTGATCCGTACACAGCTCACCCCCAAACCCTGAACTTAGTACACAGCTCACCCCTAAGCCCTGCACTCTGTGCACAGTTCACCCCTCAATCCTGCACTTGAAACACAGCTCACCCCTAAACCCTGCACTCTGTACACAGCTCACCCCTAAACCCTGCACTCCGTACACAGCTCACCCCTCAATCCTGCGCTCTGTACACAGCTCACCCCTAAACCCTGCACTCCGTACACAGCTCACCCCTAAACCCTGTGATCCGTACACAGCTCACCCACAAACCCTAAACTTTGTACACAGCTCACCCCTAAGCCCTGAATTCCGCACATAGCTCACTCCTCAATCCTGCACTCTGTAGATAGCACAATCTTTAACCCTGCACTCTGTACGTAGCTCACCCCTCCACACTGCTATATGGCAGGTGGCATGACTTGTCATTTATTTCTGGCAACCTGTCCTCAGGGATACTGCTCCTATTGGTCTCTGTTCTTAGGTGCACTCAGTCAACCTTCATAGCTGTGTGTGCTTTGCTCTGCTCATTGCTAATAACAAGTTCTGTCAAATCAATATTAAAGACGGCCCTGGTTGTACGTCAGTGCGTTCTTGACGGTCAAAAGTTTAGCAAACTTTTATGTGACCGTGTGTATGCAAGCCAAGCTTGAGCGGATTTCCATCGGAAAAACCAAGATTTTTCCGAAGGAAATTCCGCTCGTGTGTACGCGGCATAAGACTTTAGACATGAGTTGGTAGAATTTCACTAAATCTTTCAGATGTTTTACATAACTACATTTAATACACTTCTTCCTCCCTGTTATCTTTCAATTGTTGGTTCACCAAAGATTTGCCTCCATTCAGAGAATCTGTATCCAGCACTTAAGCACCATAAGCCTGCACACATCCCGTTTGTCAGAACGTCTAATTCTTTTACACATTTTTCATATTTTATCAATATTATTCTAACCTTAAAGACGCTGCTAGCTTTGATTGCCTCTCCATGGAGACCAGCTCTGGTGTACTATGGAGATATTACATCATGAGAAGCCTAGACCCCAGGTCTTTATAAGCACCTTTTGCTTCAATGTTTTGATTTTCAATGTCAATTCCAGTAATTAGGAATAAGGAAATCCTAATTGTACCTCCACAAAAACATCTGCTGAGGTCATATGTTGCCTACACTCCAAGTACAACAGAGGTGTCTGCAGCCGCTCAGAACTGCCCTCATTATAAGGTCATTGAAGTCACTGCTAATTAATAGCAGGCTACAGAAACCCAATTTAGGCAGTCAGAAGGCAAGCAGCATTTAAACCCATTGATAGCAAAAAATGTGAAAAATGTCCGCATGTAATGGATTTTTGTTAAGAAAACATAGTTCGAAGGACTCTCTGCAGACAACGTTACATAGTCCATCACTCATAATGATAAAACCCGTACAAGGTTTTTCAATTTTTAATTGTATAGCAATCCACTTCTACTAGCAATGAAGAAAAGCAGGCATGGAAAGCCATAAAGTGAATAGGCAATGTTATAAATGTTGTTATGCTTATTAGAGGTTTAGAGAGTCTTTGGTGAAATATGAAATAATGTGATCAGTTGCTCCAGGGCTAATTAAATAACAGCCTTAGAGGTTTTATAGGATATGTAAGAAAAATGACTTAACTACTTTGCTGGCACCGGACTGGCCTTTGATCCCCCTGCTCTTCATTATTTTACAGAAATAACTGAGTTTCCTGTAATATTAATCAACATTTTTAAACTTTATTTTTTTTTTGCTAAAGAAAGGTTCCACTAACCCCAAAAAATTCAATATAATGTTTAAAAAGCTAGTATCCCTCCTGTATAAGACTAGCATACACTGTATGGCTGGCTAAATGTTTTTGGCCATCACACCTGTAGCAAAAACTCTCGGTGGAGCTCCTGGTTTAAAGCGGGCTGTTACCGCCACCTTCGTTACCTCAATTTCACCAGAACCGGGTCTAGGGTCCCGTTGAGTTTAATACCAGACAATGTAGGCAACGGACACTTGAGTATCTTTTCCAATGCTTTAATAAACGTAAATTGAAGGAAGTAGCAGGAAAGAGGTAGAAGAAGAGTTACAGGGAAGTTCAAATACCTTTTCTTAGTGTAGTATTAGGAATTGAAAGCTTGTAGATGAATGTACTGTACTCTCTTTTTAGAGTTGAATCTTTGCCCGCCTGGATAGGTTTCTCTCACTAACATAGCAGCATGAACAAAAGTCTCTGCCACAGATTTCATTGGAACAAAACCCATACGATCCTCTGCCACAGGATGTAATGGTTTACAATGAACAGCAAACACAGCACTAGAACCTTTAAGCCGACCCAGCAGTACTATGCAGGAGAATTACTTTAGGATGCGTCCTCCAACTGAGTCACCAGGCCCCTCTCCAGACCAGCACTCTGCATGATCCTCCCATGACGGGTCCTCCCGTGGGATATTCTCAGTTGTCCAGCTTCTTCCCGTAGGACAGACAGCCCAGGACCATCCCTCTGCCGCTGTGGTAGGCCCCAGACAGGCTTCTGGGCCCACCCACATGCTGCAGCGACGTGGGCCTCCCAGGTCGGAGGACCACGAGGTAGTACTCCTAGCACATACCTGTCGGCCAGGAGGGCCAGCAGGTGGAATGGTACTAAGGGACCCAAAGTGTGCCAAGAAAATATCCCCCACATCATTACACCACCACCAGCCTAAACCATTGGTACAAGGCAGGATGGATCCATGCTTTCATCTTGTTTATGCCAAATTCTGACCCTACCATCTGAATGTTGCAGCTGAAATCTAGACTCATTAGGCCAGGAAATGTTTTTTCAATCTTCTATTGTCCAATTTTGGTGAGCCTGTGCGAATTGTAGCCTCAGTTTCCTGTTCTTAGCTGACTAGAGTGGCACCCGGTGTGGTCTTCTGCTGCTGTAGCCCATCTGCTTGAAGATTCGATGTAACAAACAAATGGCCCCTGCCCCCACCTATAACTGGCCTTCACAGCAAGGAGCACATGGAAGGGCTATCACATGAAAGACAAAAACAGAACATTCCATAGCTCAACTCACCAACCAGTCTGCCAACCAACCAAATTAACCTGTCCAACAGTCTGCATTAAAAACAGGGGTTTAGTTAGCATGCATTTGCAAACGCATGCATAAGCTGCAAGGCCTCTTCACGGCACCCTGTGTATGCTTGCAGTCCTAACACTACTGAATTTATTTAGAAGATTCGATGTGTTGTGCATTCACAGATGGTATTCTGCATACCTTGGTTGTAATGAGTGGTTATTTGAGTTACTGTTGCCTTTCTATCATCTCAAACCAGTCTTTCCATTCTCCTCTGAGCTCTGACATCAACAAGGCATTTTAATCCACACAACTGCCACTCCCTATATATTTTCTCTTTTTTGGACCATTCTCTGTAAACCCTAGAGATAGTTGTGCGTGGAAATCCCACTAGATCAGTAGTTTTTAAAATACTTAGCCCGTCTGGTACCAACAACCATGTCACATTCAAAATAATTTAAATTCCCTATTCTTTCCAATTCTGATGCTTGGTTTGAACTTCTGCAAATCGCCTCAGCACGTCTAGATGCCTAAATGCATTGAGTTGCTGGCATGTAATTGGCTGATTAGCAATTTGTGTTACCAAGCAATTGGTGAACCTCATACTACAGAAAAATTAGTTTATTGGCACAAATTTCCTGTCCAGTTATTTTTCCTTACAAAATTGTTGGCCTAGGGCACAGGGAGTCATCCTCAGTGCTCCAGCTGTGGTGAAAATACAAATCCCATTAGGCTTCTGCCTCTGGGAGTAATTAAATTGATATCTCCTGTGCAATAGTATTCAGACTGGGTGCCCCACATAGATGTACACTACACTCACCCTGGATGTTAACCAACTATCGCTAGTATGGTCGTTTACACATGTGGGGATACCCCTAGGGAGCCTGTTGAAATGACGTCCCATGCATGAATGCACCTCATAAGTATGGATGGAAATGACAAAGGAGAACCTTCATTGCGCAATGCCGCAAAACCAGGTTTATTAAATACACAAATTAAAATAATTCACTCACATTTAAAAGTGCCTTATAGTCCTAGCACCCGGCGTGTGTAGCAGGTGATTATTAAGGGTAATTGGCCCTGATAGGAAAAGCCGCCGGCTTTCAGCTTGATTCCTGGGTAGTTTCGTATGGGCGATGACGCGGTGAAACCTTCAACCTTTCGGCCTGTTACAAAGCCATCATCAGGAAGTGGTCCACTTCCTGATGATGGCTTTGTGACAGGCCGAAACGACCCGGGAATCGACCTGAACGCTGCAAACAGCGGCTTTTCCTGATCCAGCAAGTTACCACCTTGAAGGTGAGCACAGAAATACTTGGATTATAAAGCAGAGGATTGTGAAGGCCTTTCATGCTCTCTGATGGATAACCGATCTATTAAATCCACCTGCTCATGACCGGATTGGTGTGCAAAGTCATCCTGCACTGACAGGTAAAAAT
Source organism: Lithobates septentrionalis (assembly GCA_037952835.1). NCBI lineage: Eukaryota > Metazoa > Chordata > Amphibia > Anura > Ranidae > Lithobates > Lithobates septentrionalis. Next base: position 1,719,364 of record JBBDGP010000286.1, on the reverse strand, counting down.
CGAAATGCTCTTTATTTCCTTACTTTCATGAACCAACACTATTAAAGTGGAAGAAAAGGCAATACCTAACTAACTCTAAACCTACTCCCACATCCAAGTCTAATCTACCTAACTCTGTAAAAGAAAGATCCCTATACTTACTAATTCTGAAATGAAGAGCATTTTGATTTTTACCTGTCAGTACAGGTTTAGAATTAGTTAGATTTACCTTTACTTCCACTTTAACTTTGCTGTGGATATATTTTATATCTTGTGGTAAAAGCAGTAGTCTTTTTTTTATTACATTAAGATGCATATACATAAAACTTGATCTATAGCTACCTCCGAAGTCTGGCGAGAGAGGCAATTGAAGATTATGCATACATCCCTTTTGTGTCCTCCAAGACATCTGCTCAAAGAGACCTCAGTTTTCTGTGCCACGCCTCTCGCCCAACGCTCTTCCATCGCTTCTGAACACGCCAACCCATCTCTGCCTTTTGGGACCAAATTTCCACACTCATCCACGCAGTTACTGGACATGCCATCCCAAAGGATCCTCTTCTCTTACTTTTTGGCAAGACACCTGCTTTACAACTCCACAAGGGACATACGCCTCGGTACCTCAAACAAATGTATCTTGGATATTGACTTTTCTACTAGTGGCAAGAAGAGTCATCTTGAAAACATGGCTCTCACCAGCACCTTCTCAAATAGCTGCTGTTAAAAGGGATCTTCTGCAACTACTGTACAGAGAATTATTGGATCTGGATATACAACCCCACCCTTCTCTCAAACGTTTTCATTCCAAGTGGTAAGCATTCATTGATGTTGCTACTTCGTCTACTGAGAAAGCCTCAAAAACATCCACGCTGACCCATGTAGAATATTGCACCATAAGGTCTTCACAACAAACCTGATGCCCACCTCTGCTGCGTCTGCTCATTGGTCTTCCTTAACCACAACAGGGGGCATACAATTCTCTCCCTCTCTATGTCCTAAGCTGGTGCCCCACCCCTTCTCTTACCCACCCTTTTGACTATACTGTGGTATATGATAGCCCCCCCTTCCCCCCTTTTTTCTTTCACTTACCCCTTCCCAGATTTTCCCTACCCTTCTTGAGTTTGTCCTTGTTAAACTATGGCTTAAACTACTCTGTCCAATAACTGTTTGTCACCGGGTACAATAAATGTTGTTGTTGACACTCTGCCCCCCACCTTTCCCAATGGGGGGCGAGACTGTTCCTACGTCCAACTCTTCCATCCATGCCTTCAGGGAGTTTTCAACACTGTAACTTCAGTTTTCCTGTATATGAATATGCTCCCTGTGTATTTGGAGACTACTCTATATTGTCTGTTGCTATTTCAAAAAGAAATAAAATATATTTTGAAAGAAAGAAAACAGAAAAATGGTAGAAAAAGACTGAGTAGTCCGTCCAGTCTGCCCATTTTTTTTTTTAATGTTTTTTTCTTTTTCTTTTTTTTTTATTAACTATATTGTCTGACTGTAGATCTATGTTTCCCAAGCATGTTTGAAGCCATTTATGTTAACTGCCTCACTACTGTTGCTGGTAGTTTATTCCAAGCATCAACTACCCTTTCAGTAAAATAAAAACTACCCTCCAGTTAGTTTGAGGGGGATTTGTGTTTTAGACTGCAGCAGCTGTTTAATGGCAAAATTACTTTTTTACTCTAAGCTCTTCGCGTTTTGCAGCGTTTTGGCATGAAGATGAGGGAACCTGTGCAATAAATGGACCTTGCTTTTTAGTGCACTGTCCACTTTGTTTGGGCAGAATAAAAAAAAAATCATATCTAGTACATCTCTGCATGCACACCTCCCCTTGTTTTATCCCTTTAAAAACACTGCCAGTACAGAAACATGCCTGTTGATCCGGCCAGTAATGCAATAAACTAGCTTAGGAGGAATTTATTGCATTTCTCTCTGCATTGAAACCCGCTCAGCATTGTCAACTCTGCCTGAGTTCAACTCCTTCTGGATTACAGATCTCCACCTATATCAACATGTATACAATGATTATTTTCTCAGCAAAACAACACTGCCAATTTGACTCCCAAGAGTTGTCCCGCACTCTGTGTGTAAGGAAAAGGGCTCTTGGGAGATGCAGTTCTTGGGGTATGCCTACATCAATAGCTGCCCCTGAAGTATTTTTTAAGCCTGGTGATGAAGTCACAGGTAATAAAGCTGGTTCTCACTACAGGAAGGTACAGCAAAAAAAGCAACTATTTGGAAATATGTCCAAAAAAATATTAATTCCAGTGTGCCTATACTGTCACAAATTTCCTACAGGCACTCAGAGAAAAAATAAGAGGCGCTACAGATCAATGAAAATATTCATGTGCTTCAAACCAGTGATGGTGTGACCCCCCAAAGGAGTCCTAATGACTTAGTGCATTCAAAGCTGTGAACATAAATGCAAAATTGAAAAAACAAAAAGATTATAAGTGCAAGAAACCATATATTAATAACACACTCAATAAACTATGGGTGAAGCTTCAATCCAGTGATGGTGTGACTCTCTCACTATATAATGCTCCCAAATACTAAATAATAATGATAATGATAATAGTAATGCAACTCCAGTGATAAAGGTGCAATACATTTATGCCAAGCATGCATTAGCATAAATCAAATACAATAACATCCCTTTCAAAAATCAGTCCAAAAAACGACATGACATCACACGTGATAGATAATGTCCTGAGAAGTGAACAATCTTGATGCAACAGGGTGATAATGTGAATCTTCCACCTCTCCCTTAGTGCACGGTGCTTCCACTCCCTCAAGAATAACACTCACCGACTAATATTGCCAGCACTCTCATGCACGGCAACAATCGCTTGTTTACCACACCAGGGTAATAGGATCAATGGTTGTTCCCACGGTGATAGTTTGAACATGAGGTCCACATGAAAGAAACAAATGAGTGCTCCAATAGTGTAAACCAGTTTCACTCTTTATTAAAACCACTGCAATCTTCTAACATCACACTCACATTAAAAATGATAAAACAAGCCAAAGTACGGTGCAGATCACATCAAACTGTATATGGTGGAACCAAATGCAACAAATGGTCACGGCGGACCCGAGGTGTGCCGGCGCAAAGCTTTCAATCTCACCGCCGCCCTGGCTCCCTGGACGATCCTCCGTGCCTCCGTGTAATTACAACTCCTCTCCCTCAGTATGGATAGCAGCGCTGTGCGTCACGTCTCACAGCCACGCCCCCGACATGTTTCGTCACAAGTTGACTTACTCATGGGATAGGCCGTGCTCCCTGTCACTCATCCCTTATATGCATATTCCGCCTACGTCCATTACGACGCGCTTCGCGCCTGCGCACATCTCGGGTCCCCGCTGTATGAATTGAGCTGAGATCTCCACAGCGGCGCACATTAGGGATCGAATGTTTCGATGATATGGACTGATATTACCAATCGAACATATATTCTTTACGGCATATTGCACACATGGTAAAGGTTAAATCACATTCTCTAAACATTGCTAGCGCAGCATACTGACAACATCTGTCTGTACCGCTCTCATGTTCAATGCTGGGTCACCCATGATTTACATGAATGGCACATAGAGGTATGGATAAACATGGCTAAACATATACCATTATAATAAGTCACATATAAAACAATATATATGAATAAATAAAAAAATCTCTTTCTGTACATATATACCTTCCTACTACATGTGTATATATCTAGCCTAAGTACCAGTTATACATATGTATAGACATGTATCAGATGATGGATACACCATAATAATCCAATATTAAACTATTAAAATATTAAAATATTAAAATCAATCTACCTAAAAAATGAATTAAATTCCATGTGTGATTGTTAATTAATGTGCATGTTGAATGAATGCGAGCTTAGATAAAAGTTCCAAAGCCGACTATATCTATTACAATATATACTGGGTGATATACAAAGAATCACTGATTAAATAAAAGGTTACATGTTAAAAACCAGGGGAATCTGCCTATAGATCCAGCTCCACCTAGCTATCTAGTTCAGATTAGATGACTCAATGCTTATACATGATAATAATCTATATATGTATCTACTATCTCAGCTAGTGACTCCTTCACTTAAGCGTTTGTATCCTATGGATATTCCTTAACCAGCATAGAGACTCATCTCCCCTCAAGGGATTCCGAATAGGATTCCACTAAAAATCATTAATAAAACAATTTACGTCTAGCTCAATATTCAATCCCCTCGGAGCAAGGCTCTTCAATAAAAATATCCACCTAGTTTCCCTTTGGGACAGGTTCCTAACTCTATTGGACCCCCTCCATGATGGGTGAACTACATCTATCCCACAAAACTGTAGTAAGGAGGGGTCCTGTTGATGCTTTTCTTTAAAGTGTAGAGAAACGCTATGGTATTTGTACCCATTCTTTATGTTCGTTAGGTGTTCTGAGATTCTGATCCTTAGAAGTCTCTTGGTCCTCCCCACATATAATAGGCCACAAGGGCACCACATCAGATATACTACATGTGAGGAGTTGCAAGTACTAAACTCCTTAATGTCAAAGGATTCTCCATCCCTATTAGTCACACTTTTTATCCCTCTGTGTTTTATTTTGACCGTCCTGCAACAAATGCACCTCCTACAGCAGTAGAAACCCTTGAAGTCAAATCTCAGGTCATTCTGCCCTGGTGGGTTCAAAATTTTCTTAACCACCAGATCCCCAAAATTTGGGGCCCTTCTATATATAAACTTGGGGTGGCTGGGTAGTACCTCTCCCAAGTGTCTATCTCTGCATAAAATGTGCCAATGCCTTATGAAGATCTCTTCAATATCCTTGTATTGGCAGTGAAAGTCAGATATAAATCCGAACTGGTGTTGATTATTTTTTACTGTAGTGTCCTTTTTAATCAGGCACTGCTCCCTAGGCATCTCCGCCACTTCCTGAATGACCCCATCCAATATTTCTTCTTCATAGCCTTTTTGTATGAACCTATTTTTCAAGGTACCAGCCTGCTCAAAAAAGTCATCCAACTCAGTACAATTCCGGCGTACTCGCAACATCTGTCCCTTCGGGATATTTCTTATCCATGTCGGGTGGTGACCGCTTCTTATTGATAAGTAACTGTTGCGATCAGTTGGTTTGAAATATACCTTTGTTTTCAGACCATTCCCTTCTCTCATTATCGTGACATCCAGAAAATTTACTGAATGATTACTAATTTGGTGCTCCAATTTAATATTGTTGTTATTGGTATTCAATTCTTGTATAAAATCCATAGCAGATTCCTCTGTGCCCTCCCAAATAAACAGGAGGTCATCAATGAATCTCCGATAAAATAATAACTGGGGCCTTCCTTGGCTAAAAACTTTTCTATCTTCCCATTCCGCCATGAACAGGTTGGCGAGGCTAGGAGCAAATTTAGCTCCCATAGCCACGCCAACCTGCTGGGAATAAAATTGGTCATTACACCAAAAATAGTTATGGGACATGCAAAAATCTAATACATGTCCCAAAAACCGTTTCTGGACCACCGGGATATCCTCCCTTTTGCTCAATGCCCAATTAAGGGCCAATGCGGCGTCCTCATGTTGTATAATAGTATATAAGGAGGCTACATCAGCCGTTACCAAATACACCATCGAAGAAGCCTCCAATTGTACATCATTGAGCAAGGATAATAAATCTCCAGTGTCCCTCAAGTACGCTCTGGTGGCTTTTACACTTGGCTGCAGGAATTTGTCCAAGTATTCCCCTAACCTGGCAGAGACAGATCCAATCCCATTAACTATGGGGCGTGGGGGAGGGCATTGTGCATTTTTATGCACCTTCGGCAAGGTGTAAATAACTGGGATCCTGCAGGCGCTCGGAACCAAATATCTTTTTTCTTTCAGACTTAATGCATCTGTCCTATAGCCCCATTCCACCAAGGTTGTTAATTGTGATCTATATGCTTCAGTAGGGTCAGAGGGTAACTTTTTATAGGTGGAACTATCCCCAAGTAACTCCAACAGTTGATTAAGATAGAATGATTTATCCAACAATACCACCCCACCACCCTTGTCAGCAGGGCGTATTATAAGATCCTTCTTATCTTCCAAGGATTTAATCCCTTCCCTGATATACTGGGGATTTACTCCTTTACGCGGGGCCAATATTTCAATGTCGTTCAACACTAAATTTTTGAATACTTCTATGAAGTGATTACTTGGGTTCTGAGGATTAAAGATAGATTTATTCCTCAACCCTGTATCTACCTTATTAGTTGGTACCACAGCTTTCATTGTGGAGACCACCGGATGGTTCAGGAAATATTTTTTGATGTTCATGGATCTAATAAATTTATGTGTGTCTATATAGACATCAAACTTCTTCATTTCCTTGTTCGGAGCACATTTGAGACCTAAGTTCAATATGTTGAGTTCCTTATGATTGAGCTCAACACTGCTAAGGTTATAGATACCCGTATTTATGCATCTCTCTGCCTTTTTCTTGGATTTTTTGGATCTTCCGGCCCTACAGCCCCTCCTTCTTCCCGGGGGTACGTGTTCTCTTTGTTGTGTCCTCGGGGGGGCAACTGTCTCCCTCCTCCCTTCTGATAGGCCCCACTGGGATTCCTCCTCGGTGTTCCTCCTCCCCTCCCCCGTTGTCCTAAAAAAGGAACATACTCTGGTTGTTGTTGCCTATCTAACGGTGAGAACCTATTATAGAGAGGCACATCTCCATACCCATCTGAGTATTGATGAGGAGGGGGATATGGCTGCCATTGTCTATAATCTTGGGGTGTATTGCTTCTATAATTCTGAGGTGATGGATAGTCATAATACCCACGTGGGTGTCCTCCTCTTCCCCGTGATGGTGGTCTCGGGGATTGGTGGTAACTATTTCCTCCTCTCCCCCTTGAGGGGGGTCTGGGTGAATGATAACGGCCCCCTGTATGGTGGTCCTCCACCGCATAATGGTCCCTCTCTTTTGCTCTTGATTCCATTACAGCCCCTCCCCTATTAACCCCTTTTTTGTTATTATTTGTAACCTCTGGTTTTTGTAGGGGATTACTGGACCCCCCTGCCAAACTGTTATTGGTAGCCGGATCTCCAGTAACACCATTTACTGTTGTTTGCCAATCATAAATTTTGTTGGTTTTAAAATCATTAGAATCTCTGTTGAACTTTTTTACCTTCTTTTTCTGCGTTTCTCTATCAATTTTATCCAGTTTCTTCCTTATGTTAACATTAAACTCATTCATCTGGTTGGTGTCCTTAATGGGCTCCAATTTATCCTGTAATCCTTTGATTTTTTCATTCAACATGCTTAATTTAATTTGTTTCCTTTTCAGGACCAATCCCTGTAATTCTCTGCCTGCCTTATTGAAGAAATCCAGCCATTCATTCATGAATGACTGGTCATTCAATCCATCCTGAGGTGGGACTTCCCACCTCAGGCTCCTGAATATGAGGTTCTCTCTACGGTAGTGTTCAAATGTGAACACATCCCACCATGTTTTTACCTGTTTTTCAAGCAGGTTTTCAAGTGTTTTTAAAACTGTTGAAAAGTCTTCTTCACATTCAGCCATAGGCTGGTCTGCAGAAAACACTGACTCGGGGTTAAGTTGTCTGTTGGTCAGAAAACTAAACGCATCCATGGCTGCGAGTGGTAAAATGAAAATACGTGTATATAAAGATATTAAAGGACACTGTCCTCCCCACCAATAATATCTCCACCGCGCCTGCTAAAATAAAGACTGAAGGTCACAATACCATATATGTGTATATATAGTAAAATAAAAATAGCGTGGTGAACCAGTTCCCCACAATTAGTGCGAAGCTGCCCCTTTAAAACAAAAAATTGTCCAAAAAAATATTAATTCCAGTGTGCCTATACTGTCACAAATTTCCTACAGGCACTCAGAGAAAGAATAAGAGGCGCTACAGATCAATGAAAATATTCATGTGCTTCAAACCAGTGATGGTGTGACCCCCCAAAGGAGTCCTAATGACTTAGTGCATTCAAAGCTGTGAACATAAATGCAAAATTGAAAAAACAAAAAGATTATAAGTGCAAGAAACCATATATTAATAACACACTCAATAAACTATGGGTGAAGCTTCAATCCAGTGATGGTGTGACTCTCTCACTATATAATGCTCCCAAATACTAAATAATAATGATAATGATAATAGTAATGCAACTCCAGTGATAAAGGTGCAATACATTTATGCCAAGCATGCATTAGCATAAATCAAATACAATAACATCCCTTTCAAAAATCAGTCCAAAAAACGACATGACATCACACGTGATAGATAATGTCCTGAGAAGTGAACAATCTTGATGCAACAGGGTGATAATGTGAATCTTCCACCTCTCCCTTAGTGCACGGTGCTTCCACTCCCTCAAGAATAACACTCACCGACTAATATTGCCAGCACTCTCATGCACGGCAACAATCGCTTGTTTACCACACCAGGGTAATAGGATCAATGGTTGTTCCCACGGTGATAGTTTGAACATGAGGTCCACATGAAAGAAACAAATGAGTGCTCCAATAGTGTAAACCAGTTTCACTCTTTATTAAAACCACTGCAACCTTCTAACATCACACTCACATTAAAAATGATAAAACAAGCCAAAGTGCGGTGCAGACCACATCAAACTGTATATGGTGGAACCAAATGCACCAAATGGTCACGGCGGACCCGAGGTGTGCCGGCGCAAAGCTTTCAATCTCACCGCCTCCCTGGCTCCCTGGACGATCCTCCGTGCCTCCGTGTAATTACAACTCCTCTCCCTCAGTATGGATAGCAGCGCTGTGCGTCACGTCTCACAGCCATGCCCCGACATGTTTCGTCACAACTGAAATGTGTGTGTCACTGGCGCAAAACTTGTCTTATCAATTAATATAGAAGTGATATTTGTGGCTGCTGCATCCAAGAGAATTCTTGAAAGAAAAAATAAAAAGTGCTATGTGTGTGGATGCGCTGCTTACATTTGTACTCTCTAACTTATCTAAGTGTATCCTATCTTTTAGACATAATCTTATTCACCATCCACCTATAAAATTCATCACATTAAGCAACAACCATAAGCAAATTATGTAAATCATATAAAAGTCCGGTGACATATATCACTTAGTAATAAAGTCCCTTCATATATGCTTGTAAATCTTCCGTTAAGTTGCCGTGATCGGCGTGCTCTTGTGTTTGATCAATTTAAAGTGACTTAGTGCTTCACCACCACCTGTGAGATTGGCCACTCACCAGATATTCCTTTAAAAATGCACCTTTGGTTCATTCATAGGGATAACCACTCCACTCAAAGGGAACTTCTCCAATAGTGTTACTAGGACCTTAGTGTTCCTCATAGAAATGGATGGAAAACGATCATCGCACAATAACGTTTAAAACTTTTATTTTATAAAACATAAAAAAACTTTGCACTCACATATCCAAGTGCCATTGAGCCGGCACGGAGCTTTTCCAGCAGTTAGGGACGGGTGGGCGCTGCAGCCCGGTTCGCCTGGTGTGTACTGTGCAACCTCCGTGTGCCGCTAAGGTCCTAGTAACACTATTGGAGAAGTTCCCTTTGAGTGGAGTGGTTATCCCTATGAATGAACCAAAGGTGCATTTTTAAAGGAATATCTGGTGAGTGGCCAATCTCACAGGTGGTGGTGAAGCACTAAGTCACTTTAAATTGATCAAACACAAGAGCACGCCGATCACGGCAACTTAACGGAAGATTTACAAGCATATATGAAGGGACTTTATTACTAAGTGATATATGTCACCGGACTTTTATATGATTTACATAATTTGCTTATGGTTGTTGCTTAATGTGATGAATTTTATAGGTGGATGGTGAATAAGATTATGTCTAAAAGATAGGATACACTTAGATAAGTTAGAGAGTACAAATGTAAGCAGCGCATCCACACACATAGCACTTTTTATGTTTCGTCACAAGTTGACTTACTCATGGGATAGGCCGTGCTCCCTGTCACTCATCCCTTATATGCATATTCCGCCTACGTCCATTACGACGCGCTTCGCGCCTGCGCACATCTCGGGTCCCCGCTGTATGAATTGAGCTGAAATCTCCACAGCGGCGCACATTAGGGATCGAATGTTTCGATGATATGGACTGATATTACCAATCGAACATATATTCTTTACGGCATATTGCACACATGGTAAAGGTTAAATCACATTCTCTAAACATTGCTAGCGCAGCATACTGACAACATCTGTCTGTACCGCTCTCATGTTCAATGCTGGGTCACCCATGATTTACATGAATGGCACATAGAGGTATGGATAAACATGGCTAAACATATACCATTATAATAAGTCACATATATGAATAAATAAAAAAATCTCTTTCTGTACATATATACCTTCCTACTACATGTGTATATATCTAGCCTAAGTACCAGTTATACATATGTATGTGCCATTCATGTAAATCATGGGTGACCCAGCATGAAGGCTTCTGATGACCAGTGCCCATAAAATGCAGCCTCACCAGCGCCCATCAAATGCAGCCTCACCAGTACCCATCAAATGCAGCCTCACCAGCGCCCATCAAATGTAACCTCACCAGTACCCATCAAATGCAGCCTCACCAGCGCCCATCAAATGTAACCTCACCAGTACCCATCAAATGTAGCCTCACCAGCACCCATCAAATGCAGCCTACCAGCGCCCTTCAATACAGCCTACCAGTGCCCATCAATGAATGTTTGCTTGCTGCGGGAGTCGGGACACAGACACAGTCCTCCACCACTGCTGCGCCTCTGACACTATGTGTGAACGGAGCTGCGGCTGCCTGCTGATGCTGAGACTTAGTTGCTTGCTGCAGAGAGAAGAGAGTAGGAAAACCAGTGGCCGGGCGCCCCCTAGGCAGCAGGGCGCCCTAGGCGGCCGCCTAGTTTGCCTAGTGGTAGCACCGGCCCTGCTGACTACCAACTTGAATTTTCTATTCCGAATCAACCAAATCAAAGCAGGCATCTGATTGGTTGTTATTGCAAAACCTCTACTTTTCATTTCACTCAGTATCTTGCTCTGTAAATCAAACTTCTACAGCTGGTGGATGAGTGAAGGTCTGTCAGGATGAAATTACACAAAGGGCAGTAAAATGTCCCACACAGCTCCAGGTGGAATTCTTTGAAAAGATGAAGTTAAAATATGGCTTTACTAGCACATTCCATGTATCTGAGAAAAATCTGTTAATCATACTTAAGTAAAATTAAATTAGGCTTAAGATGTCAAGCTTCATAAATCGTCATACTGTGAGGTTCAAATATCTCACTCATAAGGAAGTATATATTCCATATTAGTGAGAGTGTACATGTGTATAATGTACACGTTTATGCATAATATGTCAGAATCTCACAAAGACTTTACGTGATGTACTAAAATAAGGCTTCCTGATTTAAGTCACATTTTCAATCTTTTTTTGGAATGGTTCTTTTAATGTGCTTCTTGACTTAAAGTAAATTTTTGCTTAAATGTCAACTTTGTTACTGGTCTTGTTGGTAGAGACAAATAAAGAAAAGAAAGGGTTGAATTAAAAAAAAAACTGCAAAAGAAGATTGTTGATACCTACCTATTCTGCTGCCAATTCTTGGAATCTATGCTCTCTTGCAGAGCAAAACCTCCAACTCTTCACATCCAATTCTTTGGGGTGTGTTCTTTTTAAATGCCAATATTTGCAAAGAAGTACCTCCTTAGATCCAGTCTGTGTGGACAATAATGCCACTTGCTGACTTGTAAAAATCCACAGCCAACTTAATTCTTCTTAAAGACACAGAAGCTGAATCCAACACAATTTTGCTTCAGATAAATGTGGTACAGAAGACATTTCTCACTCTTTTGAAGTATAGGAAGGCAATTGCATTCTATACCTTGTCCCAGCAATGACCAGTACTGACTGAGGAAACATGGAAGAAGCAGGAAGGGTCTAGCTAAGACTGAATGGAGAGTGATGGATGAAGAGCGCGTGATCAGTTGCTCACATCAAAAAGTATAAAATTTATTCGTATGAAAATAGAAGCCAATAAAGGCAAATAAAAGCAATTAAATAATGCCAACACTACGTAACAATACAAACAGGTAACAAAATATAAAAAAAAAAAAACATGGAAATTTAAAGATAAAAATGGGTTAAAAGTCTCATGAGCCCATATTGAGGCGGGTGTTTTAGAGTTGGCTGACGCGTTTCGAGGATAACCTCTCCATCAGAGCCTTTGAGAACCAGGGCGCAGTCTCTATGGGCCAGTAGGCCAAAATCTGTACATCAACATAATGGCTAGTTGGAAAAGATGGCCTGAAATGGGGAATATGGTTTTCTGTGTTCCATACCAGTCCACGTTTAAGCGTTCTAGGTGGAGCAGAAATCAGAATATATATATATATATATATATATATATATATATATATATATATATATATATATATATATATATATATATATATACACATACATGCGTACATGCACATATAAACATGTGTGCATATATATATATATACACATAACCAAGCACACACGTATGTACAGACAATATAAATATAAAAATTATATATATAAAAATAAATATATAGAGAGACAGAATTTCAGCTAGAAATACAGTATGGAGCACATGGCAAGAAAGTGCAACACAGGAAGCGCATGGTGAGTAAAAATGCATAAATCAATATCTAGCTAAGACTGAACCAAGGCTTGCCATACACGGAGCAAATTTCTTTCCTGCAACCACAGGTGTTGACAGTGTTGATCCAGGAATCCCCCCTGCTGTGCCATTGTCTTCTCCCGACAGGGGGACGGGGGCGGTGGGGGAAGCCATTCTGACCTGGGAGAAGACAGTGATTATCGCTAGTGGCTATAGCAACCATTAGCGCTAACTGCAAAAGAATCCGGTAGGCTGGTTGTACCCAAGCTGATTGATCGCTCAACTTGGTACATTCAGCCTGCCCATTATTGATTCGAATCTTGGCTGGTTCCTGCTGAACTGGCCAAGATACAAACCACGTATGGCCAGCCTAAGTAGCACTAAACAGGAGGGGACAACTAAGGGAGATATGAAAAACATAAGAAAACCAGGTTGTAGTAGTGCTGAACTACCACTAGACATTAGTTTATACCTAGATCATCAATAACGTAATGCAGTTCAATACAACAACAGAAAATACATTGTAAGTCGAACATAATAGGGTGTGGATCTCTATCCACTGACCCCTACTTCTCTACAGGACATGGGCGCAGCAGTTCAGGTAAGTATACATCTGGGGAGGTGGGAGTTTTTTGACAGGTAATATGTCAAAAGGATAACTGTACTACTGTATCTGATAAAATATTTGATGTGGAGATTGACATTGTCTAAATAGAATGATAAAAGTATGCAAGAGGATATAGAGAAGAAAAATTGGGAACAGGGGGCCTATACAAGATCAGATTAAGTACAATTATGCAATAACACTTATTGCATTAAAATGATCTACTTATAATGACCTAAATCTGTATTTACAGTATATTAACTTCAGTCTCTTGCCTGGCAGGTATCTGTCTGAACATGGGAGCCCCCAGTACAATATGGTTGCCTCTTATCAAAGCCAACTAATTACTTCTCTATGAGGTATCATTACTACCTGAAATTTTTCATAAATCTAAATGGTTGTTCAGCACTCTTTCCTATAGTTCTCCCTTGTCTAGTCTGATCTAGACTAGGCGTGGGGTTAGCAACTGAACTATGATTACGCTGTATATGATTTGGCGCCATTGCAAAACATTACATATCACTTAGGGGGTGAAACATTATAATCATGCACAGGGGCGTTGCTAGGTCTACAAAAGATCTGGGGCTAGAGCCCATAGCAGCGTAGTAAAGAAAGTCATACGCTTGGGTGGGCATACACATGTATATATAGTAATATACGTGTGGGTGTATATATATCCCCAGAGAGCCCCACGCTTACATCAGGGTCCCCAGAGAGCCCCCCTTACATCACCTTACATCAGGGTCCCCAGAGAGCCTCCTCCTTACATCAGAGTCCTCAGAGAGCCTCCCCCTTCCATCAGGGTACCCAGAGGGCCCCCCCACTTACATCAGGGTTCCCAGAGAGGCCCCCTTACATTAGGGTCCCCAGAGAGCCTCCCCCTTAAATCTGGGTCCCTAGAGAGCCTAGGCCTTAAAATCAGGGTCCCCAGAGAGCCTCTCCCTTACATCAGGGTCCCAAGAGAGCCCCCCACTTACACAAGGGTCCCCAGAGAGCCCCCCCACTTACATAAGGGTCCCCAGAGAGCCTCCCCTCCCCTTGGGGACCCCTGCAGAGACTCGGGGCTATTGGCCTCAGATTCGGGGCTATAGCCCCAAAAGCCACCCCCTAGCAACGCCCCTGATCATGCATAAGTAACAACAGGTTTTGTTTTAACTCTGTGTCTTAATCTTAGTCAGTGTATTACAGATTTGCTGTTCAACTGTATCAGTAAAGGTTGCAAATAATTGTGAAAGTTATTAATATATGCCAAATTTTATTCTCTGATATTTATGTTGTCTTTCTCAGAACAAATGTACCATTCCCTAATATCCCAAGGACATTTAGTCCAAAGAGAAAATAGCCCAAGAACATTCAACCAAAAGAGAAAATACATTAAGATTGTTTAATTTGTCCCATTTGCACAACATTTGTGCTAAAATCTCTAAGGCTAATTTCACACTTGAGCATAGTGTTTTCAGGTGATTTTACAGATGTGCTTTTTTGGGGTGTTTTGGGTGCAATGTGCCATACCGGAGATTTACTGGGGCAGGATTGGGTGTTTTTCCCTCCAAAGACTTTTACTATGAGAGTGCCTGAAAAACACACATCAGAACAACATACTCAAAGAGGCACTGAGAACTTATACTCCAAAAGCAAAGTGCAGCGCTAATCAAAAAAACAAATTTGATATACATATTTTAATATGGGTGATCAGACAAAGTCTTCAAAAGCATCATACACAAGTGACAGTAAATAAGTGAAATCCAAAAAATGAATGAACAAAGTCCAAAAGGTGCAAAAAAAGATAGTGATGTTCTCAAAGTGACTCCAGAAGCTACAGCAGGACACGCAGACAGAGAAATCCCCAGATTATCCTGTGGAGATAACAGTGAAGGTGGCAGCTTTCCAAAGGATGTTGGCTTTTAAGTGAATGAAAAGCCAAATAGCGCCTCAGGGAATGTATCCCAAAGACATCCACAGATTATGGTGGCCTTGGTCACCCTCAGTTCCTCACTTCCAATCACGGTATCGGGGGGGGGGGGGGGGGGTATATAAAATGTAAACACTCAGTGTAGTATGTAATGATAACAGTTTTCAATAAATTTAATCCTAAATATCGGTTGAATACCAACAAACACCAACACCTAGGATAAATTAGCAGGCGCTCAAAAACACTCCAGATGTAACTAGCTATACCACCATAAATGACAATATCTGGTGATTAGCACGTTCTCTGGATATAAAATATGAAAAGGATATATATATGTGTGAAACAAATATGCAATGTGCAATGATGGTGATACCCTCTATCAAAGACTCAATCACCTATATGTGACACACCTCTAAAGATAAGAATAAAATTAAAACAATATATATATATATATAGTGATTGTATACCTTGCAGTATACAATAGTGGTGACACCCTCTAATAGTATTAGTGATCTGAGTGTAACACGCTAAATTAGTAACATACCTCAGAAATATATGTAAATAGGAACATAATGAAATGTGCTACTGCAGAATAAAATGGTGATGTGATCTAATAGGTGAATCTATCATCTGCGTGTATCACACCCCTATTTAGTCAAGAGATTGACTAGATGTAGTTGATCAGGGTGTGACTAGTAATATAATGGTGACACCCTCTAATAATGGGTCAATTATCTGTGTATGGTACACCAAATGAATGGCGGACCACACAAAAATAAAAACCTGCAAAAGAAAAATATTATAAACAGAACCTCTTATAATGCAAAAAATGTGGTGAAAAAACATATATATGAGTGACAGCAATAAAAAATCGTGCATATAGTTCAATTCATGCTGCAAAGTTCAACAACTCCAAAAACAGTTCATGAATGGAACCAGCCCTTAATAAAGGCTGTAGGTGATTTAAGCTGGTGACGAAAAAATATTCAATCAAATGTCCCACACAAATGATTCCTCAGTGATAGATGTCAAAATGATGAGTAACTCCGTGCTCCTTCCACCTCACCACTGTGCTAGTGAATCGCACTCTCCAGACATGCACTCACCAAAATAAAATGCCAGCACTTTCATGCAAGGCAAAACGAGCTTTCTTTACCACACTCCTGGGTAAATATTGCATACGAAGCTCACAAGGATGATGTTCAATGGATCCACATAAAAGAGAATGAATGCTCCAATAGTGTAATTCCGCAATGAAAATTTATTAAAACTCATGCAAACTTCACACATAGCACTCACATTGTGTAAACCTTAAACAAGCTCAGAACGTGTAATGCACAGCAAACTTCAACTCAGTGGATTCAACAATAACAATGGTCACGGCGGACCCGAGGTGTACAGCTGCTGGGTGTGCTCTCACCCCTCCCTCGGGAAACCTCCGTCCCTCCGTGCGCTCGTATCCTATTCTCCTGTGTGGCCGACAGCAAGTACGTCACAACTCACAGCCACGCCCCGACATGTTTCGTCATACATCGACTTATTCATGGGATTGGCTGTGTTCGCTGCCACTCAGCTCTTTTATCTACTCTCAAGTATCCGCCCACTGGATTACGTCATGCGCATGCGCACACCTCGCGTCCCCGTACGCTGGATACAATGATGTCTCACACAGCAGAAAAAATCACGGGAATCAGGCACATACAAAGTTCCACTATCGAAAATGCAGTTGACAAGATAATGGACATCAGATCAAATAGTATGCTTATAAAAATATAACATACAAAGCTCTACATGTATACAGTTGCCATTTAACTCTCAGTCAGCGGTTGCGATGATCTTTCACATAGATAGCCCACTGATGTGTAGCAACCACCTTGCAGGGCAAGTAACTAATCTGGATTTGCTCATTTACTGATCATAATCCCCAATTGATATAAAAAATAAATAAATTAAAATTAAAATTACAATTAAGATTAAAAAGTCCGTTCTGACATTTTTATACTCCGTTCTGACTATATATCATAATCATATATAGAAAGCTGAACTAAAAAGGACAAAATATTAAAATACATCTTTTCATTGCTACAATTTCTAAAAAGACCTCTAATAAAAACTCTATTAAAAACTATATATGCTCCGATGCTGAATTCTAATTATAGGATAGATACCAATAAAAATGTGAAAAAGTGTTCATGTTATATATATAAAATCTATAAGGATACCAACTCTAGACCACCGACAATTGTCGGCAATATTACCTAATATCTTGGGTATATGTAAAAAAATGATCATGATAATGGAACATACTAAAAATGTATATATATATATATTCCCCCTTGTGTGGATATTCAACACAAGGCTCAATAATGACCAGGGGGATAATCGCCACCTTAGAGTTATTGAACATAACATGTATCAAAGACGCAATCCCCCAGATAAAAAGAAGGAGAGAAAGGGGACATGTATATAAAGTACACTCCCTGAATAATTCCCTAACATGCATGAAAACCCTGGGGACAGTATCCTGAGACTAAAGGGTTCCCACAGGTGAAATAACTGACATAAGTCAGAACCTCAAAATATCATGATCCTCCAAATTACAGTATTCTAAACTTAGATGGCAGATCTAAAAATCATTGATGAAGCAGTTTAAATCTAATTCAATGTTCAATCCTCTAGGAGTCAAACTCTTCATCAAAAATATCCATCTGGTTTCCCGCTGGGACAGGTCCCTCACTCTATTGGACCCTCTCCAGGAGGGATGTACAGTATCAATCCCACAGAATTGTAGTAGTGATGGGTCTTGTTGATGTTTTTCTTTAAAATGTAGGGAGACACTATGGTACTTGTAACCATTCTTGATGTTGGTTAGATGTTCCGAGATTCTAACCCTCAGCAATCTCTTCGTTCTCCCTACGTACAGAAGGCCACACGGGCACCACATAAGATAAACCACATGCGTTAAATTACATGTGATAAATTCCTTAATTTCAAAGGATTCTCCTTCCCTATTAGTTACATGGGTTACTCCTCTGTGGTTGATTCTAACAGTCCTGCAACAAATACATTTTCTACAACTGTAGAAACCTCTAAAGTCAAATTTCAACAGGTTCTTCCCAGGTGGATCCAAAATCCTTTTAACCACATGGTCCCCAAAATTAGGGGCTTTTCTATAAATAAAGGTAGGCCGACTCGGTAGCACCTCTCCCAAATGCCTATCCTTACATAAAACATGCCAATGTTTACTAAAAATATATTCAATGTCTTTATATTGGCAGTGAAATCCTGAAATAAAACCAAATTGGTGCTTGCCATCACTGGGTGCATTATCAGATTTTTTTAGGCATTGTTTCCTAGGTACTAGTGCTACTTCCTGGGTGATTTTATTTAATTCATCCTCCCGATACCCTCTTTGTATGAATCTGTTTTTAAGAACATCTGCTTGCTCAAAAAAATCTTCCAATTCTGTACAATTTCGACGTACACGTAATAACTGCCCCTTTGGAATGTTTTTTATCCAAGCCGGATGGTGGCCACTTCTTATTGATAGGTAGCTATTTCGATCAGTCGGCTTGAAATAAACCTTAGTTTTCAGTGAGTTGCCCTGTCTCACAATGGTCACATCCAAAAAATTGACAGATATGTTACTAATCTGATGCTCCAATTTAATATTGTTAGAGTTGTTATTAAGCTCTTGTACAAAATCAATGGCTGATTCCTCTGTCTCCTCCCAAATGAACAAGAGGTCATCTATGAAACGACGGTAGAATAACAGTTGGGGTCTTCTCTGACTAAACACTTTTCTATCCTCCCACTCTGCCATGAACAGGTTGGCGAGGCTGGGAGCATATTTGGCTCCCATCGCCACGCCAACCTGCTGGGAGTAGAAGTGTCCATCACACCAAAAATAACTATGGGACATGCAAAAATCCAATGCCTGTCCCAAAAATCTCTTCTGTACATCAGGGATATCCTCTCTCTTACTTAAGGCCCAATTCAGGGCTAAGGCAGCATCTTCGTGTTGAATAATAGTGTATAGGGAGGCTACATCAGCCGTTACCAAATACACTGTCGATGAGGTCTCCAATTTGACATCACTAAGTAATGTTAATAAATCACTGGTATCTTTCAAGTAAGCCCTAGTGTCCTTGACACTCGGTTGAAGAAATGTGTCAAGGACACTAGGGCTTACTTGAAAGATACCAGTGATTTATTAACATTACTTAGTGATGTCAAATTGGAGACCTCATCGACAGTGTATTTGGTAACGGCTGATGTAGCCTCCCTATACACTATTATTCAACACGCAGATGCTGCCTTAGCCCTGAATTGGGCCTTAAGTAAGAGAGAGGATATCCCTGATGTACAGAAGAGATTTTTGGGACAGGCATTGGATTTTTGCATGTCCCATAGTTATTTTTGGTGTGATGGACACTTCTACTCCCAGCAGGTTGGCGTGGCGATGGGAGCCAAATATGCTCCCAGCCTCGCCAACCTGTTCATGGCAGAGTGGGAGGATAGAAAAGTGTTTAGTCAGAGAAGACCCCAACTGTTATTCTACCGTCGTTTCATAGATGGCCTCTTGTTCATTTGGGAGGGGACAGAGGAATCAGCCATTGATTTTGTACAAGAGCTTAATAACAACTCTAACAATATTAAATTGGAGCATCAGATTAGTAACATATCGGTCAATTTTTTGGATGTGACCATTGTGAGACAGGGCAACTCACTGAAAACTAAGGTTTATTTCAAGCCGACTGATCGAAATAGCTACCTATCAATAAGAAGTGGCCACCATCCGGCTTGGATGAAAAACATTCCAAAGGGGCAGTTATTACGTGTACGTCGAAATTGTACAGAATTGGAAGATTTTTTTGAGCAAGCAGATGTTCTTAAAAACAGATTCATACAAAGAGGGTATCGGGAGGATGAATTAAATAAAATCACCCAGGAAGTAGCACTAGTACCTAGGGAACAATGCCTAAAAAAATCTGATAATGCACCCAGTGATGGCAAGCACCAATTTGGTTTTATTTCAGGATTTCACTGCCAATATAAAGACATTGAATATATTTTTAGTAAACATTGGCATGTTTTATGTAAGGATAGGCATTTGGGAGAGGTGCTACCGAGTCGGCCTACCTTTATTTATAGAAAAGCCCCTAATTTTGGGGACCATGTGGTTAAAAGGATTTTGGATCCACCTGGGAAGAACCTGTTGAAATTTGACTTTAGAGGTTTCTACAGTTGTAGAAAATGTATTTGTTGCAGGACTGTTAGAATCAACCACAGAGGAGTAACCCATGTAACTAATAGGGATGGAGAATCCTTTGAAATTAAGGAATTTATCACATGTAATTTAACGCATGTGGTTTATCTTATGTGGTGCCCGTGTGGCCTTCTGTACGTAGGGAGAACGAAGAGATTGCTGAGGGTTAGAATCTCGGAACATCTAACCAACATCAAGAATGGTTACAAGTACCATAGTGTCTCCCTACATTTTAAAGAAAAACATCAACAAGACCCATCACTACTACAATTCTGTGGGATTGATACTGTACATCCCTCCTGGAGAGGGTCCAATAGAGTGAGGGACCTGTCCCAGCGGGAAACCAGATGGATATTTTTGATGAAGAGTTTGACTCCTAGAGGATTGAACATTGAATTAGATTTAAACTGCTTCATCAATGATTTTTAGATCTGCCATCTAAGTTTAGAATACTGTAATTTGGAGGATCATGATATTTTGAGGTTCTGACTTATGTCAGTTATTTCACCTGTGGGAACCCTTTAGTCTCAGGATACTGTCCCCAGGGTTTTCATGCATGTTAGGGAATTATTCAGGGAGTGTACTTTATATACATGTCCCCTTTCTCTCCTTCTTTTTATCTGGGGGATTGCGTCTTTGATACATGTTATGTTCAATAACTCTAAGATGGCGATTATCCCCCTGGTCATTATTGAGCCTTGTGTTGAATATCCACACAAGGGGGAATATATATATATACATTTTTAGTATGTTCCATTATCATGATCATTTTTTTACATATACCCAAGATATTAGGTAATATTGCCGACAATTGTCGGTGGTCTAGAGTTGGTATCCTTATAGATTTTATATATATAACATGAACACTTTTTCACATTTTTATTGGTATCTATCCTATAATTAGAATTCAGCATCGGAGCATATATAGTTTTTAATAGAGTTTTTATTAGAGGTCTTTTTAGAAATTGTAGCAATGAAAAGATGTATTTTAATATTTTGTCCTTTTTAGTTCAGCTTTCTATATATGATTATGATATATAGTCAGAACGGAGTATAAAAATGTCAGAACGGACTTTTTAATCTTAATTGTAATTTTAATTTTAATTTATTTATTTTTTATATCAATTGGGGATTATGATCAGTAAATGAGCAAATCCAGATTAGTTACTTGCCCTGCAAGGTGGTTGCTACACATCAGTGGGCTAGCTATGTGAAAGATCATCGCAACCGCTGACTGAGAGTTAAATGGCAACTGTATACATGTAGAGCTTTGTATGTTATATTTATATAAGCATACTATTTGATCTGATGTCCATTATCTTGTCAACTGCATTTTCGATAGTGGAACTTTGTATGTGCCTGATTCCCGTGATTTTTTCTGCTGTGTGAGACATCATTGTATCCAGCGTACGGGGACGCGAGGTGTGCGCATGCGCATGACGTAATCCAGTGGGCGGATACTTGAGAGTAGATAAAAGAGCTGAGTGGCAGCGAACACAGCCAATCCCATGAATAAGTCGATGTATGACGAAACATGTCGGGGCGTGGCTGTGAGTTGTGACGTACTTGCTGTCGGCCACACAGGAGAATAGGATACGAGCGCACGGAGGGATGGAGGTTTCCCGAGGGAGGGGTGAGAGCACATCCAGCAGCTGTACACCTCGGGTCCGCCGTGACCATTGTTATTGTTGAATCCACTGAGTTGAAGTTTGCTGTGCATTACACGTTCTGAGCTTGTTTAAGGTTTACACAATGTGAGTGCTATGTGTGAAGTTTGCATGAGTTTTAATAAATTTTCATTGCGGAATTACACTATTGGAGCATTCATTCTCTTTTATGTGGATCCATTGAACATCATCCTTGTGAGCTTCGTATGCAATATTTACCCAGGAGTGTGGTAAAGAAAGCTCGTTTTGCCTTGCATGAAAGTGCTGGCATTTTATTTTGGTGAGTGCATGTCTGGAGAGTGCGATTCACTAGCACAGTGGTGAGGTGGAAGGAGCACGGAGTTACTCATCATTTTGACATCTATCACTGAGGAATCATTTGTGTGGGACATTTGATTGAATATTTTTTCGTCACCAGCTTAAATCACCTACAGCCTTTATTAAGGGCTGGTTCCATTCATGAACTGTTTTTGGAGTTGTTGAACTTTGCAGCATGAATTGAACTATATGCACGATTTTTTATTGCTGTCACTCATATATATGTTTTTTCACCACATTTTTTGCATTATAAGAGGTTCTGTTTATAATATTTTTCTTTTGCAGGTTTTTATTTTTGTGTGGTCCGCCATTCATTTGGTGTACCATACACAGATAATTGACCCATTATTAGAGGGTGTCACCATTATATTACTAGTCACACCCTGATCAACTACATCTAGTCAATCTCTTGACTAAATAGGGGTGTGATACACGCAGATGATAGATTCACCTATTAGATCACATCACCATTTTATTCTGCAGTAGCACATTTCATTATGTTCCTATTTACATATATTTCTGAGGTATGTTACTAATTTAGCGTGTTACACTCAGATCACTAATACTATTAGAGGGTGTCACCACTATTGTATACTGCAAGGTATACAATCACTATATATATATATATTGTTTTAATTTTATTCTTATCTTTAGAGGTGTGTCACATATAGGTGATTGAGTCTTTGATAGAGGGTATCACCATCATTGCACATTGCATATTTGTTTCACACATATATATATCCTTTTCATATTTTATATCCAGAGAACGTGCTAATCACCAGATATTGTCATTTATGGTGGTATAGCTAGTTACATCTGGAGTGTTTTTGAGCGCCTGCTAATTTATCCTAGGTGTCGGTGTTTGTTGGTATTCAACCGATATTTAGGATTAAATTTATTGATTATTGTTTCTGGATATGATTTAAGTGGGCAGCTCCTCATTTCTTATTTATTAGATTATAAATTTTTTTTAATCACTTTCACTAGTGTTTATTCAATTTTCAATAGCTTTAAAGGGGACTTTGGCGCGGTGGAGGTGTTCCTCGTGCAGAGGGTGAGAGCACTCAGGACACGTGGTTGTTACAATGATAACAGTTTATTTAAAAACATAAAGTGCACTCACATGGTTGAAGATAACAACATGTGTTTCAATATATATTGGCTGCAGCAAATCCAAAAATCTCAGAAATACAGTTCCTCTGGATGGCGGCTGCTAAGCGTGGTGATGTTCCGTCTGGTCACATCTTTTTTTAGGAGTTACTGTATATTGAGAATTTACAGACTTGCAAGTGTAGTCAGATTAAGGGAAATGTCAAACAAGCATAGTAGCTTTGTCAAGGTGTCTCCCACACTGTACGACTTTCCTTGATGGGCACCCAACAGTAGCTCAAACCATAGAAATACAGAAAGGAACCCCAAACCAAAGTCAGACTTAAGAGTCCAATAATATGTAAATATACAAAAGAATGGGATCCTCATTAGTGTGTGATCCTCATTAGCATAATAAAAGTGATTTATTGAACAATAAAATAGCACACTTCCATGAAAGGTTCTGGACATTTAGGATTGGATGGGGACACTGTATGGCTGCCAGTATGCATGAGCAGCTTCTGCTTTTTGAGCCGGCATGAAAGGAATTTGGTTTGACAGCTGTCTCAAAGCCGCCAAATTTGGGCGTCCACCACCGCTATTCCCTACCTCTTGGAAACCACTACATGCTGTTGGAGAGAGGAGGCTGTACAAGGGACCTTACAGTGTAGCATTACGGTGTCCCCATCCAATCCTTATGCTGAATGTCAAGAACCTTATGTGTAAATGTTCTATTTTTTTGTTCAATAAATCTTTACAGATCCATATTAGAACCAGTATGGAATGCTCCACGTGGAGGAACAACTTGGCAGCAGTTGCTGAGCAGCAATGAAGGCTTTTTATTTGGATCTCTATAATGCAGAGATCATATATTTCCAATAAGAAGTTTCACATTTGATCTCTATAACACGGAGATAATTTATTTCTGGTAAGATGGTGGCACTTTTGGTGGTCTGGAAAGTTGGGAGCACCAAATGTTTGATTTCAACGCAAAAGTCTCATACCATGTGTTAGCAGCCCTTTGGGTTATTTGTGGACACTGGGTGTGGACTTTATTTTTCACATAGGTTTTATGTACAGCTGTATAAGTAATTTGTTTTTAATTATATTTATTCATGTAAACATAGCAAAAATATATTTTGTTGTATACAGATAACTTCAGTTACAAACTGGTGTTCACTGGGTTTTGCACTCTGTTTTAGTTTTACAATGGAGGTTTTTGGTCTGGCACTCCTTTTTGTATTTACATAACATACATTTTGCGCATTTTTTCATGCACTCCTATTGAAGTCTATAGGGTCAAAAAATGCTCAAATCTGCCTTAAAAGAAGCTCCTGTACTTTCTCAAGTGACAGACATCTAGTGACAGGTACCTTAGCACTCAGTTGTGAACAGGCCCCATTTAAAAACAATGGATTTTATACTTTTGAGCATATGTAGTTTCAGCCCTTAAAACCCTCAAGTGTGTATGGGTCCTAAAATAATCATTGAATGTTGTGTAATTCACACAGAATGAATGTAGGTGCTGTTTCCCTGGACAAATAGCTATGCAAATTGTTTCTAAACAGATCTCTTAGGCCTGCCGGCCATACTTGGGTTGAATTCCGAAAGAATTTTCTTTAGAAAATCTTTGAGTTTCACACCATTAGTGGACCGTAGCAACGGGCAATTTTCATACGGCCATCGAATTTGAATGATCGGGCATGTTGGAATTTTTTTTTAAAACAAAGATTTTCTAATCAATGATGGGTGAATCGTGTGGAAAATATAATTGAAAAAGAAATGCGCATGAGAACAAGAAAAGAAAATTCCCACAAAGAAAAGAAGATTCCAGCCATGAAAATTCTCTTCTGAAGCAACGTGAGGGAAAATTGAAGGCTTGGTTGGTCTAATTTCTAAATCAATGGTAGCACCATCGGATTTGTTCAGAATTCACACCATGTATGGCCTGCATTAGTGTTTCCAGGGAAGCTAATATAAACATAAATTCAAACAATTATAATAGCTGCATTAAAACTTTTTTTTATCTCAACTGGATTTAATTCCACTTTCCTTTTTTCTTTAAACGCCAGATTAGTTATGATATTCAAGGGTTGCAAGGGATCTTAACAATCTGCTAACGCTTTATGAGTGTCTGTATCCCAAAGTGAGTTTTTCCGCCTCTTGCACCTGTTGAGTCTCACGGGATATGCAACGCAAATTGAGACCACCGAGCCATAGTGTAACTGCTCACTGCAGCAATTGCTTTCACTCAAGCCTTTGCAAACATGGCTCCTCGGGTTTATGAGTTTTATTGAAAAAAGCCCTAATAGCTCATTGACTCCTGTGTGACCTGTTGCTCTATGCACTCTAATTTGCTCTTCATAAAATCAGGTAAGAAATCACAATGTTAATTTACATGTTGCACAATGAAAGGCTGGTCATAAAGCAAATGTTGATTTAGCACTATGGAAACTCACCATAAAGTTTATGTCTGCCATAGCATGAGGCTGTAAACCTGCTAGAAATAGGTCAAACAAAGCAGTTTCAACTAAATAAAACTTTAGACAAGTATGCTAAGAGAAAAGACTAAACACGCTGCAAGTATTTCAGCAAACTTTAATACAGAGCCTTACCTATCTGTTTTTCTTATCAAATCTTTTGGTAAGCCAACATGCTCACAAAATGTATTCCAAATGGAAATATCTGACTTATGATCACCTTACAAATTTCAGTATTGTAATATGAAAAGGAACAGTATTTGCCATGAAGAGCTAAAAAAGTATCTCAGAAAGAAAAATAAAACTCTAATAGCAGAGGATGTCCTTACCTTGGTGCCAGCTTTGTTCAGACTTCTACAACAAACAGTAAAATCAATCACATAGAAAGAAAGGAGATTTCTGGGGCATGTGTAGAACACCCCTGTTTGTCATATTGCAGAAAAGTGAATGGCTGCAGATAGAAATGAAAATGTATTTTTATTAACATTACCAATAGATTTGCATAGTAGTCGTATGTGTTTTGCAAACAGCAAAATACACATGACTATGGGATGTGGCATATAGTGAGGCTCCAATTCATTACCCCAGCTTATTCACTATCTATTCCTTACCCAAATGACCAGACGACACAAACTTCTCTCTTTTGGAGTCGAATGGCCATAGCAGCCTTTTATTATAACAAAAAATACCAGAAATATCAACATTCTTCAACATATAACTTAAATGCTTATAAATACATCTATAAATAACATTAAACCAACTATACAGCATAACAACTTTTATTTTCTAGGAGGTCCTTGAAGGCAAAAATCTAACTTTTTCCAACTCATTGCATCGGTATCCCCAGGTAAGGCCCCACGCCGTGCATTACGCAAGCTCAGGGACAAGCACATTAATCCTTCCAGATGCAATTTTTCTACCACCAATGTTGCCATTTTTCTTTTTGGGAAAGGACGCCCATACATCCGTATGAGCCCAACCCCCATTTTAAACCACAATTATACTCATCACCGCCTTCAAAGACCCCCAATACCTCCTGCCGCTACGACATTTTTAAAATAAATACCCCTACTCTGACAACTGAAACACCCCTTAGAAGAAAACAAAATTATCCTTCCACGCTCACGGAACCCACTACTACATACCTATAGGGAGGGCGGGCGGGAAATTCACCTTCCTCTCTACCTACTTCTTCCCAACTGACCTCTGCCCCTAAGCTCCACCCTCCTAAAAGTATACCAAACTCCTCCCATTGCCTGGCTAGTTAACCCTTCTATCTCCGCCTCACAGCTCCACCCTGGTCATGCTAGCCCTACACCTATGCTGTGCTCAGTTCCGGGCTGTACTTGACTATGGGATGTGGCATATAGTGAGGCTCCAATTCATTACCCCAGCTTATTCACTATCTATTCCTTACCCAAATGACCAGACGACACAAACTTCTCTCTTTTGGAGTCGAATGGCCATAGCAGCCTTTTATTATAACAAAAAATACCAGAAATATCAACATTCTTCAACATATAACTTAAATGCTTATAAATACATCTATAAATAACATTAAACCAACTATACAGCATAACAACTTTTATTTTCTAGGAGGTCCTTGAAGGCAAAAATCTAACTTTTTCCAACTCATTGCATCGGTATCCCCAGGTAAGGCCCCACGCCGTGCATTACGCAAGCTCAGGGACAAGCACATTAATCCTTCCAGATGCAATTTTTCTACCACCAATGTTGCCATTTTTCTTTTTGGGAAAGGACGCCCATACATCCGTATGAGCCCAACCCCCATTTTAAACCACAATTATACTCATCACCGCCTTCAAAGACCCCCAATACCTCCTGCCACGGGACGAACACGTGACAACCTTACGTGTGCGTCACCCTCCAAACTCTAACTGCTCTCTGCACACCATCTTGTAATCCCAACTGCCACAAATCAATGCCAATCGCGTTCAGATGTACACCATCCGAGCGCAGAAAACGCCACGTCTCCTCCTCCAACTCCCTGTGTCGAACAGCCAAACCACCATTCCTCACAAAAAATTTTGCTACCGCTTTATTAACTTTTACACGCGCTCTATTCAATCCTGCCACAGAGCGCGCCAAACGCCAAGCTGTCCTGGCCACCATGTCCGACCACACAAATATAGTGTCAGGAAAGCTGGATTGCAGGCGCAGCAGATCAAACTTTATATCCCTAATCAGTTCCCGAGCACACCTCACTCCCAAATCATTGCCCCCCACATGTAATACCACTACATCCGGAGGGCGATCAAGACCAGCAAACTTGTGTATTTCCGGAACAACCCTAGACCATAACATCCCCGGGAAACCGATCCACCGCACCGTCCCTTCCTCCCCCGCCAAACCCAACAACCTGCCGTCTTTCCTGACATCCGCCCTTCTGGCACCCCAATAGACATAAGAGTGTCCAAAGATCCATACTAGGCAGGTTGCCGCACCTGAAAAACAAGAGACAAAAACACAGAGAAAAATATAGCAAATCAATTATAACACTCATTCTGTGATACAGTTCCCAACAAGCCAACCATATCCCCCTCTCCCATTCTACAACAAGTTAGGTCGAACATACAGCCTAAAGCGAGCCGATTCCCAACGCCCAATACGTTGTACTACCTGCTCATTCAAACCCCATCGAACCGCTTCCGTAGCCGCCCCAATGCGGAACGAGTGGGAAGAATACTCCTCCGCTTTCCGCCCAGTCGCCCGCAGACATTGCCGAAAAACAGCCTGAAACTGAAAACGGGACAGGGCCGAACCATCCTCATGACGAAAAAACGTCCCACCCCCGGCAGGTCTAACCCTACAGAATTCCCCCACAGTCGTCACCGGACACAAGGGGGAACCTGGGACCGACCTCAACTCCACCCATGCCCCCTTTCCCAATTGGTCTGTCTTGGACCTCTTGAGGAAGACACCTAAAACATCTCCCCGCAGCTGTACGTCTTGTACATCCACACCGCCTTCCCCCCTTTTATTCTTACTCACTACTTCCCCGACCCGAAACGCCCCGAAAAACATCAATATAAATGCTGCCCTGAACAGCACACACTCAAAACTAGACCGACAAACAGTCTCCAACATCGCAACTACTTCTCCTAACACGGCAAATGAAACCGGGCGTCTTGTGTCGGCAACGGCTCGACCAGCGCGATACCCGCGCATCGCACGCCGTACCCTAAAATCCTTTGTAACATCCCGCTTACCCGCCATTTGGAACAGAAACGCCAAACCAGCCAACTTGCGAGCCATATATGCCCCCGATACCCCCTGCTCAAAATTCCGTCCTATAAAGTACAGGAGTACCTGTACCTTGCTCTCCCCACCAACATCATCACCTATTTCCCGCAATAACGCCTCCCATTCCACCCACACCTTACTGTATGCTTGCCAAGTAGTTGCCGAGACAGACCTACGAATCAACAGTTGCGCCGTGGTAACACGATGCTCCACAAACTCTCTGGGCAAGGACTCCCCTGCACTTCCGCATCCGGCACCAGTTGACGAAACCTGTCCCACTGGAAACGAGATAATGCATCAGCTACAGTATTCTCAATCCCAGGAACATGCACAGCAGTAACAAAACAGTTCTTACTTAAACAAAGCAACACCAAATGCCTCAGCAAGCGCACCACCGGTGGCGACGACGCGGTGTTGTTATTGATGGCCTGCACTACCCCCATATTATCACAATGAAACCTTACCCGCCTATTCCGAAAATCCTCACCCCATAGCTCCATCGCTAACACGATGGGAAAAAGCTCCAAAGCCGCCAAGTTACGTACCAAACCCTCCTCCTTCCAATGCTCCGGCCACTCCCCGGCGCTCCACCTACCCTGAAAAAAGGCCCCAAAACCACCGGACCCAGCCGCGTCCGTAAATAATTCCATCTCAAAATTGGAAACAGCCTTTTCCAACCACAATGAACAGCCATTATAGGACGCTAGAAAAGAATCCCAAACTCTCAAATCTTCCCTGAGTTCCGCCCCTAACCTGATAAAGTGATGTGGGGCCCGCACCCCCGCCGTAGCAGCCGCCAAACGCCGGCAAAACACACGCCCCATGGGCATAATCCTGCAAGCAAAATTCAACTTCCCGAGCAGCGATTGCAACCCCCGAAGTTGAATCTTCTTCCCCCCGATGGCCTCAGCAACCTCCCGCCTTAAACCTTCCAATTTATCCAGTGGCAACCGGCACTCCATAGCCACGGTATCAATTACAATCCCTAAAAAACACAACTCGGTGACCGGGCCTTCCGTTTTGTCCGCAGCCAACGGCACCCCAAAATTGGCAAACACATGTTGTATTGTGCCCAACAAAGATGCACAAACCTTGCTCCCCGCTGGCCCCATACACAAAAAATCGTCCAAATAATGTATAACAGAGTGCAGGCCGGAAGTATCCCGCACTGCCCATTCCAAAAACGAACTAAACTGCTCAAACAACGAACATGAAATAGCACACCCCATGGGTAAGCACCTATCTACAAAATACTCTCCCCGCCAACGGCAGCCCAACAATCGGCAACAATTCGGATGAACTGGTAAGAGGCGAAAAGCTGCCTCAATATCCGTCTTAGCCAGTAAGGCCCCCTGGCCTAAGCGCTGCACCCATGCCACTGCTTCATCAAAAGACGTGTACGACACCGTGCAGAGGTCCGGATCAATGGAATCATTAACCGACCCCCCCCTAGGATGGGACAAATGGTGAATGAGCCGAAACTGATTCGGCTCTTTCTTAGGCACCACTCCCAACGGGGATATCACCAAATCTGGTACCGGCGGTGCCCTAAACGGACCAGCCATCCGGCCCAAAGCCACCTCCTTTAACAATTTTTTGGTAACTACCTCAGCGTGCTCCTCTGCCGATTTCAAATTTTTTGCTGCTGGCGGAACCACCCTGAGCTGACTGTTCAATTGAAACCCCTCCCTGAAACCCAATTCCAACAGCCGGGCAACATCCCTATCCGGATACCGCCTTAGAAAGGGAACCATCCTTTCTACCCTCACCGGCGTCTTCCCTTTTTCCAACATCCCCTCCCTTTCCACGTCCGTGTTTAAAGCATCTGGACTGCGGATGGGAGCCCCCGCATGTAGAGCACTCATGTCGGAACCGACACTTGGCTCCGAATTTGCAACTTCCCGCATTAAATTGCCAGCAGAAACCCGCTCGCCCTCCGGCCGGTTGTCCAGACACCCCCGAACCCCCGGCCCCACCCTGAAAGGGCGACAAAGAACCTCTCGGAGAAGACATCAGCTTCATCCAAAGACTAATGTCTTTGTGATCCCACCTTATTGAAGGGCGAACCGCTTTTTTCTGCCTGAACTGCTCATCGTAGCGCAGCCATGCAGTCCCACCATACACTCTTTGTGCTTCCCCGATGGAATCGAGGTAACAGAAGAGCGGCGAGCAATTCTCTGGCGCCTTTTCCCCAATCACACTTGCCAGAATCGCGAACGCCTGCAACCAATTCGCAAACGTACGCGGAATCAATCGATAGCGCCTCTTCTCCTCTTCCTCTTTTTTGCTCTCATCCGGTTTAACCCTGTCGAGGTTAAACTTCTCCAAAGGCAGCAAAGAGAAAATTTCAACATATTCCCCCTTCCAAATCCGCTCCTTAATCTCTGCCTTTAAATGCGCTCCCAACGGCCCCTCAAAACACACGTATACCTCACATTTGGCAGCATCCGCCAAACGCAATCCATCCAAACCAGCCGACCCTTTTCCGGCCGCAGCCCCATCCACAGCCACTGTGGTCGCTACAGCCGACACCACCGGCGCTGCCGGTGTGGGCCCTGTACTGGCCGCCCCCATCCCCCCAACACTCGTGTCCACCACCGACACCGTACCTCCTGGAGCCACCACCGGGCCTGGGGCTGCCAACGCAGCTCCCTCACCCACCCCGATGCCGGGTACTGCCCACGCAGCCACGGGGGAGATGCCACTCACCGGCCGTGCGCTAGCCTCACAGCGTGCAAGCACCTCCCTGAGACCCGCTAATAACACCTGCATCATCCCCCCAGCCTGTTCCCCAGCTGTTCCCATGGACTGAATACCCACACTGGGACCCTCCCTAGCCCCCCTATCATGTGCACCCACTGCCCCCCCCTTTGAGGGCCTAACATTTCTAACCAGAGAAGAAAAAGGTACAACAACCCGCTCACCTGGCTGCCTCCGTTGCACCGGACTTCCAGCCGTGCGACCAGTTCTATGCGCCGTCTCCCGTCCTTCTGCTGGGTTCCGCTCGTCAATTTCGCCCTCAGACAGGCTGTCCTGGGAACTCCCGGCCATCTCGTGATCCCCCTCACCAGGCCGCTGTTCAGGATTCCCCGTTGCCGCCGAGCGCCCAGGCGTGACGTCATCACCCTGCGCCGTTCGCTCTAACTCCACACGAGGTCTGGCACTGCCTCGCCGGGCTACAGGCCGAGCTGGCGAAGCCCGCCTCGCCGTGTTCCTGGACCGTAAAGCGACATGGTCCCCCCGAACTCCTCTTGTAGCGTCTGCCAGCCTGCTGCGGCCTCTCCTCTCAGGAATACAGGCCCCTGCCGCCTCGCCTGCCAGGCCGTCACCCGTCGCGACCTCTCTCCCCCGCCGAGCCGCCTTCTGGCCAGGCGGGGAGCCTGCCAAGGCCGCCGTTCTCCTTCTCTCTTCCCCCGCTGTAGGAGCGGGAGCAGGGCCCACCGATGCGCTCCCCCCCCGTGCCCGCCGTGTCCGCGTATTCGCCGCCGGCGACTTCTTCACAGGCGGCTCCCCTTCCGTCTCACCGGCTCCAGTCCTCCCCCTATCCCCGTCGGCCTCAGGACTAAAACGCTCGGGAGGTCGCGACCTCCTAGCGCGTGGCCGTTCCGCGGGCTGTGCGGGCGTGCTAGTGGATGCCTGGCTGGGACCCTGAAGCAAGGATGCCAGGGTGGATTGCAGCCACTCAGTCCCCCTCGCCGCCGTCTCCTCCCGCAGCTGCTGTAACAAACGCTCCACATCCCCCATGCTAACTAACTAACCTGCACCGCCGAAATTCACCTTCCTCTCTACCTACTTCTTCCCAACTGACCTCTGCCCCTAAGCTCCACCCTCCTAAAAGTATACCAAACTCCTCCCATTGCCTGGCTAGTTAACCCTTCTATCTCCGCCTCACAGCTCCACCCTGGTCATGCTAGCCCTACACCTATGCTGTGCTCAGTTCCGGGCTGTACTTTATTTAAACACAAATTTGGGGATTATTTTAGCTACCAATTGATTTTTATTTCTGTCCATTCATACCTAAGATTTGCACAGCTCTTATGGATGGCACTGT
Organism: Lithobates septentrionalis; assembly: GCA_037952835.1. Lineage (NCBI taxonomy): Eukaryota > Metazoa > Chordata > Amphibia > Anura > Ranidae > Lithobates > Lithobates septentrionalis. Next base: position 1,686,066 of record JBBDGP010000286.1, on the reverse strand, counting down.
CAGGTTGGTGACCAGATTTTTTCTCCACTGTTGTTAAGTAATACAGCTAGGTCACCTCCCGCCCCAGCCTGTAATTGGATAGTAAAGGAGCAGCAGCAGACTCCTGATCTTATCCCTTTGCTCTCTCCTGTCAACAGCATGTTTCTTGTTATGATAAGTGCATGCAGCATATCTGTATGGCCCATAGTGCTTCCCTTCCCTCTTCTATTCTGAATAAAATTGGTTACACAAGGCTAATACCAAATTAAGATAGTTAAAAAGGTAAGAAGGTTTAACCACCTAAGCCCGGGAAGGTTTACCACCCCCCCCCCCATATGACCAGGCCATTTTTTGCGATATGGCCCTGCGTTAATTTAACTGACAATTGCGTGGTTGTGCAACATTGTACCCAAATAAAATTAATGTCCTTTTATCCCCACAAAATAGAGCTTTCTTTTGGTGGTATTTGATCACCTCTGCAGTTTTTATTTTTTGCGCTATAAACAAAAAAATGTTTTTGCTGCCTGCTATAAAACATACCCAATAAAAAATTTTAGAAAATGAAATTTCTTCATTTAGGTCAATATGTATTCTGCTACATATCTTTGGTAAAAAATCCCAATAAGCATATATTGATTGGTTTGCGCAAAAGTTATAGTGTCTACAAACTATGGGATAGATTTATGAAATTTGTATTATTTCTTTTTTTTTTACTAGTAATGGTGGCGATCAGCAATTGTTAGCAGGACTGTAACATTGAAGTGGACAAATCATACACCGTGACCACGTCCGCTTGTGACGAAACGACGTAGGGAGGAGGAGCTACGTTCTGACGTCACCTCTGCACGTCCAGTCCCGGAAGTTATGGGCTGTTTGGAAGCCGGCCGGCTCATCATTTTATGCACATCTTGCCTATTATTGTCCATTGTTTTGTAAGTGTTCAATTGTCTTTTTAAATTTCAATAAATGTAAAGGATTTATGCTATGTGAGGCTTTTTGTTTTTATGGTGAACACACTGCCCACTTTACCGATCCATCTGCTGACCTTTCCCACTAATCCTGAGGAGTCCAGTATATGCCAGTGAGATCCCGGGCTGGGGTTACAGCCACTCGCCTGGTGTGGTCCCCTGTAATAAGGGACCACCGATTTATGGTAAGCGGCAATCCTTTCTGTGGTGGAGGAAACTTTTCACTTGTCACTCTAGTATGGAACTTTACGGCACATCACTTTTTGATTATCATCATTTTTTATGGACTCATTTTTATGTTTTGTCTGTTCCACTTATCTCTTCAATATGGATTGATTTTTATTATGTTTTTATCTAGTCACTGGATAATTCCCAGACACTTTCTCCTTTTTTTATTTTTAATTTTTGCCACACATGTATTTACATTCATCTGTTTATGCACTACTTAGTTTGTTTATTATGTAGTTGGATGCACTCATTTTTTGCATTTTTGGTTTGGGTCTGTTCAATTTTATATGCACTCAGTGTGGTCTTTTTGGCATCTATCATTGGGAGCATATATCAATTTGCTTCACTATTCTTATTATTTAGCGTGACTCTTTGCTCTTTAAATCATACACCTAACTGACACTTTTGACACTTTTTTGGGACCAGTGACAGTAATATAGTGATCAGTGCTAAACAAAAATGCACTGTCACTGTATAAATGACACTGGCAGGGGAGGGGTTAACATCAGGGGTGATCAAAGGGTAAATTGTGTTCCCTACGAGTGCTTTCTAACTGTGGGGGATGTACTTTAACTAAAGGAAAACAGAGATCCATATTTCTGCTTAGCAGAAACATAAGATCTTCATTTTCCTCTCTGGCAGAACGGCGATCTGCCTTGTTTACATAGGCAGACCGCCGTTCCGCCTGTCCTTAGAATGATTGCGGGTGGTCGGTGGACATCACATCTCCTGGGCCCACTGATTGGCTCAAGCTGTGTCCAATCACAGTGGAAGTGGGGTTCCGATGGCGTACAGGTACGTGATTTTGCACTTAAGGGCCGCCCTGCCAAAGTATATGTATGTGGGACGGTCCTTAAGCGGTTAAAGAAGAGAATGTTTACCCATTAAAGTATACTTGTATTGAATGCAGGGGTGTATCTACGAAAATAGCGCCTGTGACAAACACTAAATTGCACCCCAGTCCAAACATTTGACATTGTATATAAAGGGCCAGAGGCCACTGACACCTGCGCTGGATAAAGATGTTACCCTCTTCTTGGTGATGCACCAGGAGTCCCCCGTTGATATCAGAGTCCCCCTTCACATCAGAGTCTTCACTTTCTATATCCCCATATGCATAGTTCCCTATCCCCATAATTAAGCTCTGGAGGTTGGAGTGAAACGCGTTGGGAGCATGGCCTGGTCGAAGTCATAGCTAAGGCTGCCACTCCATTCATTGCAGTAGGACATCATAGATGTGTGACTTCCAGGGGTTACCCTTCCTTTCTTTCCTTTATACATCATAGTCCTTCAGTACTCCTCTTTTCACATCAGTAGCCCCTCCACATAGCATTGTCTCGGCTTTACATCATGAGCCCCCCTTTCACATCACAGCCTCTCCTTTCACATCAGAAGCCCTCTTCATATCAAAAGCCTCCTTTCACATCAAGAGTAACTTTAACATCAGGATCCCCATCATACTAGAGTCCCCTTCACTTCAGAGCCCCCCTTTAACATCAAGGGGTCCCTTCACATCAGTGTCCCCCTTTCACATTATGACTCCCACCTTTCTTCCCTCATCTAACACCAGAAGCCACCCTTCATATGAAAAGCCTCCCCTCACATCAAGAACCCCCTTCAAATTAGAGACCCCCTTCATAATATAGCCCCTCCCCCTTCACATCAGAGTCTTCTCCTCCCGCAAGAGCCCCTCCCACCGCCTTCACATCAGGAGCCCCTCTTCATATCAAGGCCTCCTTTCACATCAAGAGTCCCTTTCACATCAGGATCCCCCATCATACTAGAGCCCCCCTTCACTTCAGAGCCCCCTTTAACATCAAGGGGTCCCTTCACATCAGCTTCCCCTCTTCACATCATGACCCCCACCTTTCACACCTCATTTAACACCAGAAGCCACCCTTCATATGAAAATCCTCCGTTCACATTAAGAACCCCCTTCAAATTAGGAGCCCCCTTCATAACAGAGTCCCCCCTTTACATCAGAGCCCCTTTAACATTAAGGTGCCCTCTTCACATCAGAGTCCCCCCTTCACATCATAGTCTTAAGGGCCCCCTTCACATCAGAGTCCCCCCTTCACATAAGAGTCTTCTCCTCCCACAAAAGCCCCCCTCCCCCTTTACATCAGAAGCCCCTCTTCCTATCAAAGGCCTCCTTTCACTTCAAGAGTACCTTTCACATCAGGATCCCCTTTCACTTCAGAGCCCCCTTTAACCTCAAGGGGACCCTTCACATCAGTGTCAGTCCTTCACATCATGACCCCCAACCTTTCACCTCTAATTTAACACCAGAAGCCGCCCTTCATATGAAAAGCCTCCCTTTACATCAAGAGCCCCTTCAAATTAGGAGCCCCCTTCATAAAAGAGCCCCCCTTTAACATTAGGGTCTCCCTTAACATTAGAGTCCCCTTTCACATCAGAGCTCCCCCCCTATTCACATCAGACTACCCCTTTACATCACAGCCACCTTCACATCAGTGTTCCTAGTCCCCCTTCACATCACAGCCCCCTATTCACATGACATCACAGTTCTCCTTTACATCACATCCCCCTTCACATCAGTGCCCTTGATCACCTTGACATCAAAGTTCTCCTTTTTTATTACAACACATTTAAAAGATAATAATAGTAGATTTGGGAAAGGGTTCTTTACTGTTAGGGCATTAAAATGTAGAACTTCTTCCCCCAGAAACTGGTACTATCTGAGAGTAGCAAGAACTTCAAATAACATTTAGATGTCTTACGCAAGAAGCATACAGGGCTATGTGAATTGTTGAAGAATAAAAAATCACACACACATAGGTTGAACTGGATGAAATTGTATCTTTTTCAAACTTAAAAACTATGTAACTGTGTAACATTTTAAAAAAAAAATAAAAAAGCATATTAAGCAATCCTAAATTCTGCACTATACCTTTAAGCACACAGGCAAATACATAAAATTAGAGTCTGATCTGCTAAATACAAAAGTTGACATTCACATTCTTCGGCAGCCCATGGCTATGGGTACTGAGATTAACATTTTAAAATTTGCATCAGCAATAAAAATGTCAGGTACAAACCCTATGCGGTTATACCCATAATCCCTCCAAATCACAAGCTATCGGAGCATGTCATGGCAACACCCAGAGTAAAGGGAAATTGTGGATTTGTCAGACGCTCTGTGGTGGAGCAATATCCCAGCTGCTTTATAGGGTGGTAGTAAAAGTAGACAAAATGGATTTTTGCTTCTTCACTAAAGTCAGCCAAGAATTAAAGTTAATGCCAGCCCTTTATGGCTTTCTGCTGTAGGTTAGTAATAATGCCTATTAGTAGCATATGTCTTATGTCATGGTCTGACTTTTGGCATCTTACCTATGGAAGAGGTAGTTTTATAGAACAGCACAAAAGATGGTTTGTGCAGTTAATAATCTGCTTTTTCGATTAGTATAGTATATCACTTTGACTTAAAGCGCATCTCCTACGTGTGTGTGTGTGTGTATATATATATATATATTTTCCAGAAAATCAAGTATTTCTCACAGAAAAGTATTGCAGTAACACGTTTTGCTATACGCATGTTTATTTCCTTTGTGTGTATTGGAACAAAACAAAAAAAGGGAGAAAAAAAGCAAATTGGACATAGTGTCACACAAAATTCCAAAAATGGGCTGGTCAAAATTATTGGCACCCTTTCAAAATTGTGGATAAATAAGATTGTTTCAAGCATGTGATGCTCCCTTAAACTCACCTGAGTAAGTAACAGGTGTGGGCAATATAAAAATCACACCTGAAAGCAGATAAAAAGGAGAGAAGTTCACTTAGTCTTTGCATTGTGTGTCTGTGTGTGCCACTCTAAGCATGGACAACAGAAAGAGGAGAAGATAACTGTCTGAGGACTTGAGAACCAAAATTGTGGAAAAATATCAACAATCTCAAGGTTACAAGTCCATCTCCAGAGATCTAGGCTTGCCTTTGTCCACAGTGCGCAACATTTTCAAGAAGTTTGCAACCCATGGCACTGTAGCTAATCTCTCTGGGTGTGGACGGAAGAGAAAAATTGATGAAAGGTTGCAACGCAGGATAGTTCGGATGGTGGATAAGCAGCCCCAAACAAGTTCCAAAGAAATTCAAGCTGTCCTGCAAGCTCAGGCAGCATCAGTGTCAGCCCGAACTATACGTCGATATTTAAATGAAATGAAACGCAATGGCAGGAGACCCAGGAGGACCCCACTGCTGACACAGAGACATAAAAAAGCAAGACTACAGTTTGCCAAAATGTACTTGAGTAAGCCAAAATCCTTCTGGGAAAACGTCTTGTGAACAGATGAGACCAAGATAGAGCTTTTTTGGTAAAGCACATCATTCTACTGTTTACCGAAAGCGGAATGAGGCCTACAAAGAAAAGAACACAGTACCTACAGTGAAATATGGTGGAGGTTCAATGATGTTTTGGGGTTGTTTTGCTGCCTCTAGTACTTGATGCCTTGAATGTGTGCAAGGCATCATGAAATCTGAGGATTACCAAAGGATTTTGTGTCGCACTGTAGAGCCCAGTGTCAGAAAGCTGGGTTTGCGTCCGCGATCTTGGGTCTTCCAGCAGGACAATGACCCCAAACATACTTCAAAAAGCACCCAGAAATGGATGGCAACAAAGCACTGGAGAGTTCCAAAGTGGCCAGCAATGGGTCCAGATCTAAACCCCATTGAACACCTGTGGAGAGATCTTAAAATTGCTGTTAGGAAAAGGCGCCCTTCCAATAAGGGAGACCTGGAGCAGTTTGCAAAGGAAGAGTGGCCAAAAATTTTGGATGAGAGGAGTAAGAAGCTTATTGATGGTTATAGGAAACAACTGATTTCAGTTATTTTTTCTAAAGGGTGTGCAACCAAATATTAAGTTGAGGGTGCCAAGAATTTTGACCAGCCCATTTTTGGAGTTTTGTGTGACATTATGTCCAATTTGCTTTTTTTCCTCACATTTTTGTAAATATTTTATTATATCTTTTCATGTGACAACTCTGAAGAAATGACACTTTGCTACAATGTAAACTATTGAGTGTACAGCTTGTATAACAGTGTAAATGTGCTTTCCCCTCAAAATAACTCAACACACAGCCATTCATTTCTAAACCGGTGGCAACAAAAGTGAGTACACCCGTAAGTGAAAATGGAAAGAAGACCACACTGGTGAGCTCAGCAACATAAAAAGGCCTGGACATCCACGGAAAAACAACAGTGGTGGATGATCACAGCATCCCCTCTAAGGTAAAGAAAAACCCATTCACAACATCCAGACAAGTGAAGGACACTCTCCAGGAGGTGGGGGTATCATTGTGAAAGTCTACAATCAAGAGAAGACTTCACAAGAGCAAATACAGAAGGTTCACCACAAGGTGCAAACCATTCATAAGCCTGTAGATTAGAAAAGCCAGATTAGACTTTGCCAAAAAACAAAGCCAGACCAGTTCTGGAAAAAGCATTCTTTGGATGGATGAAACTAAGATTAATCTGTACCAGAATGATGGGAAAAAATAGTGTGGAGAGGGCTTGGAACAGCTCATGATCCAAAGCACACAACGTCATCTGTAAACCATGGTAGAGGCAGTGTGATGGCATGGGCATGTATGGCTTCCAGTGGCACTGGGTGTTTATTGAAGTAACAGAAGACAGAAGAAGCCTGATGAATTCTGCAGTTTTTAAAGATATACTGTCAGCCCAGATTTAGCAAAGTTAATTGGACGGGGCTTCATAGTACAGATGGACAATGATCCAAAACACACTGCAAAAGCAACCCAGGAGCTTTTGAAGGAAAAGAAGTGGAATATTCTGCAATGGCCAAGTCAATCACCTGATCTCAACCCAATTGAACATACATTTCACATGCTTAAGGCAAAACTAAAGGCAGAAAGACCCACAAACAAAGAACAACTAAAGACAGCTGCAGTTAGAGCCTGTAAATGCTTCAGAAAGGAGGAAACACGGTCTTTGGTAATGTCCATGGGTTCCAGACTTCAGGCAGTCATTGCCAGTAAAGGTTTCTCAACAAAGTATTAAAAATGAACATTTAATTTATGATTATATTCATTTTTCCAATTGCATTTGAGCCCCTGAAAATGGGGGGACTGTGTATAAAAAATGGTGGCAGGTCCTAAAATTTGTACTTGATATTTATTTTCAACCCCTTGCATTTAAGCTGAAAGTCTCCACTTCAAAATGATTTGGATTGTTTTAATTTTATTCTGGTGGCATATAGAGCCAAATGTATGAAAATTGTGCCTGTGTCCAAATATATATGGACCTAACTGTGTATATACAGTAGCTCACAAAAGTGAGCACACCCCTCACATTTTTGTAAATATTTTATTGTATCTTTTCATGTGACAACAATGAAGAAATTACACTTTGCTACAATGTAAAGTACTACAGCTTGTACAACAGTGTACATTTGCTGTCCCCTTAAAATAACTCAACACACAGTCATTAATGTCTAAACCACTGGCAACAAAAGTAAGTATGCCCCTAAGTGAAAATGTCCAAATTGGGCCCAATTAGCCATTTTCCCTCCCCGGTGTCAAGGTCTCAGGTGTGAATGGGGAGCAGTTGTGTTAAATTTGGTGTTATCGCTCTCACTCTCTCATACTGGTTACTGGAAGTTCAACATAGCACCTCATGGCAAAGAACTCTCTGATGATCTGAAAAAAAGAATTGCTGCTCTACATAAAGATGCACAAAATTGTCCCAAACAGGAGGGGACCAAAAAGAAAAGTGGGGCTTAAGGAAGGACAATATGAGTGGACATGTGAAAACAAATTATGTGTTTATTTGGGTACAAAAACATACAGGTGGAGATACGGTAGCGTGCATCACAGATGAACATTGTTTAAATAAAATAGATTGATCGGTAGTTGCTAATCGATCAAACCTAATACACAGACAGGGAGGACAAAACGACATGTATGTTGCTGTGCTGTATGTTGCTGCCTAACACTCAATCATTGGTTGACTCACCCCCATAGCACGCACTTGAGTACCTGTCATATACCAGCCAGCTTAGTATAGCCTACTGTTTTTCATCATCCTGGACTTTCGCCACCGTAGCATCTCATTCTTTAATCATGGCCTCACCATCCATCTCCGTCCTATGGATACTGATGCCTGATCCTTGACCTTGCATCAGCGCCCCACTCCACGGCTCATACCTCTCTCCTCTCCCCCTCCCATCTGCCACTCCATCCTCCCACCTACACACCCCCCCTCCATACCATCCCTGTCCCCCACTCTCTCCCCATTTTGAGCCACCCCCCCGGGGGGATTGATGTTTGCTGCACAACCCCATTCAGTCACACTGAACACTCCTCATTGTAGCAGGTTGTGCAGACATCAATAGCCTAGACGTCCGGACGCATTTGTTTGTTTTTACATGTCGTTTTGTCCTCCCTGTCTGTGTATTAGGTTTGATCGATTAGCAACTACCGATCAATCTATTTTATTTAAGCAATGTTCATCTGTGATGCACGCTACCGTATCTCCACCTGTATGTTTTTGTACCCAAATAAACACATAATTTGTTTTCACATGTCCACTCATATTGTCCTTCCTTAAGCCCCACTTTTCTTTTTGGTCCCCTCCTGTTTGGGACAATTTTGTGCATAATTGTTAAGGGGCTGAAGGACAACTAGACATTTAGGGTACAGACCATACACGTGACTGAAACAAGCCTCATTATATCTCACTTGGTTCATCTACATAAAGATGGCCCAGGCTATAAGAAGGTTGCCAAGACTCTGAAACTGAGCTGGAGTGAGTGCCATGAGTGGCCAAGACCATACAGTGGTTTAACAGGACAGGTTCCACTCAGAACAGGCCTCACCATGGTCGACCAAAGAAGTTGAGTGCACGTGCTCAGCGTCATATTGGGAAATAGACATATGAGTGCTGCCAGCATTGCTGCAGAGGTTGAAGGGGTGGGGGGGTCAGCCTGTCAGTGCTCAGACCATACGCCACACACTGCATCAAATTGGTCTGCGTGGCTGTCATCCCAGAAGGAAGCCTCTTCTAAAGATGATGCACAAGAAAGCCCGAAAAAGTTTGCTGAAGACAAGCAGACTAAGGACATGGATTACCGTAACCGTGTCCTGTGGTCTGATGAGACCAAGATAAACTTATTTGGTTCAGATGGTGTTAAGCGTGGCGGCAACCAGGTGAAGAGTACAAAGACAAGTGTGTCTTGCCTACAGTCAAGCATGGTGGTGGGAGTGTCATGGTCTGTTGCAGCATGAATGCTGTCGGCACTGGGGAGCTACAGTTCATTGAGGGAGCCATGAATGTCAACATGTACTGTGATATACTGAAGCAGAGCATGATCCCCTCTCCTTGGAGACTGAGCCGCAGGGCAATATTCTAACATGATAACGACCCCAAACACACCTCCAAGAGGACCACTGCCTTGCTAAAGAAGCTGAGGGTAAAGGTGATGGACTGGCCAAGCATGTCTCCAGACCTAAACCCTATTGAGCATCTGTGGGGCATTCTCAAACGGAAGGTGGAGGAGCGCAAAGTCTCTTACAGCTCCGTGATGTCGTCATGGAGGAATGGAAGAGGATTCCAGTGGCAACCTGTGAAGCTCTGGTGAACTCCATGCCCAAGAGAGTTAAGGCAGTGCTGGAAAATAATGGTTGCCACACAAATTATTGACACTTTGGGCCCAATTTGGAAATTTTCACTTAGAGGTGTACTCACTTTTGTTGCCAGCGGTTTAGACATTAATGGCTGTGTGTTGAGTTATTTTGAGGGGACAGCAAACTTACACTGTTATACAAGCTGTACATTCACTACTTTACATTATAGCAAAGTGTCATTTCTTCAGTGTTGTCACATGAAAAGATATAATAAAATATTTACAAAAATGTGAGGGGTGTACTCACTTTTGAGAGATACTGTATTTTAGGGGTAGGCAATCTTTGAAAGATGGAGATCTACCTGGACAACATTGAAGAGATCAAAGATTACTGGGGTGCAGCCCCTCCCACCCTTTTTTAAAGACATTATTTAGCAAGCCCCCCAATAAAAAGCAAAGACAGCATGAAGTAAACCTAGAAGAATTGGCTAATACAAATGTCACTTTAAAAATATATACTTAAAAGATAGCTTCAGTGAGAAACTCTGCATTTTCCTTTCAGTTATATGTAGGGCAGTGTACAGAGGTCAGTAGGATATAGGGCAGTGTACAGAGGTCAGAAGTATGTAGGGCAGTGTACAGAGGTCAATAGGATGTAGGCAGTATACAGAGGTCAGTAGTATGTAGGGCAGTGTACAGAGGTCAGTAGTATGTAGGGCAGTGTACAGAGGTCAGTAGTATGTAGGGCAGTGTACAGAGGTCAATAGGATGTAGGCAGTGTACAGAGGTCAGCAGTATGTAGGGCAGTGTACAGGGGTCAGTAGTATGTAGGGCAGTGTACAGAGGTTAATAGGATGTAGGCAGTGTACAGAGGTCAGTACTATGTAGGGCAGTGGACAGGGGTCAGTAGTATGTAGGGCAGTGGACAGAGGTCAATAGGATGTAGTCAGTGTACAGAGGTCAGTAGTATGTAGGGCAGTGTACAGAGGTCAGTAGTATGTAGGGCAGAGTACAGAAGTCAGTAGTATGTAGGGCAGAGTACAGAGGTCAGTAGTAGGTAGGCAGCGTACAGAGGTCAGTAGTAGGTAGAGCAGCATACAGAGGTCAGTAGTAGGTAGGACAGTTTACAGAGGTCAGTAGTAGGTAGGGCAGCATACAATGGTGGTAGTATGTAGGGCAGCATACATTAGTCAGAAGTAAGTAGGGCAGCATAAAGAAGTCAGTAGGATGTAGTGGCTGGGGTCAGGGGGGGGCACGGTACTGGGGTACCAGAGGGCACAGTGCAGGGGGTGAGGAGGACACGGTACTGGGGGGTAAGGAGAGCACAGTACTGGAAGGTCAGGAGGGTACATTACAGGGGGCTCAGGACAGCTGGGGTGTCAAGAAGTTATGACAATGGGGGGATCAGGAGGGTATGGGTGTCAGCAGGGCTGGGTGTCAGGATGGATGGGTGTCAAGCAGGTCTGGGTATCAGGATTGATAGGTGTCAGCAGGGCTGGGAGTCAGGAAGGCATGATGTAGTCCTTATAAATTGAAAGTAAACAGCAGAGGGGACACTACAAAGCATGCAGGGAATCCAGGAAGTTGTGGAAAGAGATAGCCAGCAGACATGGAGCAGATTTTTTTCAAGTAAGATTATATTGGATTGTCAAATATAACTATTGTTTATATTGTTATTGCTCTGCGCCTCGATCGCAAGAAAACCCTCAGCCCCTCTAAAACATGTGTTTAAATGAAAGTTACTGCAGACACTTACAAGAACACCAGTATAGATACCTTAACTCGGCTGTGAATTAACAACAAGTAATAGGCACAAGACCGTTTACTGGTAGATGAACACAATATATTGGTATGGGTTGGAATAAATGGTGGTTTGAACATAAATGCACACACATAAGGTAGGTTCAGACACAGTCCTCTGGACAGTATAATTAGGGATTAACTCATGAATCAGCAAAGTCAGCAATAAACAGTGCATATAAGCATTAACTGCAATGTGACTAACAATACTTTAACTAGTCTAGAGTGCTCTCTAAATGCAAATGAATGCACTTAGGGAAAAAGACTCATCTGGTAGAGTACACTATTGGTGTACTGTGTTGACCAAAACTAAAGAAGAAAAGGTCTGAGGAGTGCTTTTTTCAGATGACTGCAAAATGAGAAAACAGTGTGGTCAGGCCGTGGGCAAAGCAAATAGGGGGCATTGCTGGAAGGGTCACCAGCAGGAGGAAAAATATCCTCATTCCCCTATACAGATCTTTAATTATCACTAGAGGGATCACCAGCAGTAGGAAGGAGGCTCTTGTTCTTCTATATACAGTAGATATTTAGCTATCACTAGAGAGATCACCAGCAGAAGGAAGGAGGTTCCAATTCACATATATAGATCTTTAACTATCACTATAGGGATCACCAGAAGGAGGAAGAAAGTCCTTGTACCTCTATAAACAGGTAGATCTTTAGCTATCACTGGAAGGATCACCAGCATGAGAAAGGAGGTCCTGGTTCCCCTTTATAGATCTTTAGTTATCACTGGAGGGGCCATCAGAAGGAGGAAGGAGGCCCTTGTTCCTCTATGTAGACCTTTAGTTATTACTAGAGGGATCACCAGCAGGAAGGAGAAGGTCCTCCTGATGCTCTCTATATACACTCAATGGCCACTTTATTAGATACACTTTGCTAGTACTGGGTTGTACCCCTTTTTGCCTTCAGAACTGCATTAAATCTTCATGGCATAGATTCAACAAGGTATTGGAAACATTCCTCAGAGATTTTGGTCCATATTGACATGATAGCATGATGCAGTTGCTGCAAATTTGTCAGCTGCACATCCATGATGTGAATCTCCAGTTCCACCAAAGTGCTCTATTGGATTGAGATCTGGTGACTGTAGAGGCCTTTGAAGTACAGTGAACTCACTGTCATGTGCAAGAAATTAGTTTGAGATGATTGGTGGATTATCCTTCTGGAAGTAGACATCAGAAGATGTTAAATGAAAGTGATCTCGCGCATTCCAATCTAGTCACACATAGTGTAAAATTACATATAAGATGACATAAATCATGACAGTCAAATAAAAACCAAAATAAAAAATAAATAAATAAGTGAATTGTCTCATAAATCAATGAAGAGTGAATAATCAAAATATCAAGTGCTCAATATTAAGGCAATGAGGGTACAGGTTCATAAAGTGAACAGGTGACTGACTCTATCCTGGCCGTGCAGGATAATAAAGTGACTCAGTGTTGAAATGAATAGACAGATTGGCCAAAGTTCATAAAGGTCCTGATGGAAAATTTCCAGATAGCATTAGGCTCTCAGAACTCTCACCTCAATAATAACTAGAATAGGCATCATAATGAGGTATCTGTTCCTGGATCTGTATATCGCATCACTGTAATCCCCAAAACATTCTCATCCGTTCATCCCGGCTTTGTTTCTTTCCTCTCCACTCTTAATGCAGCACGCTAGCCTAGTAAATAATGTGCCACCGAGGCACAGCGGCCTGGTGGGGGAGAGAGGGAGAAAAATAAAGCCTCCAGTAGTGTAGTACGTTAGGTGGTTAAAGTAAAGTTTTATTAAGGGGCTTCAGGGTGGTCTCTTACATTTAAAACAATAAAAACAAGCAAGTACAGCTGGAACTGCGTTTAGAGCGCCTCCTTACTTGACTTCCGGTTTACGTCTGCTCTCCGCCACTCCGTACGCATTACGTCACCGCTCGTGACTTCATCTAGGGAACCGGATTGGTCAGAGAGGTATGTTTTTTATATGGTGATACCGGAAGTGTTGTAGCGGCCATTTTCTTGTGGTCCGCTGATATGTACCAGCGCGGCCATCTTTTTGGTGGTGGATAAATATAAATGGCGGCCATTGTCTTGTGGATCGGGCTCGTACTGTCGTCAATGGTGATATATGACGGTGGAGTAAAATATGTGTTATAATTCAAAGTTTATGTGTGAATCTTTTATTAAACTATATCATCAGGGATAATTGAGTGAGAAGTGGATTCAAAATCAATATGTTTGATTTGGGCACATCAGTCGTATACCGTAATACATAAGGAGATGCCCTAGTACATGCACATTGCCTATAAATAATATGGAAAAATTAATATAAAAAAATATAAAAATATATATATATAAAAACATGAGTAAATGGATCAATAAATGGATGAAGTGATATACATAGAAGCTTAATGCAATCGGATCCATTAATGGGGTTACAATATATATAAAATATGTCACTTATACATTGTATACCTCTGTATGTTGCGGTTGTTCAGGTGCTTAGCTAATAGTTTTTTGAAACTATCAATGCTCCCCGCTGAGACCACCGCCTGTGGGAGGGAATTCCACATCCTTACCGCTCTTACAGTAAAGAACCCTCTACGTAGTTTAAGGTTAAACCTCTTTTCTTTTAATTTTAATGAGTGGCCACGTGTTTTGTTAAACTCCCTACCGCAAAAAAGTTTTATCCCTATTGTGGGGTCACCAGTATGGTATTTATAAATTGAAATCATATCCCCTCTCAAGAGAGAATAAGTTCAGTGCTCGTAACCTTTCCTCATAACTAATATCCTCCATACCCTTTATTAGCTTAGTTGCCCTTCTTTGTACTCGCTCCATTTCCAGCACATCCTTCCTGAGGACTGGTGCCCAGAACTGGACAGCATACTCTAGGTGCGGCCGGACCAGAGTCTTGTAGAGCGGGAGAACTATTGTTTTATCTGTGGAGTTGATCCCCTTTTTAATGCATGCCAATATTCTGTTTGCTTTGTTAGCAGCAGCTTGGCATTGCATGCCATTGCTGAGCCTATCATTTACTAAGACCCCCAGGTCCTTTTCCATCCTAGATTCCCTAACATTCAATTAGAATTTCTTTTTCTATTTCTTTAACTGTGCCCTTTTAGAAAAAAAAACTGCCAGCTAAATCAGTCAAATTACCTGGCAACACGGCAGGTGTGCCTTTGACATTTAGCACTTTGTGGATTGACGTTATGCTTGCATTGAGTTAACTTTTAATTTTTAGAATGTTTTAACTTGTTGGAATCTTTGCAAATCATTTTCACAGTGTTGGGAAAATCCCAGCACACCAAGACCTTCCATCGAGATTGACGGAACTTCAAGGTTTCCACATTCCCCTAAACCAGTACCTTGGCAACATCTGGAAGACCGCGTATGGGAACATGCAGCTTTTATTCAAGAAAAACAATATCATTTCCAAAACCTTATTAGCAGAAACAGAGCAAGACTTGAAAAAAATCCAACTTAATTTATTCTTTGATTTTAAGCAAACACACAGCAAGTTTATTATGAAAAGTCAGTAACATAATTTACATAATATACACCATTTGTCTGACAAGGCTGCATAAAGAGTTTTGACTCACTTCTGGTGATGGTGGTGAATTGTTTCTTAAAGGTTATATGTTTTGAGTACAAAATCCAAAATTGTAATTGTTACAGACCTAAATTTGGGAACTTTGAAGGGCACCCATACTGAAGCACTAATGCATTACAGTAGATGGAGTTTCCAGCCAACCTTAGACCATGTTGTTTCAAATAGAGCAATTGTGCTAAATTACTATTTTGTATTATATCTGTTTTTAAAGCTATAATGATATGTGAGATCAATTATATCCAGGAGCCTTTTTGTTATCTTTAGCCTTATAACCAGATGGCATGTAGTGACATGGGTCCTGTTCTCCACATCATTCTCCTGTGTGCCCGGGGTGGGATGATGATAGCCTGATGTTTTTGAGTTGAATAAATCCAAGAGAACAGGAGGATGCAGAATGAAGCATCAGAGTAGGGCAAAACTGCAAACCTACCAAGACATGGATTCTTTTCTTCAGCAGGGACAGGGAAGCTGATCAGAGTTGATCAGAAGATGGATGGAACCAAATACAGGACAATCTTAGAAGAAAACCTGCAAAAGAGTCTGCAAAAGACTTCAAACTGGGTCAAAGGTTCACCTTCCAGCAGGACAACGACCCTAAACACACAGCCAGAGCTACAATGGAATGGTTTCAATCAAAGCATATTCATGTGTTAGAATGGCCCAGTCAAAGTCCAGACCTAAATCCAATTGAGAAATCTGTGGAAAGAGTTGAAAATAGCTGTTTACAGACACTCCCCGTCCAATCTGACAGAGCTTGAACTATTTTGGAAAGAAGAATGGGCAAGAATGTCACTTTCTAGATGTGCAAAGCTGGTAAAGACATCCCCAAAAAAGACTTGCAGCTGTAATTGCAGCGAAAGGTGGCTCTACAAAGTATTGACTCAGGGGGCTGAATACAAATGCATGCCTAACTTTTCACATATTTATTTGTAAAAAATTCTGAAAACCATTTAGCATTTTCCTTCCACTTCACAATGATGTGCCACTTAGTGTTGGTCTATCACATAAAATGCCAAAAAAAATACAATTGTGTTTTTGGTTGTAACATGACAAAATATGGAAAATATCAAGGGGTATGAATATTTTTTCAAGGCACTGTAAAAGTATTATACAGTGCTTCTTAAGTGAGCAGTATTACACTGTAGATAGATGACTGTGGTCTGTTGAAGCTTCCATCTTGATGATGTATCTGCTGGCTGGATATCCTATAAGCAAGGGGAGATATACAGTAGAACGTCACACTGTTTGTACCACTTGAAGTATGTGATAACTAGGATGCAAAACAGTAGAAATAACTTGGATGCCATACTAAAATACTTACCCTTTCCTTATTTCTAGTCCTCTAGTGACAAACTCTCTCTGTGCTAGCAACCAGAGCAGGTATATGTTTATACATCATTCAGTGGAGCGGTGGAGAAACACTTGAGTGGCAATACATACATTGGTGGCAATACATACATTGTTTTTTTTTATTATCCAATCAACCTAAGATTTGATTTTAACAATCAAGTCTGCAAAAAAATGAATAGCCATAACTTCCCTTCTGATCAATTTAGGCTCAATTTAAATCAGATTTGATCAAACTGAGTTGATCGGCCAGAGTGGAAAATTATTGATTGTCATCAATTGGCAGAACTGAGTTGCTTTATTCATAAATACGATTGTAGTTTGATCAATCAGATTATGTGATTATATGGTGCCAATAGAGAAGGGAGCATGCCTTGTGATTGTAAGTTACGATTGCATTTCAACTATCAATCAAAATCCAATTCCCGGTTTGTGGAATATCGATCAAAAAGGTCTTTGACTATAGATCATTTATTCTGATCAGAAGAGATAGACTGAAAAAGAAATGAATCATTTATTAAGGTGTGTATCGCCACCATAAGTCTTAATAACAACATCTGTGTTCAGCTTGACCAAAGGCTTTGGCATGGGGGAAACCTCTTCACAGTTTCTGTGATATGCAGTCCTACACTCATTACTAAGCCCCAGAGGCTGGCAATCACAGCTTACTTTGTTACTGCTGGGTAGGGATGAGCCGAACACCCCCCTGTTCGGTTCGCATCAGAACATGCGAACAGGAAAAAAGTTTGTTCGAACACGCGAACACCGTTAAAGTCTATGGGACACGAACATGAATAATCAAAAGTGCTAATTTTAAAGGCTAATATGCAAGTTATTGTCATAAAAAGTGTTTGGGGACCTGGGTCCTGCCCCAGGGGACATGGATCAATGCAAAAAAAGTTTTAAAAACGGACGTTTTTTCAGGAGCAGTGATTTTAATAATTCTTAAAGTCAAACAATAAAAGTGTAATATCCCTTTAAATTTTGTACCTGGGGGGTGTCTATAGTATGCCTGTAAAGGGGCGCATGTTTCCTGTGTTTAGAACAGTCTGACAGCAAAATGACATTTTGAAGGAAAAAACTCATTTAACCGCTTTAGATCCGGGCCATTGCCAAATGACGGCAACAGCGTGGATCTAAATTGCCGGGACTACGTCCATTGACGTCGTCCCGTGCACGAGCGGCCTGCGCGCCCCCTGCAGGGCGCGCGCGGCGCGCTCGGTGATCAGCGAGTCTATGAGACTCGCCTGATCACAGATCAGAGTAAGGGGTTGGTCCCGACCCCTTACCACATGATCAGCTGTCAGCCAATGACAGCTGATCATGTGATGTAAACAGAGCCGGTAATCGGCTATTTTTCCTCCTCGCGCTGACAGCGCGAGGAGGAAAAAAAAAACCCGATCACCGGCGGCCGTGATCGGGACATCAGTCCCGATCACGGCGATCATCTAACACAAGGCAATAGGCAGCAGTGCTGCCTACCAGTGCCCACCAGCGTCACCCATCAGTGCCCACAGTGCCATCAATCAGTGCCACCCATCAGTGCCCACAGTGCCACCCATCAGTGCCCACAGTGCCACCCATCAGTGCCCACAGTGCCACCCATCAGCACCCACATCAGTGCCACCCATCAGCACCCACATCAGTGCAACCCATCAGCACCCACATCAGTGCAACCTATCTGTGCCCATCAGTGTCACCTACCAGTGCCCATAAGTGCCCATCAGTGCCGCCCATCACTGCCCATCAGTGCCACCCATCAGTGCCACCCATCAGTGCCGCCCATCAGTGCCCCCCCATCAGTGGTACCTATCCGTGCCACCCATCCGTGCCACCCATCAGTGCCACCCATCAGTGCCACCCATCTGTGCCAACCATCTGTGCCAACCATCCGTGCCACCCATCCCTGCCGCCCATCCGTGGCCATCAGTGCCACCTTATCTGTGCCCATCAGTACCGCCTTATCTGTCCCCATCAGTGCCGCCTTAACTGTGCCTATCAGTGCCGCCTTAACTGTGCCTATCAGTGCCGCCTTATATGTGCCTATCTGTGCCCATCAGTGCAGCCTATCAGTGCCCACCAGTGCCGCCTCATCAGCGCATATCAATGAAGGAGAAAAATTACCTGTTTGCAAAATTTTATAACAAACTATTAAACATGATTTTTTTTTTTTCAAAAATTTCCATCTTGTTTTGTTTGTTTAGCAAAAAATAAAAACCCCAGCTGTGATTAAATACCACCAAAAGAAAGCTCTATTTGTGGGAAAAAAATGATAAAAATTTCATTTGGGTACAGTGTTGTATGACCGCGCAATTGTCATTCAAAGTGCGACAGTGCTGAAAGCTCAAAATTGGTCTGGGCAGGAGGGGGGTTTAAGTGCCCAGTAAGCAAGTGGTTAAAACTACCCGCGGCTATTGCATTGCCGACAATACACATAGAAGTTCATTGATAAAAACGGCATGGGAATTCCCCAAAGGGGAACCCCGAACCAAAATTAAAAAAAAAAAAAATGACGTGGGAGTCCTCCTAAATTCCATACCAGGCCCTTCAGGTCTGGTATGGATATTAAGGGGAACCCCGGCCAAAAAAAAAAAAAAAATGACGTGGGGTTCCCCCTAAATTCCATACCAGACCCTTCAGGTCTGGTATGGATTTTAAGGGGTACCCCGTGCCAAAAAAAAAAAAAAAAACGGCGTGGGGTCCCCCCAAAAATCCATACAGACCCTTATCCGAGCACGCAACCTGGCAGGCCGCAGGAAAAGAGGGGGGGGACGAGAGTGCGGCCCCCCCCTCCTGAACCGTACCAGGCCACATGTCCTCAACATTGGGAGGGTGCTTTGGGGTAGCCCCCCAAAACACCTTGTCCCCATGTTGATGAGGACAAGGGCCTCATCCCCACAACCCTGGCCGGTGGTTGTGGGGGTCTGCGGGCGGGGGGCTTATCGGAATCTGGAAGCCCCCTTTAACAAGGGGACCCCCAGATCCCGGCCCCCCCACTGTGTGAAATGGTAAGGGGTACTTACCCCTACCATTTCACTAAAAAACTGTCAAAAAAGTTAAAAATGACAAGAGACAGTTTTTGACAATTCCTTTATTTAAATGCTTCTTCTTTCTTCTATCTTCCTTCATCTTCTGGTTCTTCTGGTTCTTCTGGCTCTTCTGGTTCTTCCTCCGGCGTTCTCTTCCAGCATCTCCTCCGCGGCGTCTTCTATCTTCTTCTCCTCGGGCCGCTCCGCACCCATGGCATGGGGGGGAGGCTCCCGCTCTTCTCTTCTTCTTTTCTTCTCTTCTTCTCTTCTTCTCTTCTTCTCTTCTTCTCTTCTTCTCTTCTTAATTTTCTTCTCCGGGCCGCTCCGCAATCCATGCTGGCATGGAGGGAGGCTCCCGCTGTGTGACGGCGCTCCTCGTCTGACAGTTCTTAAATAACGGGGGCGGGGCCACCCGGTGACTCCGCCCCCTCTGACGCACGGTGACTTGACAGGACTTCCCTGTGACGTCACGGGGAATGCCACAGGGAAGTCCCGTCATGTCCCGTGCGTCAGAGGGGTTGCGGGGTCACCGGGTGGCCCCGCCCCCCTTTATTTAATAACTGTCAGACGAGGAGCGCCGTCACACAGCGGGAGCCTCCCTCCATGCCAGCATGGATTGCGGAGCGGCCCGGAGACGAAAATGAAGAAGAGAAGAAGAAAAGAAGAGAAGAAGAGAAGAAAAGAAGAAGAGAAGAGCGGGAGTCTCCCCCCATGCCATGGGTGCGGAGCGGCCCGAGGAGAAGAAGATAGAAGACACCGCGGAGGAGATGCTGGACGAGAACGCCGGAGGAAGAACCAGAAGAGCCAGAAGAACCAGAAGAACCAGAAGATGAAGGAAGATAGAAGAAAGAAGAAGCATTTAAATAAAGGAATTGTCAAAAACTGTCTCTTGTCATTTTTAACATTTTTGACAGTTTTTTAGTGAAATGGTAGGGGTAAGTACCCCCTTACCATTTCACACAGGGGGGGGCCGGGATCTGGGGGTCCCCTTGTTAAAGGGGGCTTCCAGATTCCTATAAGCCCCCTGCCCGCAGACCCCTCACAACCACCGGCCAGGGTTGTGGGGATGAGGCCCTTGTCCTCATCAACATGGGGACAAGGTGTTTTGGGGGGCTACCCCAAAGCACCCTCCCAATGTTGAGGGCATGTGGCCTGGTACGGTTCAGGAGGGGGGGCCGCACTCTCGCCCCCCCCTCTTTTCCTGTGGCCTGCCAGGTTGCGTGCTCAGATAAGGGTCTGGTATGGAATTTAGGGGGAACCCCACGTCATTTTTTTTAAAAAATTTTGGCCGGGGTTCCCCTTAATATCCATATCAGACCTGAAGGGCCTGGTATGGAATTTAGGGGGACTCCCACATCATTTTTTTTAAATTTTGGTTCGGGGTTCCCCTTTGGGGAATTCCCATGCCGTTTTTATCAATGAACTTCTATGTGTATTGTCGGCAATGCAATAGCCGCGGGTAGTTTTAAATGAGTTTTTTCTTTCAAAATGTCATTTTGCTGTCAGACTGTTCTAAACACAGGAAACATACGCCCCTTTACAGGCATACTATAGACACCCCCCAGGTACGAAATTTAAAGGGATATTACACTCTTATTGTTTGACTTTAAGCATTATTAAAATCACTGCTCCTGAAAAAACGGCCGTTTTTAAAACTTTTTTTTGCATTGATCCATGTCCCCTGGGGCAGGACCCAGGTCCCCAAACACTTTTTATGACAATAACTTGCATATTAGCCTTTAAAATTAGCACTTTTGATTTCTCCCATAGACTTTTAAAGGGTGTTCCGCGGCATTCGAATTTGCCGCGAACACCCCAAATTGTTCGCTGTTCGGCGAACTTGCGAACAGCCAATGTTCGAGTCGAACATGAGTTCGACTCGAACTCGAAGCTCATCCCTACTGCTGGGAAGCAGTGCATTAGGATAAAAAATTTACAATGGTTTGTAGAAGGATGCTTGCACTAGTAAAAAGAAGCCATGGACTACAGCAGGACTCTGCAGTTTCCTTGCAATCAGTTCCAGTAATCGCTACATCCCTGTTCAAATGTCACTGATAAGAACTTTGTGCGTGAAGACCCAAACCTAACCTAGACATGAGGTGGTGGGCGAACATGAAGGCACAATCCAGATACAAATTGTATAAATGTTGTTGTTGTTTAGAATTATTTTTGCCTGACGGGACTGTAGTGTGAAATGGTGGGCTTGAGCTTCTGCTTAGTTAGTCCCGGGGGGCGGTTCAGGTTCAGACCTTGAAGCCACTACAGTCATCTAAGGAATTTTGCTTTTACAGATATCAGTGGTATTGTTACAGCTTTATTGGCAATTGTCACCTTGCAAGATTTTGCATTTGTTTTCTGTTTGTTTGTGCTTCCAGGTGGGTGTTTATGGCCGCTGAATGTCTGCCCAATATTCATTCTATTGTTCAGGTCTTTGTTTAAGTGTTATAAAAACACCTAATGCCGTGTACACACGGTCGGACTTTACGGCAGACTTTGCCCGGCGGACTTTTCAACGGACTTTATGACGGACTTTCTGAATGAACGGACTTGCCTACACACAATCCACCAAAGTCCGACTAATACGTACGTGATGACGTACGACCGGACTAAAACAAGGAAGTTCATAGCCAGTAGCCAATAGCTGCCCTAGAGTGGCTTTTTGTCCGTCGAACTAGCATACAGACGAGCGGACTTTTCGACCGGACTCGATTTCGACGGATTGATTTAAAACATGTTTCAAATCTAAGTCCGTCCAACTTTTGAGAAAACAAAGTCCGCTGGAGCCCACACACGATCGAATTGTCTGACGAATTCCAGTCCGCCGGGCAAAGTCTGCCGTAAAGTCCGCTCGTGTGTACGCGGCAATAGGCTTCACAGGTTCTGTTTGCAGTGGTGGTTGGTCTTATGTTTGACAGCACTACTTCAATAAAACTGTAGTCTGGCCTCTCCAAATTAAATAACTTCTGTGTCATGATTGGAAAAGACTGTCTTGGTTGTGGGATGTTTTATGCATATGTTTCTCAGCAGACTTTTTTTTTTTTTTGAGAAGGTAGACTCCAACAGGCAGGGGCGTTGCTAGGTCTGCAAAAGATCTGGGGCTAGAGCCCAAAACAGAGGTCACCAACCTTTTTGCAGGCCAGGGGGACGCGCTTCAATCATCACGGCAACATGGTTGTTATGGTGTCAGGGTGATTGAAGTGCATTATTTCTATTGTTACATTGTAATATTAAATAAATGATAAGGTTACAATTTGGAGATCATGGCAAGCCCACTGCTAACAAAACTACAGTTAAAGTTACTTCTCATCCAGCAAAAAACTTTCACAAACGAAAAAGGAGAAACATTTTTAAATAAATAAAAAAGATTTTAAAAATATTTTATTTATTATAAAAAAAAAAAATAAAGAAAACAAATACATACAATAAATCAATTAAATTGAATTGAATTGATGACAATAAATTAGATAAATAAATAATTAAATAAATAAAATTACGGTAAATAAGACTGAATTGAATGAAATCAATCTAAATTTAAAGTCCATGAATAACACCACTGAAATGTTACAGTTCGCAAGCTCATGTGTAAAAAAGGCATTTGTCACTGCAAGCAGTCAACCCAGTGTGTCCCAGAGAGTCCACATCATATACTGAGCTTTTACAGGAACTGCAAGCAGAAAGAGCACGGTAGCCAAAGTTCAAATAAATAAAAAAAAAAAATATATATATATATATATATATATATATATATTTATATATATCTAAAAAAAAAAAAAAGAAGAAGAGAATTCACTTTATTAAAAACAATGATAGATAGTCCAATATCATATTTAGGTTGCTCTTATGTGTGTGCAGAGCTTTGGATCCCCAGATAGATGGCTCAGCAGGTCTCCTGGCCACTGAAACAGAGAGCCACACTGCACACACCAGAGTTGCCAGGGGAATCTGGGTGTGTGTGAGATAGGATACCTGTTAGCAGTCGCCAGGCTCCAATGAAGAATGGACTGAAGAAACCATCAGGGAAGATTCACAAGCAGCTGTCACAGGACACAGGGGTTGCCGGGAGACCGTTTATGCGAGGAAAGCTCCGCTAATGGATAGTTTAGATGGGACACGTTGGTTCCGAGTAAGGGCAGGAGAGCGGTGATGCGGGGGGCGGGCAGAGAGAGATGATGTCATCTCTGTTCATCCGCCTGCTCGGTTCTCTCATCGGCTTGCCTGGCTCTTTCATGCAGCCCGCTCACCACACGCACGGTCAGGCTGCAGAGAGGCCACGGCCCGCTGCTTAGGCAGGGACCCCTGGGGCAAGAGACTCTGGGCTATGCACCCCAGATTCAGGGCTTTTTTAGCACTGATCACTGTATTAGTTTCCCTGGTTCCAACAAAGTGTCAAAGTGTCAGTTAGTGTCAGATTGCCCACTATACTATTACAGTCCTGCTATAAATCACTCATTGCAACCATTACTAGTATTAAAAAAAAAAAAGAAAAGTACATATAACATAATTTGTAGATGCTATAACTTTTGTGCAAACAAATCAATATACGCTTAATGCTTATTTTTTATTGGATATGTTTTATAGCAGAAAGTAAAAAAAAGTTTGTTTTCTTTTCAAAATGTTCGTTTTTTTTTTTTTTCAGTTTATAGCGCAAAAAAAAAAAACCCAGTGGTGATCAAATATCACCAAAAGAAAGTTTTTTTGTGGGGAAAAAAATATATACATGTCATTTGTGTACAGTGTGCATGACCACGCAATTGTCAAGTAACGCAGTGCCGCATAGCAAAAAATTGCCTGGACATGAAGGGGAATCTTCTGGGGGACAAGTGGTTATAGAATCATTTATAGTAGTTGTAAAGGCTAAATTTTGTTTACCCTAATGCATTCTCTGCATTAAGGTTAAAAAACCTTTTGGGTGCAGCCTAAATACTTAACTGAGCCTGATCTTGATCCAGCATTGTGCCCAAGTGCAGTGGTGCTGCCCTGTCTCTCCTTAGTCACTGAACTCAGTGTGAGCAGCAGGAGCCATTGGCTTCTACTGCTGTCAATCAAATTCAATAATGAAGAAGCGGGGGCCAATAGACACACACACAGTGCAGTCTGAGATTGAGCCAGCACCAGAGTACTTGGAAGGCAGGAGGAGCTATAAGCGCAAGTAGGGGCCTCCAGAAAAGGAGGATCAGGGCTGGAGGATCTAAAGAAGAAAAAATCACTTTAATTCAAACTGCATACTGCGGTTTCAGGCTTGTTGGCCATTATCATCAGTGGAGTACGTTAATACAATGGAGTTGATTTGCTAAAGGCAAATAGACTGTGCACTTGCTCCAGGACTTAGTAAATGAGGTAAAGCTTCACTTTGAAAAGAATACCCAATCACGTGCAAGGAAAAAAAAAAAAAAATTGCATTTTTGCTTGCACATGATTGGATGATGGAAGTCAGCAGAGCTTCTGTTAATTTACTAAGCTCTGGAGTAACTGCTCTTACAGAGTGCGATTGCACTTTGCAAGGCACACAGTCTATTTTCCTTTAGTAAATCAACCCCAATGGATTGTATGGAATAGAGCAACAAGGATGTGTGGATGATGAGCAAGAGCAACAAGGATGTATGGATGATTTACTAAAGGCAAATAGACTGTGCACTTTGCAAAGTGCAGTTGCTCCGGAACTTAGTAAATGAGGTAAAGCTTCACTTTAAAAAGAACACCCAAACTTGTGCAAGAAAAATAATAAAAACAGCATTTTTGGATGATGGAAGTTAGCAGTGCTTCTGCACATTTACTAAGCTCTGGAGCAGTAGCGGGTGGTGGATTATTTTTATTGGGGGGGCGGCAAACAACCCCCCCTGGCCGCCGGTGGAGCGGCACTAGCACAACTGTCACCTACCCCCCCCCCCTTACAGCTGGGTGTGGCACTAACACCCCCCACCACCTGCTGTCCTTACCCTGGATGCGGGCAGTGAGAGCAGCAGTCGTAGCTGATGTGGTCGTCTTCCAGCATGACGGGCTCAGGGAAAGCTGCTCTGGTGCCCTCTCCTGGAGCAGCTTCCGCTGTGCATCTTCTCTCTGCTCCTCCTGGCGCTAGGTGTTCAATAGGATTACCTGACGTATTGGCCAATCGGGAAACGGGTTTCATACCTGCTTCCTGATTGGCCGGGAGGAGGATCAGTGTTGCAACAGTGAATATTCATTCAATGTTGCAACACACCTAGGTGGGCTCTGGACACATCCTCTATGACCCGAGCCCACCCTATTCTGAAGCCTATTAGAGCCTCTGGCTCTAAACAGGTGCTTAAAAAAAAACCCTGGCCGCTGTAATTCATGTGCCCGATGCCCTGAAAGAGGCCAGACACATGAATAGGGGGCGGCCGCAGCAGACGATAGATTCATGCTATGCATGAATCTATCCACTGCATATAGGGGGGTGGCTTGGAGAGTGGGGGCGGCGCCCGGGCACCCCTAATGGACGGGCCGCCACTGCTCTGGAGTAACTGCTCTTGCAGAGTGCAACTGCAGTTTGCAAGGTGCACAGTCTATTTGCCCTTAGTAAATCAAGCCCAATGGATTCAATGGGGTTTATTTACTGAATGCAAATCCACTTTGCACTACATGTGCACTGTAAGTGCACTTCGAAGTGCAGTCGCTGTAGATCTGAGGGGGACATGCAAGGAAAATAAAAAACAGCATTTTTGCTTGCACATGATTGTATGGTAAAATCAGCAGAGCTTCCCCTCATTTCAGATCTTCCCTTCAGATCTACAGCGACTGCACTTCCAAGTGCACTTTCAAGTGCACTTGAAGTGCATTTGTAGTGCAAAGTGCATTTGCCTTTAGTAAATCAACACCTATGTGGAGCACCCTCCTAGGTAGGTGCTAGAAGAGAGTATAGTTTTTGGTCTTTCTGCTTAACAGAAAGATGGTCGGGTAAAACTTAGAGTGCTCTCTACCAGGAAGCAGGATCTATTGGTTAGGTCTGCTCATTGTACTCAGGTGCAGATCTGCTCGTTCTAACTGTCCCCCATTGGTCCAATAGGGAGGAATATTGAACAGTGGGATGGGACCTGACAAGTGAGTGCACAGGCTTTGTTACAGCCCTGGCAATTGGCAGAGGAAAAGTGCTGCATTGCATGTTGGGATACTGTATAAAAAGCCAGAGTATATGTGCTCAGAGTTAGTTGAGCCAGGGCAGAGAGTCCAGGACGGAGGGGGCGGCTGCCCTCTCCTCCGTGGAGGAGGCCATGCGGCCCTGGGCTTTCGACCCAGGGGCCTAGAGAGAAAGAGAAGCTGAACCCAGAGGTCCTGCAGAGCTGACTAGAAGGGAGACACCAGGAAGGATCTGATTCTGTCTACTGTGAGTACAGATCTGTGTCTTTTGGGCCTGTCGAGTGAGGGCCGCCCCCTTCAACTAGAAGAGTCAGTGGATGGATGTCAGTAAAGGGGATGCTAGAGAGTGTCCTGAAGATAATGTAGTCCATCAAGTCTGCTGCCTGTGAGAGCAAGAAGAATTGACCCTTCCATACATGTGGCTGTATAGTCAAAGCAGTGTGACTGCTTCTACTACCAATCCGGTGAGGCCAAGTGAGAGTTGTCCTTATCCTTTGGGAATAGTTTCAGTTGGAGTATCCCACTCATCCCTTCTCCCATCCAAGTTCCAAAATAAAATAAAAAAATACAAACACCCTGGACTGGTTATTGAGTAATGGGGCGTACACACGGTCGGACTTTTCGGCTACAAAAGGATGCCGACGGACCAAATCCAGCGGACAATCCGATCGTGTGTGGGCCTCCCCGGACTTTCAGCGGACTTTTCCAGTCGCAAATCTGACGGACTTTAGATTTGGAACTTGCTTCAAATCTTTACGTCGTAACCCAGCCGGACCCAGAAATCCGCTCGTCTGTATGCTAGTCCGACGGACAAAAACCGACGCTAGGGCAGCTATTGGCTACTGGCTATCAACTTCCTTATTTTAGTCCGGTGTATGTCATCACGTACGAATCTGTCGGACTTTGGTGTGATCGTGTGTAGGCAAGTCCGGACGTTAGAAAGTCCGCCAAAAGTCCATCGAAAGTCTGTCGGACAGGCTGTCGGACTTTTGTAGCTGAAAAGTCCGACCGTGTGTACGCCCCATAACGAGCAAACGGGAGTAAGGTTGGGACAAGCGAGAACTTCAGCAATCAAGGGGGAACCCTCAGGAGTCAGCAACTCAAGTTGGGATCAAGTGGGAACCCTCAGCAACTAAGCAGGTAACCAGAGAGAGGCCTATGAAGTCAACACTCAGAAAGCCCTACGGGGACAGTACTACATATGGAATAGAGCAACAAGTATGTACACTCCTAAAACTAGTCCTGTCTTAATCCTAAGGATTACTTTATTGCAGTCACACAGATTCCCCTCTTTTCTCATCTGTTGAGCATCCTTGTGGAGTTCAGTAACTAAAAATGAATACCTACGTTACAGTCCTATTTTTAGCATATGGAAAATAAAATCTAATGTGGGCTTTGGGCTATTCCTCTGGGAATATTTGACTAGGGAAGTCTTCTGCCATCTATAGACATGCTCAGCTGAGCTGTCATCTATTTTTTTAAAAGAGAAACATAGCTATACAGCACCTTCATTACCAAGAGTTCCTTTTGGCCTCATATTTCTTTAGGACTGAAGAATAACCTTGTAATGAGCAAAATGTAATGAAGCACCTGCAAAGCTGATGTCCATCATATAAATGCAAACATAAAATATGCTTTTTTTCTTCTGGAAATTACGGTACATTACATAAACTTTTCAAAATTCCTTTTCTAAGCCTTTTAGCTCATCAAATCATTTTTACAGCCTCCGACACGTCTTTAATCACACAGTCATACTGATAAGATGTGCGCTATCAACTAGTGAGGCCGTCCCTGGCTACAGAACACAAATGTATTATTATGCTTATATGGATGAGTATAAATATTGGCCTTTATCTCTACATAATGAATCAGAATCTAATCAGAACACACACAGTTCCTCTAAACAGTCATTTTATCCAAAAAGGTTTTTGAGTTTTTCAAGTTAGGAAACATCAGCAATGCTTTAAGCCACCTTCAGATATTAGGTAGCAGTAGG
The DNA here is from genome assembly GCA_037952835.1 of Lithobates septentrionalis. Lineage (NCBI taxonomy): Eukaryota > Metazoa > Chordata > Amphibia > Anura > Ranidae > Lithobates > Lithobates septentrionalis. The sequence continues at coordinate 1,657,434 of JBBDGP010000286.1, read as the reverse complement.
ACTTACAAGTATAAACTGTGGAAAGAGGGGGAGCTTTGCTAGAAATTCTTGGCACCAAGTACGATCTGCCAAGAAATTCCAAAAAGATGAAAAATATGAGGCCGGAGTTATCTGGAGAGATTGGGGAGTGAATAAAGACATATAATATTGCTAAACCCAACTATAATTGGATTGGTCAACCATAATGTTATGTCTGTAGGTGTGTATGCTGATAACACGTCCACTGTACAGGAACCAATAAAAAAAAAAAGAAAGAAATTCAATATGAGCTGACAAGGTAGGGGGCACAGCTTCCCTGGTATGTGGTTCTAATCCTTATCTTTGCATCTATATATTTGCTGACAGTGTATTCCAAATAACCTTGAATCTGGAACCATAAAAACACAGAGCAATATGTTCACTGGTTCCTGTCCTTTTCTGTGAGTCCAGTGCAGGCTTCCCTATACACAGCAAGGTCTGATATGAAGATTGCATGGCAACAAATCATGTGACAAGAAGCTGCAGTTCTGTCCAGAAGCCCCATAATAGGCCTTTTATATTAGATTGCAAGCAATTATATAACAAAATAATTCTATAAGTAAATTGACAACTCAATGCTATGCATGGGAAAGAGCAAATTCACCAATAATGTTGTGATCTAAAAGAATACATTTAACCACTTGACCAGAAGATTTACCCCCTTCCTGACCTGGCCATTTTTGTGATACGGCATTGTGTTACTTTAACTGACAATTGTGTGGTCATGTGACACTGTACCCAAATAAAATGTATGTGCTTTTTTTCCCACACAAATAGAGCTTTTGATCACCTCTGCTTTTTTTTATTTTTTTGCGCTATAAACAAAAAAATAATATTTTTTACGCTATAAACAAAAAAATATTTTTTACTTCCTGCTATAAAACACGTCCAATAATTTTTTTTTTTAAAAAATCAAACTTCTTCATCAATTTAGGTCAATATGTATTCTGCTACATATTTTTGATAAAAAAAATCCCAATAAGCGTATACTGTATTAATTGGTTTGCGCAAAAGTTATAGCTTCTACATATTATGGGATATTTTTATTTATTTATTTATTTATTTATTTATTTTACTAGTAATGGTGGAGATCAGCGACTTATAGCAGGACTGCGATATTAAGGTGGACATTCTGACACTTTTTGGGAACCAGTGACACTAATATAGTGAGCAGTGCTAAAAATATACACTGTCACTGTACTAATAACACTGGCTGGGAAGGGATTAAACATCTAGGGTGATCAAAGGGTTGAACGTGTGCCTAACCAGTGTTTATGTGTGTACTAGGAGGTGCTTTCACTAAGGGAAGTGCCAATTTTTATTCCCTGCACAAAAAAAAAAAAAGAAGCACATCCCCGCTGACAGGACAGAGCTATGTAATGTTTTCATTGACAGAGCTCTATCCTGTCTTCCTCCTCACCAATCAGCAGGTGCCGGTGGTCATCCATTGGCCGGCACCCACTGATTGGCTTGTGCTGTGACCAATCACAGCACTGCTGGAGGTGCACACGCCCCCCCCCCCCACCAGGAAAAGCAGAATCACGTATATACCCTGTATACTAATGATACTGGCTGGGAAGGGGTTAACATCAGGGGCGATCAAAGGGTTAACTGTGTGCCTAACCAGTGTTTCACTATACGTTATTTTACTATATGTGGGGTGCTTTTACTAGGGGAAGAGATGGAATTTATTCCCTGCTTTGCAGAGACACTAACTCCATCCCTTCCCCACTGTCAGAACAGCGATCTACCTTGTTTACATAGGCAGATCGCAGTTCTGTCTCCTTGCCTGACGATGGATGGGTGCTGATAGACATCAAGTGCCTGGCACCCACCGATCAGCTTCCGCCGTGTGTAATGACAGCCACAGAGAGCCGCTAGCGGTGTGCTCGCATTCCTCCTACCCAGTAAAACTGCTATAGGGTGGACAGCAAGCGGTTAAAGTAGTTGTGAATATCCAATGTTATAGAAACTTTCTAATACAATTATACCTATGCAGGTACCAGTGGAGGCCCATCCATAGAGGGTGCACGGGCGCCGCCTCCTCTATCCATGCGTCTGACCCCCTGATCTACATATCAGGGCACCGGACTATGGATTCCAATGTGGGGTGGGTGTTTTTTTGAAGCACCTGATTAGAGCCAGAGGAATTGCACCATGAGCCCACCCAGTTGTGTGATGATAGCGAATTAATTTTTGCTATTTTCACACTACAGTTCCTCCCCGCCAATCAGGAGGCAGGCAGTGAGACCTGTTTCCCAATTGACCAAAGCGTCAGGCGATCCTATTAGATGCTTAGCGCTTTGGCGGAGGAGGAGACACATGGCAGAGAAAGCTTGAGGAGTGGACACCGGAGTCGTCGCAGCCAGGAGAGAAGGAGAGGACACCACAGCACCGCCACATGAGCGGGTAAGTGCCGGACCGCCCGCGGGTGTGGGAGCCTGTCAGTGCCATGCCACCCAGCGGGGGGTGTGGTAGTGCTGTCTCAGTGCCGCGCCGCTGGGGAAGAGGGGTGTTTTTTGTTTGCCTCCCCCCAAAAGAAGAACCTACCAGCCGCCACTGGCAGTTACCATAACTGCTTTTGCTTAATTTCAGTAAATAATCTTTCTTACCATGCATCTTTTCAGCCTGATAGTGGGGGTGGGGTTACAGGACACTGTGCAGACACACTGGGGTGGATTTACTAAAGGCAAATAGACTGCGCACTTTGCAAGTGCACTTGCACTCTTTTTTCTTAGTAAATGTAATTGTGGTGAAGCTTCACTTTATAAAGAATACCCAATCAGGTGCAAGGAAAAAAAAACATTTTTAATTGCAGAGCATTACCACATTTACTAAGCTCTGGGGAAAATGAGTGCAACTGCATTTGCAAAGTGCCAAGTCTAGGTGCCTTTAGTAAATCAACTCCACAGTGTACCTGTTTTCTTAGTCTGTACAGCCTGAGGCAAGATGCAGGCTGTGCTTGAGCAGGGGACGTTTTCAAGAGGTAGGCAGTGATTGGGAGTGGGTTTGTTCCAGGGGCAGCTGTGATTGGTCAGGGAGTGATTGGTCAGGGAGTGTGGAGGCTGCACAAAACCACCCAATATAGGCATGCTGTGTGTCTGAAAAGGGTCCTTTACCTCTGAAAGGCCAGCCAAAGGATGAAAACTGATCATTCAAGAGCAGATCAGCTTTTGCGCTTTGTGTGGTCAGTTTAAAACAAGGCAGAAAAGTTTTTTTTTCGTTTGTTTTAGAAAAAAATAAAAAAACCCAGTGGTGATTAAATACTACCAAAAAAAAGTTCTATTTGTGCGAAAAAAATGAAAAAAAAAATTCATATGGGTACAGTGCTGCATGATCAGGCAGTTGTCATTCAAAGTGTGACAGCAATGAAAGCTGAAAAATGGCCTGGGCAGGAAGGGGGGGAAAGTGCCCAGTAGGTAAGTGGTTAAAGAAACTAACATGGGGAAATTTTCATGTAAAGCAGACATTTTATTTTTTGCTCAGACATGCACTTTAAGTGAATGTAAACCCTAAAAATGACCTTATTTCCCCCCCCCCCCCCTTTGGTCATGTTAAAATACCATTGAAAGCTTTTTCTGGATGATAAGTGCAAAAAAAAAAAAATACCTGTTCATCATACAGCAATTCAGAGCTGTTCTATGTCCTCTGCAGACTTCCTGTGTTATGCCGCGTACACACGATCGGAATTTCAGCCCGCAAAAGACCGATGAGAGTTTTTCGTCGGAAAATGCGACCGTGTGTATGCTCCATCGGACTTTTGCTGGTCGAATTCCAGCCAGCAAAAGATTGAGAGCATGTAAATTTTTCGGTCGCGAAAAGTTCCTATCCGAAAATGTGATCGTCTGTGGCAATTCCGACGTGCAAATTCTGCATTCCTACGCATGCACGGAAACAATTCAACGCATGCTCGGAACCATTGAACTTCATTTTCTCGGCTCGTCGTAGTGTTGTACGTCACCGCGTTCTTGACGGTCGTAAGTTCAGAGAACTTTTGCGTGACCGTGTGTATGCAAGGCAAGCTTGAGCAGAATCTCGTCGGAAAAGCCGTCATATCTTTTTCCGACGAGAAGTCCGATCGTGTGTACGCGGCATTAGGAGAGTAATTAGCCCTCTCAGTCCTTATCTTGGGTCTACAGAAAGGTTAGTCTTTATGTTGTGGAGATAGGAGAGTAGGTGGGTCTAAGTAATTTCTCCTAAAAATAATAGGCAGGACTGACACCATTCATTCCATAGAAATGATGTGCGTTGTCAGCCAACAATAGGTTTCAGATGCTGAGTGTATTTTCTGGCAAATGACCTTTTTCTGTACTTAAAGGGTCTTAAAATAATGAAACATCGGGGAATGTGAGTGTGTATCATAGAGATGTATTGCATTTTTTTTATGCTCAACATACACTTTAAAGTGGAGTTCCACCCACTTTTACAACTCTTCAGCATCCCTCACTAAACTGTGCACTGTAAATGAATTGGATATTTTTAAAAAAATTTTCTCAGCACCTACTGTATATCTGCTGTATTCATTTTTCATTTCCTCCTCCCTGGCCGTGGCCCATCGCATCATTTCCTGTTTGCAATGCCTTCTGGGAAGGGGCGGAAACTTCCTCTGACACTGCCGTTGCTATGGAAACCTGACCTGAAACCTATTACACTGCTTGTGCTGCACTGAGCATGTGCGAGATCTGCAAGGATGAGATCCAGGAAGAAATACAGTCTGGCTTCAGATGCCCACACTTAAAATGGCCACGGCCTGCTGTAAGTTTATAAAATAACAAACTACTGCTATAAACTAACAAAACAGACCTTAGTTTACAGACTAACTTTACTAGAATATATTAAGCTTGTGTATTATAGGGGTATTTTTATTCAAAAATTATAATTTTGGCCGGAACACCACTTTAAGTTTTCTTTCATTCTCAATCATCCATATCACCAAAAATTTTATTTTTACTTTAAACAGACGAATGTCCCATGCCATCCAGTGTTTAAAATGTTCCTAACACATTAGGATTGTCTTTTTAATTAAAAACAGCCTCCAAGCCTTCGCTGGGTGATGCTCTTTAGTAAACCACAACTATCCGCATTGCCAGCCAGAATCTTTTCAGATCTGTGTCAGCTCCTCTTCTTTCCTATTTTAATTGTCTTTTTTGGTAATCTGCCTGCCCACAAGCTTCATATTCTTCAAACAGGCACTTTGAGGTCAAGTCAGATAAATCAGCGCCTGAAATGCTCTTAAAGCCGAATATTAGTCCAACAATTGTGTTTTTTGATGTTTGTATCTTTTTTTTTTTTAGTTTTTTTTCTTTATTTAAAAAAAAAAGGCATAAGCACTTGGAGCGATGGGTCATCAGTGGGTGAGAATAGAGAGGAAAAGACAGCTGAATGGGAGAAAAGTTCACTGAAATAATGGAGTATTCGATCGAGGTGAGATAGGTAACTGTGCTTTCCAGGTTTGTGAGTAATAAACACATAAGCCCCATACACACGATCGGATTTTCCGACGGGAAATGTTGGACGTCAGGCTGTTGGCGGAAAATCCGACTGTGTGTACGCTCCATCGGACAATTGTTGTCGGATTTTCCGCGGACAAATGTTGGATGGCAGGTTTTAAAATTTTTAACAAATGTCTGTTGTTAGATTCTCTGAGCGTGTGTACACAAGTCCGTCGGACAAAAGTCCAAAGTACAAAATGCATGATCAGAAGCAAAGTCGAGCCAGAAGCGGTCGGACTTGTAAACTAGCGTTCGTAATGGAGAATTAACATTCATGACAAATTATGAAATCTAGGAATGCAGCGCACATTCTCTTCTTCTTTAATGGGAAGGGACAACTTTATTGTCTAATAGTAGCTCCAGACTTTCCTTATAAAAAAATGAATAATTATAAAATTTGTTTTAATATTAAAACAATTAACAAAGTGTGTGTGGGTGTCAGGACATGGAACAGTTAAAGTGGGGTTCCACCCAAAAAAAAAAAAACTACATGAAAAATCCTAAAATAAAATACAAAAAATATTTTTTTTTTACTTACCTCTAAATGCCTGTTGCTAGGGGGTCCCTCGTAGTCTGCCTCTTCCAGTGCCTGGGCTGGTGACATCACTTCCCCCTCGGCACAGGAAGGGCTCAGCTCTGCTCCCTCCCTCCTGTCAATCATCTGGGACCCATTACAGGTCCCAGGTGACTGAGCGGCCAATCACGGCGCGCGGCGCCGCTCGCGCGTGCGCAGTGGGTGCCAGGCTGTGAAGCCACAGCCCGGGACCCACAGTTGCAATGCCGGCGCCGCTGAATGGAGGGGGAGACGAGCGGGGCTTCGATCCCCCGCATCGCTGGACCCAGGGACAGGTAAGTGTCCAATTAAAAGTCAGCAGCTGCAGTATTTGTAGCTGCTGACTTTTAAATTTTTTTTTTTTTGACTGGACCTCAAGTGGAACTCCTCTTTAAACATGACTTCAGAGGCAAAGAAAGGGATGAAGGCTTCTGGAATCACTTTGAGATAGGTATAAGGCTGGGTTCACACCATCGCCGCATGCGGCTCCCAGCAGGGGTCCGGTGTGTCCTGGTTCACCGTTTCTGGTCCGATTTCAGACAGAATGTTTGGCTAAATTCGGACCTGAAACGGACCAAAAGATGCACAGGGCTCTTGTGCAAATTCACACTGGAGCCGCAGAGCAGATATGTGAACTGGCTCTATAGAGAGCCGGTCAAAATCTCCTGCTTTTGCGAATTGGATGCGGAGAAACCACATCCAATTCGCAATGGTGTGAACCCAGCCTAAAGAGCTGGAACTTGATGCCGGGAACTTATTCGGCAATGCAGATTACAAATCAGCAGATCAACATAGCAATATAATGCAAACCCAACATCAGTCTCAGAGGAAACTATTTTTTCTCCTAGAGAAAATTTCAGATGTTAATGTTATTTTCGATCAGTTGTCTGTTGCCTTACAAGAGCGCAGGGTAGCATACAAATCAGTGTATGACAGGTTCAAAGTAATAGTCGACTTACTGTCTATAGTTTACCTGATGCACAGATAAAAACTGAGACTTAAGGACCGTACATACGGGCCCAATATTAGGCGTCATCGGCCGGTCCAATAGAAACTGGCGGACATTCAGCCCGGTTGTACTGGTCGGCCGGCTTCTGTCGAAGGGGCATGACCAAAAAAGGTCTGTCGATTAGGCACTCTATGCCTACTGACTGTGGAGAGCAGTGTCTTTAAGACGATACAGTTTGATGAGTTACGGTAGTTAAAGATTTTGCAGATGATAAGTGCAGGAAGAAAGTTTTTTGTTAATATTGTAGTGTGATGCATAACTTATGTATGACTTGCCAAATGCGGTTTATCATTCTTTTCAGTTCACTTTTTTATTTGTGATATAATTTACTTTCTATGTGGAGGGGCCCCCGAACTTGAAATGTTTTTGTAGTCTTGATCCCATTAGAGAGATTTTCCTTCACTTCCTTTCATGTGGACAGAACAGAAAGTGAGAGTAAATCTTTACAAACAAACCAACTCTCTTTTGTTCCTAAAACATGTGGCTTCACTGGAAGATTCCCCCTTTATTCCTTTTCTGTGGACAACTGTAAGATTCTGGATTTTCCATCATCTTTTGATTTGGTAGAAATAGCCAACAGGATAAATAGGGAGGTTGAAACTCCCCAGTGGGACACAAAAAGGCAAAAAACAAACAAAATAAACACGTCAGGGGTTCTAACCCTTCTAACTCTTCTTTTATAAAAAAAAAAATAAACAAAACAAAACACTTTTGCCTGTACATACTGCATACTTTAAAGCTGAACTCCAGGCAAACAGCTAAATACAAAGAGGATATACATATATATATTTTTTTTCCCTGACAAAGGATTAGTATTTCTGTCCATTCAGTTCTGAAACTTACACAGCTCTACCATACCGCACAGCCCTTTGCACTGCAACACAACAGTTGGTTCATTGTGCTGTTTCCTTAGTTTCCTGTTCCAGGTTAAGTTCAAGTACTTACCTTTAAAGAAATTTAGAGTGCTTGTAAACCCCAGTTATGAAATCTGTGCAAAGCACATATATCTGTAGTATTTACTTATCTCTCTTCAAAGCCAGGGGCGGTCCGTCCATTAAAGGTGCACGGGCGCCGACCCCCATGTCCATCGCCGCCCCCCCATCCATGCGTCTTGCCCCTTTCAGAACACCGGCGCATGGATTCCAATGCAGGGGGGCTGCAGAGGCTCTAATAGGCTTCAATATAGGGTGGGCTCGGGTCGCAGAGAGTGCGCTCCGATCCCACCTAGGTGTGTTACAACAGCGAATGAATACACTGATCCTCCTCCCGGCCAATCAAGAAGCCGGTTTTGACACTGGTCACCCGATTGGCTGAAAGGACAGGTGATCCTATTGGACGCCTAGGAGGAGGGTAGGAGCTGGAAGCTTCCAAGGAGGAGAGGACACAGAGCTGCTGCACAACGCTGCCTGCCACATGCCGCTGCCGATGGATGGAGTAAGTGCCGGACCGACCAGCAAACAGCGGGGGGGGGGGGGTTGATGCCGCTCGGGAGGGTGGGCGCCGCTCAGGGTAGGTGGAGGGTGAGTAGGTGGTTGTTTGCCCCCCCAAAAACAAAAACACCAGCCGCCACTGTTCAAAGGTCTAAGCATCTGTAGCCTGCTGGTCCTATGAGAAGTACAACAAGGTTGAGCTATGAATAATTATTCTTTTTCCAGCCAAGCCCAGTAGGAGGTTCTTAGCCGCTGGTGCATTCTGGGAAAGCGCATTTATTTGGGCTGGGCCATGTGCTCGTTCTTTTGCCTCAAGGCCCTCCTGGCCTGAGGACGTGCTGCTGAAGTGAGCTCTGCAAGTAGGCCCAGAAGCCTGTCTGGGGCCTACTAATCCTGAGGTGGTCCTTAGGCTGTGTGGAAGAAGCCAAGCCAAGCTGAGAAGATCCAGGGGAGGACCCTTGGTGGAGAGAGCCAGGATGAAGGCTGGTCTCTCAGAAGGGCCTGGTGACTAGTTTGGAGGACACAATTATATCTAAAACGTGTTTACAGTGTTGCCGGATGGCTTAAAGGTTCTGATACTGTGAAGCAGAATCTTATTCTACATCTAAAATGTGTCTACAGTATAGTCGCATGGCTTAAAGGTTTTGGATCCAAGGAATCTGTAAGTGATCCACAATTGGTATCTGACACCCCTAATTTTTTCTCCTACAACCTATTTTCAAGTTCTGCATTAAAGCTTTTAAAATATCAAAAGTGACTGGTGCCCAAATTTCTGTTCTTAACTCCCCATTATAGCCATTGACTCAGCCCTGGAGTAAATGATGGCTCACCCCCTGCCTCTGGAGGTCCCTCCTTGCCCCAGTAGATGCAGAGGTGCGCTACATGTTGTTTTTCTCTGGTGCTTTGTTCCTCTGTTATCAGCATGAGTCACTTCTGACAAGTTTTCCCAACACATGAGGTAAATTTATGTGTGTGTGTGTGTGTGTGTGTGTGGGGGGGGGGGGGGGGGGGGGCTCAGAACGGAGCTTGTCTATTCAGACACACAGTTCTCCTGATGTGCAGAGGGGGTGTGTGTGCCTTTCCTCCAATCAGCTCTCACACACTGTAACTGAAGTCTCTCTGCCCCCTCTTCTGTGCTCCTGACAGATGATGCAATGATCTTCAACATGATTCTGCCCTTTTGAAGGGGTGTAGAGAAGACTGCAGAAAAACAAGTAGGAGGATTTGTTTCATCTCTGTGTGTCATCTGAGGCCGCTCACTTCACTGGGTTTATGTGAGGGTTTACAACCACTTTACGCATGTTTTGATGAACACACACTTCAATAATTTGTGTCTTGTATATCTGAGTTCAGCATAACAAATGTGTACAGAAGATTAAGGTCAAAGGTCATTAATTATAGCAATCATTTAAATAGTATTGTTCAATGAAGTGGCACATGGACCTTAGAGCTGATGTTAAATATGTCTTTATTTTTCCTTCACTGGTCCCCTCCCCTCACACACCTTTTCAACATGCTAATGTATTTTTTTTTAATCAAAGCTTTCTATTTTCATTACTTTTTTTACTTTATACTTTCTCATTGGTTATGTACATATATTTAGCACCCTCTACCAGTAGGTAGGTGCTAGTAAGGGTTATTTTACTAGGGTTTTCAGCACAGGCAAATTTAGGCAGGTCTTTGCTGCAAGCTAGGCCTGTTTGTTTTGATCTGGGGGCTGGGAGTGGTCAGAGTAGCAGTGGGTGTGACCACCTGCACTTCAGTTCTGAGGCACCTCCCCTGCTTCCAGGGAGAAGATTCTGGAAGAGGGGCTGGGACTGGAACTGGAGTGGCAGGCACCTTGTGTGTGATCCCTGACTGATCCCCAATTGCTAGACAGCAGCAGGAGACCATCCCCATCTGGGGGGAGGGGTGCGCCAATCGCAGGAGGAGGCCTGGGGAGAACTGTGAGGGAACATTGCTTCTACACGGTCATTGGCAATGTCTCTGCCACCACACGGTTGGATGGTAGAGAACTCCTGGAGCAGAGGGGCAGGTAAAGCTGTCGGAACGCATGGTCCGGTCAAGGTCCTCATGAAGGACTCAGGGCTATGGAAGGTCAGTGAGTGTTACCACAGTGCAGGGCTGGAGGTGCCAGGAAGTCTGTGAGGGAACTCTGCTTTTACATGGTCATTAGCAGAGTCTTCATCAATCATCGTCCTGGATCAGAGAAGAGACTGTGGGGATCTGTGTCAAGTCGAAGTGGCCTGAGGGCACATGATTTGCAAGTTTGGCTGGCTGGGAACAGTAGTCCATTACCTAAAGTCATGCTTTTAACCTACTAGGCCTCCGGGGAGAGGTTCTGCAGGCTTCAGGCCTAGAAGCAACGAGCAACCAGAGCCAGTAAAGGGACTTATTCAGAGCGGGCCCCTATTACCCAATAGAAGAAGATGTGACATGCTTCATTTCTGTAACTACAAGTGTGTGCAGGAGGAAACCAGTGTAGGTAGAAGGAACCAAGCTTTGTGCAGGAGAGAAGAAGTTTCTGAGAACATCATTTCTACGCGGTCAGAAGTGGTGTCCTCATTCTCTATTGAATGAGGAATCCTTGGAAGCAAATAGTCTGTGGGAGGAGAGTAGAGGAGGAGCAACAGTCTGCATGGAGATGCAGGAGGAGATTTACATTTAATGTCCATGTGCATCTAATCTTCTGGCTCTAACTTTGTGCTTTTGTGCTTCAATTATAAATATGATAGCAATGATAAATCCTATGGGCATTCCATATTCCAATCCCTATCCAAGTTGTACCCCCAATAAAACAATAAAAAAACAAAACTCGCAAAAGACTGTTCATTGTCTCTGGAAGTGATGTATGAAGTCTGGCAGTGGGGTCATTTGGCGGATTGTTTGTTATTAGCTGCAACACCATGGCTACATATACACTATATTACCAAAAGTATTGGGACATCTGCAATTACACACACACATGAACTTTAATGGCATCCCAGTCTTATAGGGCGTACACACGGTCGGACTTTGTTCGGACATTCCGACAACAAAATCCTAGGATTTTTTCCGACGGATGTTGGCTCAAACTTGTCTTGCATACACACGGTCACACAAAGTTGTCGGAAAATCCAATCGTTCTGAACGCCGTGACATAAAACACGTACGTCGGGACTATAAACGGGGCAGTGGCCAATAGCTTTCATCTCTTTATTTATTCTGAGCATGCGTGGCACTTTGTCCGTCGGATTTGTGTACACACGATCGGAATTTCCGGCAAAGGATTTTGTTGTCGGAAAATTTTATATCCTGCTCTCAAACTTTGTGTGTCAGAAAATCCGATGGAAAATGTGTGATGGAGCCCACACACGGTCGGAATTTCCGACAACAAGGTCCTATCACACATTTTCCGTCGGAAAATCCGACCGTGTGTACAGGGCATCAGTCTGTAGGGTTCAATATTGAGTTGGCTCACCCTTTGCAGCTATAACAGCTTCAACTCTTCTGGGAAGGATGTCCACAAGGTTTAGGAGTGTGTCCATGGAAATGTTTGACCATTCTTCCAGAAGTGCATTTGTGAGGTCAGGCACTGATGTTGAAGAGAAGGCCTGGCTCGCAGTCTCCTCTAATTCATCCCAAAAGTGTTTTATAGGGTTGAGACACAAAAAGTGTTCAGTGTTCCTGCAAAACAGGAAAATGGAAACATGGATCTATGCCTTGGCCTAGTAAAAGCACCTCCCACACAATACACAATTACTGGCTAGGCACACAGGTAACTCTTTGGTTGCCCTTGATCTTAACCCCTTCCCAGCCAGTGTCATTAGTACAGTGACAGTGCATTTTTTTTATAGCACTGATCACTGTAATAATGTCACTGGTCCCCAAAAAGTGTATCAGTATAAGTTAGTGTCCAAATTGACCGCTGCAATATCGAAGTTCCGCTATAAGTAATAAAAATAAATAAATAAAATGATTATGCTTATTGGGATTTTGTTTTACCAAAAATATGTAGCAGAATACATATTGGACTAAATGGATGAAGACATTTGATTTTTTACATTTTTTTTATTGGATATGTTTTATAGCAGAAAGTAAAAAATTTTTTTTTTTTTCAAAACTATCTGTCTTTTTTATTCCTAGTGCAAAAAAAAATAAAAAAAAGCGCAGAGGTGGGGAAAAGGACATACACTTTATTTGGGTACAACGTCACACGACCGCGCAATTGTCAGTTGGAGTAATGCAGTGCCGTATCACAAAAATGGCCTGGTCATAGGGGGGTAAATCTTCCAGAGGTCAAGTGGTTAAAATAGGAAAGCTGGAGGACTGTCAGGAACACCAGGCATTTCACACACAAGAAGCAATAGAACGAGAACAGGATACTTTTTAACTGGTTCTAGACCAACTGCCGCAGTTATACTGTGGCAGGTTGGCTCCCCTGGGCGAGCCGTCTTAGCTGTACGGCGGCCGCCTTAAGAGCACTAGGGGGCGCGCGCGCACACACCCGAGGCGCAATGACGGAGACAATGCGCATGCCCGACATGTCCGCTGGGCACCCGTGATAGCTCCTGAGAGACAGAACAGAGGTCTGTCAATGTAAATAGACAGATCTCCATTATGTCAGGGGTGAGGAGACTGATCAATTGTTCCTAATGCTTAGGAACAACGATCCGTCTCCTCCCCCAGGCAGTCCCATCCCCCCACAGTTAGAAACACTCCCTAGGTAACATATTTAACCCCTTGATCGCCCCCTAGTGTTAACCCCTTCCCTGTCAATGACATTTATACAGTAATCCGTGTTTTTTTTTTAGCTCTGATCGCTGTATAAATGTCAATGGTTCCAAAAAAGTATCAAAAGTGTCCAATCTGTCCACCGCAATATCGCAGTCCCAATAAAAATGGCAGATCGCCGCAATTACTAGTAAAAAAAAAAAAATAAATAATAATAATAATAATAAATATACACTTATTGCGATTTTTTTTTACGAAAAATATGTAGAAGAATACATATCGGCTTAAACTGAGGAATAAAATTAGTTTTTTTTACATTTTTTTAGGGGAAATTTATTATAGCAAAAAGTTAAAAGTATTATATTTTTTTCTTTCAAAATTGACGCTTTTTTCTTTTTTATAGCGCAAAAAATAAAAACCACAGAGGTGATCAAATACCACCAAAAGAAAGCTCTATTTGTGGGGAAAAAAGGACGTCAATTTTGTTTGGGTACAGCGTCGCACGACCGCGTAATTGTCAGGTAAAGCGACGCAGTGCTGCATGGCCTGGTCATTAAGGGGGCAAATCTTCCGGGGCTTAAAGCAGGCCATACACGGTCGAATTTCGAACAAATTTCCTTTTCAAAATCAGAAAGTTTGTTTTTTTTGTGATCCGATGATGCCACCATTGATTTTCGAAAATTCGGCCGACCAAGCCTTCAATTTCACCTCCTGTTGCTACAGAAAAGAATTTTCGTGGCTGGGAATCTTCTTTTCTCTCCGTAAATTTTCTTTTCTTATTACATTTCTCGCACGATTCTCCCATCATTGATTAGAAAATCGTTCGTTTTTCTAAAAATTTCCAACATGTCCGATTCCTCAAATTTGATTGCTGCACGAAAATCGGCCATTGCAGCCCACTAATGGTGCGAAATTCATACGAAAATTCTTAGATACGATTTTCAAAAGAAAATTCTTTCGAAATTCGAACCGTGTATGCCTGGCATAAATGGTTAACACAAGTACATGGTACAACAGACACATACCAGGAATATGAACTGTTGGGGTAACATATTCTTTAATTTATGATGTATTTTTCATAATATGTTTAAGTTTTATATCTCTCTTTATGCACTTAAATTCCAGGATAATAAGAAACACCTCATCTTTTAGGACAATGAAGTGTAGTTCTCTCTAAAGTTCTTTTTTTTTCTTTTGGGATAGATTGCCTTTGCTATCTATGTTCCCATTAGAGAGATCTCCCTTTGTTTCTTGTTCCAATTACAGTAGTTATAGAGACAGAAGATGAAAGCAAATCAATCATACTGGGACACAGACAGTAATAAAAAATTCAAAAAAGGTTCTCACCCTTCCTCTTTTATCCAACACTAATCCCAACACTAATCATACATGACTAGATTTCTCTCATTCAGACTCATTCAGCAGGAATCAGTCAGCATTTAAACCGTGTATAGCTAGCATAAAGGAAAACAGTTATCCCGGGGTTCCCCTTTATTCCCTTTTGGCCCTTCTACAATATATAAATATTCTGCAGACTTTATTAAAAGTGCATAAAACCACTAACAATGAATGTTTCTCATTTACTCCTCCCCTTTTGGTCTGTTAAATATAACGTTTTAGCACTGGATGGGTTCTCTGCTCTGCCACAACTCTTTAACCACTTCCTGACCGGCGCATGCCGATGTACGTCGGCAGAATGGCACGGCTGGGCAAATGGGCGTACCTGAAAGTCCCATTGAATTCCCCGCCGTGCCATTGCGCGCGCACCGGCTGGGAGCTCTGTGAGTCGGGTCGCGGGTCCTGCGGACTCGATCGCCGCGGGGATACCTGCGATCGCCTCATGGAGAGGATGAACGGGGAGATGCTGATGTAAACAAGCATCTCCCTGTTCTGCCTAATGGCAAGTGTCACTGATCACAGCTCCCTGTCATCGGGAACAGAGATCAGTGACGTGTCACAGCTAGCCCATCCCCCCTACAGTTAGAAAACACTCCCTAGTACTGACTTAACCCCTCCCTAGCCCCCTAGTGGTTAACCCCTTCACTGCCAGTGTCATTTACACAGGAATCAATGCATTTTTATAGCACTGATTGTTGTATAAATGATAATGGTCCCAAATATGTGTTAAAAATGTCTGATGTGTCCTCCATAATGTCGCAGTCACAATAAAAATTGCTGATCGCCGCCATTACAAGTAAAAAAAAAATTAATAATAAAAATGCCATAAAACTATCCCCTATTTTGTAAACGCTATAACTTTTGCGCAAAAAAACCAATAAACGCTTATTGCGATTTTTTTTACCAAAAATATGTAGAAGAATACGTATCGGCCTAAACTGAGGAAAAAAAATGTTTTTTTAATTATTTTTTGGGGATATTTATTATAGCAAAAAGTAAAAAATAATGCGTTTTTTCAAAATTGACACTATTTTTTTTGTTTTATAGCGCAAAAAATAAAAACCGCAGAGGTGATCAAATACCACCAAAATAAAGCTCTATTTGTGGGAAAAAAAGAACGTCAATTTTGTTTGGGAGCCAGTTGCACGACCGCGCAATTGTCAGTTAAAGCGACGCAGTGCCGAATTGCAAAAAGTGCTCTGATCAGGAAGGGGGTAAATTCTTCCGGGGCTGAAGCGGTTAAACAACTTGAACCTCACTGACCCACCTGCGTAACCTAAACATTAGTATGCTAGCACTCTATAATAATGCACAAAGAAAATAGAGCACAAGCAACTGGATGGTAAACTGAGAGGATGTATTCTAGCAATGCAGTTAAAGAATGTATAAATCAATAAACAGGCAGATGAACAGCTTTAGGGATGCTATACTAAATAATGTGAATATTGACCCATACAATGGCAATCACTGATCAGTTGTGATGCTAATCTAAATGAAAACTGATGCAAACAAGGTTAAGAAGGGAGCAGTGCACAGCATTTCTGGCAGGATCAACAGCTACTATATGTTTTGCACTTATCAGATAGGTATAACAAAACACACACACACACACATATATATATATATATATATATATATATATATATATATATATATATATATATATATATATATATATATATATATATAGTATATTTAACAGGTTAAAAAGGGAGCAAAATTTTATTGTTGGGGTTTACATACACTTTAAGGCCAAATCAATAAGTAAATAGTTAAACTGTAAGACTGATCTGGTCCATAAGGGACATACAGCTGCTAGTCCTGATGCTCGGCCATTATGGCAAACACACTTCTATTATTTCTGTAGAAGAAAAAAAAAATCTGTCAATGTGATCTTTGATTGCTGATAATCCAGCGGCAGTTTTCTCACAGACAGGCAGAGGGCGCCATTCTACAGCACTTGTAAAGGTAATATCAGAGTTACAGTCACACAGTTTATAGCAGGCAATAGTTTTACTAGAAGGATTAAAGAATCTTTAAAACCTGCTCAATGGCTCACTTCTACAGTATTTGCACTGACACTTATTTGCTATAGCAAATGCTAGAAAACACAGATTGAATGTGAATTTAGGTTGATTATTAAATCACTTTGATGTACAGTATGTAAAGATTGCAGTGATGTTTTGTAGTGCCTGCTAGGACAATGTAGAAGTGCCTTTTCTGTTGTTTTCATCATGCCTAATTCATCATAATAATGTTCCAATTGCTAATTGAATTTGAAAGGTAATTTCAATAGCATTAAATTGCAAAATTGTTTATGCATTATTTATAAATGTTTTGTGTTTACCTGCATATTCCCAACAAGTCAGCAGAAACGCTGTGCACCCAGTAGACCAACGCTGTGTCTTGGCCTAGGCCAACAAGGCCCAGGCCTAGGGCGGCACTTTGGAGGGGGGCAGCATGAAAAGAGTCCCTGCCAGCTTCCGCTATACTTTCAATGTAGTGCCAGTCATATGGGGCGGACTGGGCCGGGAGGCAAATCGGTCTGGCGCCCCCCCATATAACGGCAGCACTGCTGCCAGTATAATAATACCGTTAAGGCTGCCATCAGGGGGGGACAGGGCGTCCCAAAAGGGCCCAAGCGGTGGACCCCAACCAATGAGTTGTTGTGCAGGCGGCTGGCATTCCGCAACTTTGAGGGGGGCCTGCCACTCCTAGTTTTGACTGTCTTATCCTCATACCGGACCTCCAACCGGACCTCTCATGGGACCTCTCACCTAAGTTCTTAGCTACAGAGAGACAGATGCCATGTCGGGAGGCTGAAACTGTCTGGAAAAGAAAGTCAGCTGACGGGCACCGACCAGTAAAGTGAAGGGGGAGGAGCTCTCCACTGTGTGAGGAGACCCCATGTCGGGAGAGGTGCAGTGGAGACACGTGAAGGGAGCCAGGCAGGCTGAAAGGAAAATCACACCAGTTGAGTGGAAATTGCAGGACAACTACCTAGCTGCCACTGGGCTTCTAATCTGGGTAGTAGGGATGGTGGCGATGCAAGGGAGACTGAGATGGACAGCTACACTTAGGAAGTTGCTATATATTATAGTGACTTACCATAGATCTCAGCTACTGGTAATCTATATAGGAGGTAGGTGTTAATGTTTATACAGTAGCTGACTAGATTATATAGCATGGGGTACCCAGGGTAGAAGGAAAGCTACACTATTTGGGTGAAACTTGCATGGCACTTACCTAGCTGCCAAAGGGCTTTTAATCTAGGGATGGTGCAGACATAAGGGACACTAACATGGTCACCTCTGCCTGGCAGGTAGACAGTAGGATTGCTGATGATAAAAATAAACAGATGGATTTATTTGTTCCTGCCCCCAATCCGTCCTTTGCTCAATGCCAGGACCACATACCTTCATCAATGTGCTATATTTTTTCGGCTGCACCACTGGCATTGTTATATCCTCTTGGTCCTCTCCGTAAATTGGACAAAAATAGAAAGGCCACCTATGATTGGCTGTTGGCTTTGACAGCTTCCTTTTTTTTCATTTTGGATATAGTAAGGGAGGATTATATTTTCTTTTACACTTCAGTTTTTTTTTTTTTTTTTTTAACTACTTGCCTACCAGGCACTTTCACCCCCTTCCTGACCAGGCCAATTTTCTCACACTTTGAATGAAAATTGCGCAGTCATGCAACAATGTACCCAAACAAAATTGCTTGCATTTTTTTCACACAAATAGAGCTTTCTTTTGGTGGTATTTAATCACCACTGGGTTTTTTATTTTTTGCTAAACAAACAAATAAAGATCGAAAATTTTGAAAACAAAAAAACAAAAATGTAGTTAGTTATAAAATTTTGCAAACAAGTAATTTTACTCCTTCACTGATGTGCGCTGATGAGGCTGCACTGATGAGCACTGATAGGCTGCACTGATGTTATTAAAATCAAATGTTATTAAAAACACATTTCTATTTAAAGGGGAATTCCAGTTTTTTGCCATTTTTCTTTCTTCCCCAGTGTTAAAATAAAAAAAATGTTAAGCTTCCACCTACCTTCTCCCAGCTTAGGTTTGTTCAAATGATTTTCAGGGCAGAGATGAGATCTGGGGTCTAATAGATCTCTCAGTAAAGAGCACCTGTCACTGCCCCTGCTATTACAGGGTATGTTGTTCATCCCTAGTGATAGCAATAAAGTTAGTCCAAAAAATCAATAAATAAATCAATAAAATAAAGAAACGGTGTAAAAAAAACCCAATAAACTAAATAATACAGTTTTAAAAAAAAGTAATGCGCCCCTGGTATTCACGCACAAATGCAAACACATAGATAGGTCTCGCACACAAATGTAAACAGTGATCACACCACACATGTGAGGTATTGCCACGGATATCAGAGTGGGAGCAATAATTCTAGTATCAGACCTCCTGTTTAACTCTAAATTGGTAACCTGTAAAGGATTTTAAAATGTTTCCTATGGATAATTTAATGTATCATTACACAGACATGCACAATTTTTGAAGTGTAACGTGTATTTACTTAGCATTATATCATCTTTTATATTTTACAAAAAATTTTACAAAAAAAAATAAAAAATGGGTATTAGAGTGTGTTCGTGTGCACTAAATTCATTAACCACTTTGAAGATTTGACTGCTCAATGACCAGAGCATTTTTAGAGATACGGCACTGCGTCGCTTTTGGTGGTATTTGATCATCTTTGCGGTTTTTATTTTTTGCGCTATAAACAAAAAAAGCGACAATTTTGAAAAATACACAATTTTTTGTACTTTTTGCTATAATAAATATCCCAACTTAAAAAAAAAAAAAAAAAAAAAGCCAATTTTTTTCTCAGTTTAGGACAATATGTATGTTTCTACATATTCTTGGTAAAACAAATCGCAATAAGCGTATATTGATTGGTTATTATTATTTTTTTTTTTACTAGTTATGTCGGACACATCGGACACTTTTGACACATTTTTGGGACGACTGACAATTATACAGCGATACCTGCTATAAAAATGCACTGATTACTGTATAAATGTCACTGGCAGGGAAGAGGTTAACACTAGGGGGTGAGCAAGGGGTTAACTGTGTTCCCTGACTGTGTTCTAACTGTAGGGGGAGGGGACTGACTAGAGGGGATGACGGATTGTGGTTCCTAGCTATTAGAAACACACAATCTGTCTCTCCTCACAGAACAGAACAGGGATTTGTGTGTTTACACACACACGTCCCTGTTCTGCCTCTCGTGCCCATGATCGCTCGTGGCCGGCGGTCACCGCGACCGTCGGCCACAAGCATCGCAGCAGGTGCATGCCGGAGCCTCCAGCAGCGCACTCGCGCCTGCTATCCCGCTCAAAGGAGCCAATGTATATCTACGACGGATCGTGGGATTGTGCCGACCTGCCGCTGTATAATGACGGCGGCTGGTCGGCAAGCCGTTAAAGTGTATTTTTTCAAAAATAATTTTTGTGTTTGATAAGCGGCTGCACAAATATCAAGTGACATAAGAAATTGAAACATCCACCATTTTATTCTCCAGAGTCTCATTTTATTCTCCAAATTCACAGATTTACAGAATGATTTAATCATAAGTAGGAAGATCCTTGCACTGCAGGTCCTCACGTACTGCTTACTCTCTAGCAAAGAAAACATGGAGTAGCAGAGTTGTGATACCACCAAATATCACTCCAAATCTCCTGAGACAATCAGAGGCAACAATGTGTTAGATAGTTAAATATTTAAATGCTACACTGTTAGTCATTGCCTGTAGGCTGAATGAAAAATATCTAACAGATTCCTCCATCCATGCGAACAGTGTGGATGGACAAATCCTTCCTGCTGACCTATTGTTGGTGGCAGCTGTCAGAGTACTCCCACAGCGGCTGCATCTGATTGGGTGCATATGCTATTCAGCCAACAATTTCAATTTCACGTAGCTGGATGATTCGTCAACAAGTGGGTGAAATGTACACACTACATGGCCAGCATTGGTCAAGTTGAAAAAAATCAGATAAATGTACATTGAGTTCAACAAATAAGTATAGATAATCTTATTCTGAAACTGTAAGGCTATGAGGCTCAAAGCAAAGGTGTTAACTGCTATTTTTCAGGAGGGGTTTAAAAGAAAAGGCATTTTCTTTTAGCCAAACTGCATAGGCCTAATTAACATTTCTACTTGTCTCCTATAAGGCTCTATTCACACTAATGCATTTTTTTATGCATTTTGTAAAAAAAAAAAAAAAAAGAAAGAAAAACGCAACAAAAACGCAGCAAAAACGCAGCAAACACCACAAAAAACACTGCAGAAACGCTCAAAAGCAACATGCACAGATGTGAATCGAGCCTTAGGCTCGATTCACATCTATGCATGTTGCTTTTGAGCGTTTCTGCAGTGCTTTTTGCGGTGCTTGCCGCGTCTTTGAACATACATTTTTGCCGCATTTTGCCGTGTTTTGCGTTTTTATTATTTTTTTTTTACGGTGTTTTTTTTTATACTGTATACAGTGTAAAAAAAAAAAGAAAGAAAAAAAACCCCACAAAATGCGGCAAAAACGCGGTAAAACACGGTACTTGCGTTTTGGATGCAGGTCTATTACATGCAAAACGCTGCATTTAGCATGAAAAAAAGTCCCCAACCCTTTCCAAAAACGCAGAGGCACAAAAATGCATTGATGTGAACATGTTCTATAGGAACCCATGTTAAAAAATTCCCATGCATTTCTGCAAAATGCAAAATGCATCAAAAAACGCATTAGTGTGAATAGAGCCTAAAAGGGGCAACTAGTCTTTCTTGTTTTGATTTTGGAACTGATCATGTGACTATAGCAGGCATATTCACTGTGTTAGATTAACAGATTTGTGCATCATGGTAAAATTACCATTATTGAATTACAGTGCTGCCCCTCTTATTATGCTACAGTGACGGATATAATCGAATTTGCATAATATATTAGCATTACATAAATCCTGGAATTACCAAAATAATAAGTAAACATATGAGATTACAGGGAGCTTCAGATTTAGTAATTTATTCTAGCTATGTATTAAAATATCGTAACTTTCTATATCATTTCATCTGCTTGAAGTTTGGCTTTATAACCAGTTCTGCTGGGATAGATGGGAATTAGGATGGAATTTTCATGACTGACTTCTTACTGCCCCATCAATGCTGGTAATCTGACCAAGGCGTGCATCACATGTCTAGCACTCCTCATATACCGTAAATGTTAAATGCATAGGTTATAGAGACCTGCGTAGGCACATTTTTCCTATTTGTCTCCAATCTTTTATTTAGGCATTATGACTTCACTATGATGTTAGTGATTTACAGGGTTGTTGCTAAAGCTTATTTGTGGGCAAGTTTAAATGTTTTGGAAAAGCCCTCCCATCTGAAGCCCCAGACTGTTTTATTCAGTTTTCACTTACCTGTTTTCTGTTCATAGAAATCCTTCAGAAGTCCTGGATCTTCAGCAGAGCGGTTAAGAGGAGTCTGCAAGGCAGGTGACGTAACTTACCATGCAGAGCTAGGTGGCCTGGGTGTCTGTGTGGTCACACGTGGCATAACCACCACCCACACCATGACTCGGCCATGGTGGACATAACTCCCAAGGTCACATGTCCACCATCGCTGAGTGTGGCTAATTGGACCCAGACATTATTGCTGAGTTCCAACAGTAGTTGATAAGATTATGTACCAATGGTTATATATATTTGAATAGATATAGAGCATTATTGCCATTTTTCTATGAATATTGTGCTAGCCTTTACAGAAGCCTAAAGTCATTTTATGTGTGGCATCACACAATATACCGGTAATTGTTTACCCCTTCTTTGAGTTTATTTATACTGGATATCTGTCTTGTCTTGAAAATCAGGCGCCATCAATTTAACCCTTAATAAATTACATATTATGTGAGTACAACAGCTATTATGATGGGTACTTATTCCCTACATCTATTATGTAATAATATTCACTTTGTAAATATTTGTTTACCATAGCTTGGTCTTGGTTTGTCTCCTGTGGCCACGCGGCACCAACTTCCCTGTACTGTGCAGACGGCTGTGTTGGTGACTATAAGCTGTATATTGGTTAAGCACAAGGTAGCTGGACAGAGTGAATAATAATAATAATTTTCTCATCTGTACATGAATGTATTTTACTGTATTGTATAATTTACCATATTAGTGATTGAATATTGTGTCTTTTGATAAAGTATATATATCAGTAGTGGTCTTCAAATCCCCTGAAGAAGCCCCAAGCGGTGAAACATGTCGAGAATACATACCACGCTATTACTGCTTATGTAAACACACCATTGATTATGTAATTGATATGTGCTGAATTTTAATTGTTTGATTTTAACAATGCATAAATAAAGTATGGCGGTTTATATTATAAATTGCTTCACTATTACTCTCATGGCACCGTTAAAATCCCACCAAATATGTCTTGCTCTGTGAATTGAATTTGACATGTCATGCGGCTTGTGCTGTCACAAGTCGGATCCCATGTCGCACTTGGGCCTTCTCAAAGCTTAATTGAACAAGCTGAAGTTAGAAGCTAATTGGTAATTATGCACAGCTGCACCACATTCTGCATGCATCCGTCTTAGTAAATCTCCCTAATAGTGTCTGAGATGCAGTAGCAACTTGGTTTAAATTTTTGTTCCCTACAGGTAGTGATGACTTAACATGACACCTGAGGTGGATTATTTTCTTAAACACCTCCGCCCCCTGCATACATCAAAATTACCTTCATAAAATCAAACAAATAATAATAGCCAGAAGATAAACTGTGAAGCTTGTCTTTATTTGAATGTCTTTTTATCTAGTATAAAATCAAATCAAAGGGTAAATAGTGGTGAAACCAATAGATAATGGCAGTGAGGTTTAATGACAGGCCTACAGGGGCAAAATGATGGTCCTCAAAACAGCAGTGACTTGTCCAAAAATGGTAATTAACAACAATAGGTGGGCTACTAACAGACAGTCACATATAATATGTGGACAACAGTCAATTGTTACAATATGAAAGTGGGCAGTTGTGACAACATGTTGGAATCAAATGGGTAGGTATAACAATATGTGGGCAGAAAATGGGTGATTCTGACAATGCATTGGAAACAAATTTTCAAGTTTTACAACTCACTTGTGAGTGCTACATGTGAGCTAAACAACCCCCAAGTTGTCACAGTGGGCAGAAAATAGGCAATTGTGGGAATATGTTGGAAACAAATGGGCAAGTATTACAATATATGTGCAACAAAAGGGCAATTGTTGCAACAAAAGACAACTATTACAATACACTGGCTATCATGGCAACACGCAAACAACAAATGGACAAGTTGTGACAATACATCGTAAAAAAATGGACAATCTTGAAAAATGTAATTAATGACAATAAGAGTGGGTTCACATCAGTGTTCTGCGGTTTGGGCAACGGTTTTTGGTTTTGGGTGCACTCCAGCTGACTTCTACTAGACTACGTGTTTTCATGAAAGTGCATCAAAGTCCTGCATTCTGCACTTTTCCTTGCTAACTGCTTGCCGACCAGTGCACGTTGGCACAATGGCGCGGATGCGCAAACGGGCGTACAGGTATGTCCCCTTTAAGATGCGGCATTGCGGGCGCGCGTGTTACTGGTGGGGCGCACTCGCTCCCGCCACATACTCCATGACCGTGCCCGCAGGTCTCGTGGACTCGATGTCCGCCGGTGTCCCGCGATCGTGTCACGGAGCGGCAGAACGGGGAGATGCCTATGCAAACAAGACATTTCCCCGTTCTGCCTAGTGACATGACAGGGATCTACTGCTCCCTGTCATGTCAGTGGTAGCCCATCCCCCCACAATTAGAATCACTCCCTAGGACACACTTAACTCCTTGATCGCTCCCTAGTGTTTAACCCCTTCCCTGCCAGTGTCATTTATACAGTAATCAGTGCATTTTCATAGCACTGATTGCTGTATAAATGACAATGGTCCCAAAATAGTGTCAAAAGTGTCCGATGTGTCCGCCATAATGTCGCAGTCATGATAAAAATTGCAGATCGCCACCATTTCTAATAAAAAAATAATAATAATAAAAATGCCATAAATCTATCCCCTATTTTGTAGATGCTATAACTTTTGCGCAAACAAATCAATACACGCTTATTGCGGTATTTTTTTACCAAAAATATGTAGAAGAATACATATCGGCCTAAACAGAGAAAGAAATTAGTTTTTTTATATATTTTTGGGGGGATATTTATTAAACCAAAAAGTAAAAAATATTGCTTTTTTTCAAAATTGTCCCTCTTTTTTTGGTTATAGCGCAAAAAATAAGAACCGCCGAGGTGATAAAATACCACCAAAAGAAAGCTCTATTTGTGGGGAAAAAAGGAATTGTTTGGGTGCAACGTCGCATGACCGCGCAATTGTCAGTTAAAGTGACGCAGTGCCGTATCGCAAAAAGTGCTCTGGTCAGGAAGAGGGTAAATTCTTCCAGGGCTGAAGTGGTAAAATTTGTTTATTGTTTTGAATAAAATGAAGGAGAATAATCTGAATTTGACAAGGATTGTGGTACATATTCAAAAGGTAACTAATTACTTCAATTGGAAAGAGACAAATAAAATCAAAATCAAGTGCAATATCGCACTATATAAGCATCAACTAGACCGTCAAAGTCAAATGTAAAAAAATGTCATATACTTGAAAAGAAAGAGAAAGGTAGATTGTTGATTGTCTAGTTTAAAAACAAGGTGATTAAAAAATCAGTAAAGCAAAAGTACATTTCAATGGGTCTGGAGAACACATGCTGCACTTTTCAGAAAACTCACTGTCTAATAGAAGAATAGGCATGCACCTAAAACTGTAGGTAAACTGCACATAGAATCGCGCTACACCCAAACCACTGTGCACTGGTGTGAACCTGCTCTTACAGTGAAAATGCCTGGAGCCCAGTCAGTGGGAAGAAAGCCATAAAGTCAGTCGAAGTTATGTTCCTTGCATTGGCGGTTAATGGATAAAAAACACTTTGTGGTCAGTGGGATGAAGAGCCCCACTTACATTTTCAGTTCGTAGGAAGAATGATGCATTCTTCTCACTGACCATTAATGTAGGGGCATTCTTCCTCGTAACCTCCACTCCTCCAATTCTGGTCTTCTGTGTGTCCCCCCTACCCACTTACACTCGATCGGAGACAGAGCTTTCTCCTGCCATGCTCCAAAACTCTGGAATTCACTTCCAAAACACTTCCAAACATCTTCTCTAAACTCATTCAAATCAAGTGGCACGAATTATCTGTGAGACTCCATCCACTACACTGGTGTCACTGGTTATGCTGAGTAATGTTGAAGCCAGAACTATGCAGGACATTAATTCACCCTGTTGTGCCTCCATTCATGCAACACCCTGCAACTGGCTGTATCTGGGGTGCAGCAGACCCACTGCCCCATTGTAAGTACGATAGTGTTTAAATGGGCTCTTCACTCTCTGAGATATACAGTACTGTGCACATGTTTTAGGCAGGTCTGAGCAAAAGCTGTATGAATGCTTTCAAAAATATATATTTTAATTGTTTATTTTTATCAATTTACAAAATTAACAGTGAGCGAACAGAAGAAAAATCTAAATCAAATCAGTCTTTGGTGTGACTACTCTTTGTCTTCAAACCAGCATCATTTCTTATACTTGCACACTTTGTACACTTTCACAATTTAAGGGATTTTGTAGAATTAGATTTAGGTGTATGATTAACCAATTATACAATGCAGGTGCAAATGCAATTGATGCTGATATATACAGTACTGATCATCAATTTCATATGTAGGTTGAAACACAGTCATTAGCTGAAGCAGAAACAGCTATGTAGGAGGCTTAAAACTGGGTGAGGAACAGCCAAACTCTGCTACCAAGGTGAGGTTGTTAAAGACAGTTTCATGCCACAAGTTATACACCATGGCAAGACTGAACACAGCAGCAAGACACAAGTTAGTTATACAGCATCAGCATGGTCACTCCCAGGCAAGGATTTCACAGCAGACTGGGGTTTCCAGATGTGCTGTTAAAGCTCTTTTATAGAAGCACACATAGAAACAGTCAACGTTGAGGACTATAGACGCAATGGTCCGGTCAGCCAAGCAAACTTGAAGCATATGAAAGACACGTCATGCTTACTTCCCTTTGATATCGAAAGATATCCAGCAGTGCCATCAGTGTCAGAAACCAGTGGGACCTAGGCACACCCATCTACTGTCTGGAGAAGTCTAGTACGAAGTGGTCTTCTTGGAAGAATTGCGGCCAAAAAGCTGTGCTTCCAATGTGGCAACAAGGCTAGGCGACAGTAGTATTCCATAAGCAAATCAAACCACAGAGGAGCTTGACTTGAAATCTACATGGTATTATATGAATCTGGTATTATATAAACATGACAAATGTTAATTGAATTAGCAGCAGCAGAAAGTCTGATCAATAACAGTATATCAGGTCATTATAAATGGAAGAGGGAATAACAAGAACAGAGAGAAGAGTGAATCGACAAATACTAAAGGAAGAGGGGTAGGGTAGAATATAATGCAGTTATCTGCATCTTAAGTGAAAATTAATTTAAGGATACCTCCACGGTATGAATGTTGAGAAAATGTGCTCTAGACTGATATACAGAATGGACCTCACTTATAAAGTGTGGTGGAAGGAAAGGTCCAGCACTCTCTAAGCACCCCTTGCACATACCTCCATACATCTTTGAAACTGCTTCAGGAGCCCCCAAACCTTTTAGAGTTGAGTGCAACAAGTTAAGCTGTACCATTGGCTGCCACAAGAAGCCAGGCTTCTAATAAAAGTAGCTAGAAGAAAGCAGTTTCAAATACCTTTGGTTTCAAATTCTATAACCTTCTAGCTAGCTGAAGGGAAGAAGAGCCAGAATTCTGGAGGGTCCCAGCAGAGCAGTAGATTTAGCACCTAGATTCATCAGTATTGTGGTCTTGCCAGGAAGATTATTTATGGAACTATCTGTGGTCAGGAGGTAGTTCTCCCAGGCTTTTAGGGCTAAAGTGTCACTAGTACTACTACTGTGTTCCACAACAGAAAATACTAGAGGTTGTACTTTAAGATGGATGAACAGTCGTCCCAGAAATGTCTTTCTTCACTTGCTTCAGTTTCTAGATCTTTTTTTGTGATTTGGAGAGGAAGAACAATTGTATGATTATTATACAGTAATGTAACATTGTGATAAATGATTTCCTACTGTAGAATTTTTATTGTGTTTCTTGCTTTTCTTTTGCAGCTGATAACAGGGCTATTTAGAAGCCAATTGTTGAGGTGTAACAGGTTCTGTATCACAACACACATTTATCTGAGGCTACCTAGTGCTATTGATTGAGTTGCTCTATATCATACCTCTGGATAGCTGTTTTTAATTATCAATCTGCTTATCTCTTATTTTTTGCTTTATTACCTTATGGCAAGCCTTTTCTTCTACTTTTTCGAAACAATAAGCTATATGAGAAATGTCTCTGTTTTATGATATGAGAGAAGAATAGAACTATCTAGAGACCATGGCCAATGTCATTCCTAATTTTTCTACAATTAAGAGTCTGAAATTTAATCTATTAGTGCACTGCGAAGAATAATGTTATTTAAGGCACAGGGAATTTCATTTATTTCCCTTATCTAATCTGTTTCAGGCAATGTCAGAAAGAGACTGATCCTCCCTCATAAGATATGTGGCAGTAGTTTTGCCAAGGCACAAATTCAGTGTTCCACTGAGAGTCATTTTAAGCTTGTTACATATGTGTTATTGAGTGAGCTCTGTGTGGTTTTCAAGATTCTGTATGCAACTCTTAACATATAAAATGAAAATTGCAAAGTAGTTTCTGTAAACATTTAGTAGATCCCCCTATATTATTAGAATGCCATTCCCATTTTTAAATGCCCCTCCCATCAGGAGTTCAAATTTTGTGATTTCTTAGCTAGAATTAGACAATTTGGGCCACAAAACTGACAAAAAAGTAGCTACATGTTAGATGTCTAAGTCTGTGAGATGATTATGTGTAATCCATGAGCACAATTGCACTTTTGGGGTATTCTAAAAAAAACATGTTTCCAAGGTTTTTAGCTGTCCCAGTGGTCATATAATTGAGAGCTCCCGATCATGACTAAAGACCAAGCTATCTATGGTCACTGTTTTGGGAGCGCGCAGTGCGTGCACTTTCAGCACAGATTCCTCAGCTGTCTGTGGACACATAGTGTATGTACAGCATATGGGGGTTAAAGGCCACCCTCTTTGGCACCGCACATATGCATTATGTGGGTGGCAAGAGGTTAAAGAATTACTGCCACTTTGCAGATTAGGAAACTATCAGAAATCAAGATCAGCTCTGAGCTGGCATACAGAGGTATAGCAGTGCTCAGAGCAGGGCATGTCTGCTCTGAAAAACCATCATGAATGCCACAGCTTCCAGAAGAAGGCTCTTTCCCAGCTCCATTCATCTGTTGGCAGGTTGATTCTCTGCCCAAACGCTAAATGTATACAAAACGGACCAGAGCTACTGGTGATGTCATTTCCCAAAAATGGCAATAACCGTATTTGGGAAATTATTTAAATCAGGGGGAGTTGGACCTGACGGGCAACTAGTCCCCTCTAACACAGCACCTGTTGGGTGGGTGGCCTAAGAACTGAAAGACAAGTTCCCCATCAGATCCTACTAGGTTTTGATTTACTACAGGTGGTAGTGGGTAGATTTGAAAGCCACTATGTGCTGTCAATCTCAGGCAAGGCAAACCTGATGGAAAACTAGTATCTCAGTTCCCATCAGGCTCCACCAACTCCACTACTGTGTTGGCATAGTGGCTGGGGAGGGAGTGCACTGAGAAAGGAGTTCAGTATGGACAAACCAACCTCAGTGCAGGACTCATTTCTGACAGATACATGAATATGGTGCAAACACTGAGAATTTGGGTGGGGAGGACCAATGGAATTCTAAAACTTGCCTTTAACACCCTTTATGAATTTTCCTTTTAACGTATTGATAAATGCAAGTACCTGAATTTGACTTGATTTCAGCCTCTGTAATCCTCTGGACAGCAGGCTGAGATATGGAGTGGCACTACTATTAGCCAATCAGGTATCCAGCATGCATATATGCTGACAAGGAACAAGCTGATAGGAGGAGATAGCAAAGTGACTCCTAAAAGATCCTTTTGCTGATTCTTCACTGTGTAGTCACAGGCTGGGGACAAAGAAAAGTCAAGTTCCCAAGTTGGCTATGATGTGTGGCAGATGTAGTTGGTGCTTGGCTAAAAATGGGGAGTGAGAGAAATACTGGCTGCAGCTGCTCTCTATAACTGCTGCCTTTCAGTGCTGAAGTGTTTAACAGCTATATCAGTGAGGAGAGGGAGCCGCTGAGCAGGAAGAGATTGAGTCAGGCAGCACTTCACTGTGGGAAATGTAGTCCAGAGGAGAGAGACTTTTTTGTAATCTACATTTTCCAGAGAGAGGCTGCCAGTAGAATGGGAAAAAGCTGCATTTTCTCAGGCTGTACAAGACACAGCTTCCACTTGCCATGAGGGAGACTGAAGAGTGCACATCCCTGTCCTGTGTGCACCATCACTGCTGCATATCAGCAGCCTGAGCAGGATCTGGAGCACTGAGTTTCTGGTGCCAACAGAGTCAGCTGGGTGCAGAGCAGAGAGTGGACTAACCACTGTGTGTGACCGGATGGTGAGCTGCAATATCACTGGGACTGGTGAACTGCTGCTGTGGGGATTTACTATCCACTGCTAGAGAGACTGAGCCCTTTAGGAACTGACATTACAGTCATCTAGTAGCCCTATTTCTGCCTTCAGGCTTGACTATGACTATTCTGAAGGCTGAAGAGTTAGGACTGAAGACTGTCCATTTACAGCTGCTACACAGACACACCTAATGCTTGTGCTAAGAGGTACCTCTCAAAGAACATTGTACTACATCCTAGCCTTTCTCCTAGTGAACTCTAGTATAGTTATAGTATTATTATTCACATTGCAGTTAATGCTTATATAGGTTTATTTCTGACTTTCCTGGTTCATGAGTTAATCCCAATCTAAAGGTACAGAACGCTAAATTACCTTAGCATAGAGATTATATTGTCCAGGGGACTGTGTCTGAACCTACAATGTGTGTGTTCATTTATGTTCAAACCACCATTTGTTCTAACCTGCACCAGTACATTGAGTTAATATACCACTAAACGGTCTTGTGTCTATTTCCTGGTGCTAATTCACAGATAAGTTAAAGGAATCTATACTTGTGTTCTTATAAGTGCTTGCAGTAACATTCTTTCAAACAAGCGTGTCAAAGAGGTTGTTCTGGGAGCTGAGGTGCAGAACAGAGAACCCAAACTACAAAGAGACCCCTGCAGGGGTAGCTCTACACAAATCTTAGAACTTAGTGGACATAAATACAAATGCTAGGGCAGGTAAAACTGTTCCCATAAATTAATTTCAATGGCATATCTAGCTGGGGTTTAGCTTTAAAGATAGGTGACATGGCCCAACATGCTTTGGTTCTTATTAGTGATAAACATACATTTTAAAATTTGCCACCGCCTGACCCCAAGGTAATAGGAAACCGCTGTGTGCCTTTTAGACTGAAACTTTCCTAACCTTATACAGTATATGGGAGAGCTAGGAACAATAATATAGGTATGGCATTTTTATAAATTGTTTGACTATTCTTTTTCACTCCACAGGAAGAATGCTGGCTATAGGAAAGGTGATTGCATGTTTAGGATGCTGAAAGATGACAATAGTGCATGTTAAAACATTGGGTAACACAGTAATAGTATTAGAAAATTATGAAAACCCATTGCATGCAAGCACAAATCTGTCTGTTTTCTAAAGATTTCACCAGAGAGACGAAAACCAGAGATAAAACCTTTTAGAAAGCCAAGAATGTCTTTTTGGCCCCTTGTGGCAATTGAACAATGATCCAGAAAAAAAGAAAATTATCTTTGCTTTGTTGTTGTGAAATGTATACTTTCTTAAAGCGGTTGTATACCCTTTTTTTTATTTTTGCCTACAGGTAAGCCTATAATAAGGCTTACCTGTAGGTAAAACTAATATCTCCTAAACCTGTACGGTTTAGGAGATATTCACTTTGAATGCAGCCGCATGCGCTGTGAAGGCCTGGCTGAAGGTCTGGTGGATGCTGCCGGACCTTGCCGGGAAGAAGATTCCCGCGCGCATGCATGGGAGTGACGTAATCGCGGCTCTGGCCACTCACAGCGCCGGAGCCGCGAACCCAGAAGAAACGCAGAGGGCAATATGTGTATTTTATAAATCTTAATCTCTATCATTGTCATGTACTTTTTCCATCTGAGGTATCTGGTTGATTCTGCAAGTCATCTTTTTTCTTGTTCTAAACTAACCACACAAAGCACGGAAGCTATTTTATGTAAGTGTGGTCAGTTTTCATCCTTTTGCCCCGTACACACGGTCGGATTTTCCGATGGACAATGTCCGATCGGAGCGTGTTGTCAGAAATTCCGACCATGTGTGGGCTCCATCGGACATTTTCCATCAGATTTTCCGACACACAAAGTTGGAGAGCAGGAGATAAAATTTTCCGACAACAAAATCCGTTGTCGGAAATTCCGATCGTGTGTACACAATTCCGACGGACAAAGTGCCACGCATGCTCAGAATAAATAAGGAGATGAAAGCTATTGGCCACTGCCCCGTTTATAGTCCCGACGTACGTGTTTTACGTCACCGCGTTTAGAACGATCGGATTTTCCGACAACTTTGTGTGACCGTGTGTATGCAAGACAAGTTTGAGCCAACATCCGTCGGAAAAAATCCTAGGATTTTGTTGTCGGAATGTCCGAACAAAGTCCGACCGTGTGTACGGGGCATAAGTCTGACTATTCAGAGACACAAGACACTGTGCAGACACACAGCAAGCCTGTACTGGACAGTTTGTTAAGCCACCACACCCGCCAACCAATAATAACCTGCCTCTATCACACACCCCCAGCATTGCCTGCCTTTTGAACTCACTGTCTGCTCAAGCACAGCCTGCCATTTTCCTCAGGCTGAGCAGACTATGGAATACAGGCACATTGTGTGTCTGCACAGTGTCCTGTAACCCCGCCTTCTACTATCAGGAAGAAGAGATGCGTGGTCATATGATATTTCACAGAGCAGTCCCTTACAGTGAAGGCTGGTGGTACATTTTTTTGGGGAGGCGGCAAACAATCCACCCACCACCAGTCCCCATCCCCCCGTCGGTTGGGTCACAGGCACCCCCCTCGGTCGGTCAGCAGCCCTGCACTTACCCCATCTAGGTCACGGGCGGGCGGTGGCTTCACCCTGCGTCTCCTTCTTCTGGTGCTTCACGACGGCTTCCCCTGCGTCTCCTCCCTCCTCGGCAGCCAATAGGATCGCTTCTCCTCTTGGCCAATTGGGTGACGGGTCTCAGGACCCACTTCCTGATTGGTCGGAAAGAGAATCAGGAAGACAATAGCGAATATTAATTTGCTATTGTCACACAACTGGGTGGGCTTGGGACGCAGTGCTCTGCTCCCCGAGCCCACACTTTTTTTAAGCCTATTAGAGCCTCTGGCTCTAATTGCTTGCTTCTAAAACAAAAAAGACCCCATTGAAATCCATGCGCCCCACATGTAGATTAGAGGACCGGGCGCATGGATTGGGGGGGTGGTGCTGCACTTCGTATGGAGGAGCCGTCACTGGTCCCTCACCCCCCTCTTTGGCAGTCCTCCGCCGGTGATGTCCTCTCCTTCCTCCTACGGGTGCCTCCTTAGCAAGCCGGGTGCAGGTGCCAAAGGGGCACCTATGCACACAAGCTCCCAATCTGAGCTGTGTACATCCATAGACACACAAAGCACCAATAAGCTCCCCCACTCTCTCCTCAAATGATTTTGACTGACAGCAGTAGTTACCTATGGCTCCCACTGCCCTCAGTGTCTCCTGTGAGACCAAGAAGTGAGAGGAAGGGTGCTGCAGCCAGGACAGCGCTGGAGCAATGAGAGGAGTCAGACAAGTGTTTAGGACCAGGAGAAAGACTAAAACAAGTAGTGAGGCATTTTCTTTACCTTAAAGTGCCTATAAACCCTTCTTTAAAAACTATTGATAAGTGGTTTATAACATGCTGTTCATACTCACTCACTATGAGATTTGTTTTCTGAAAAAAACCTGGTTGATCCTGCTGTTCTCTACCACTCCCTCCTGTCCATGTCCCCAGTGCAGCCTGGGATATTGCAGAGCAGCTGTTGGCAGCTAGTGCACAAGTTCAGTTTTCAGTTTGTTTCTATGCTCAAACAGAAGAGGGGATGGAAAGAGAGGCGCCAAGCAGCCATTGGTGTAGCACGATTGAATACACTTACAATAGGTTCTTGGGTAACAGGCAGTGAGATGCAGGGGGTGTTCTCTTGGGAGTAGTCCAGGGAAAGCTGAAGCAACAATGCAGGGGACCGCAGGAGCAGCAAAAGCAGAGCTCAGATGTTCCTGTCAGTAGACACCACAGAGAGTGAGCTGTCAAACTCAACAAATGACCTGTCAGCCCAAGGAGCAGTGTGACTGATCATCAGACATTATTACACTATTCCTAACCTCCGCTATTTTAGCTGAGTACTTTGGGATAATTGTCTCTTTAGTAATTTGTGCACAGACAAGGGTAGCACAGAGAAGGGTAGCGCTTAGTATGTTTTTCTGTTTTGGTTGTTTCTATACAAAAGTTTATTGACATTAATAATTTATTTTTACTCTGCATACCAAAGGCCTTTTTTTTTGAACATGTGACCATCAGAGGACTAGAAGCTCCTCCTGTCACTGTTTCCCTGCAGATAGGCTTGGAAAGAGCTAGGTTACACGACAGCTGTATTTAGATCAGTGGTTCTCAACCACCCTAGTGCCGTTACCCCGTGATAAAATTTTCCAAATTGTGGGGACCCCTAATAGTAAAATTATTTTCGTAGCATTGGTTGTCAGCACCCAAGGCAAGACAAGTATTTTGCACCCCTAACCCAGGGACATTAAGCGCTCCCTGAGTCCCTTCCACTCATACAGTATTAAAGCCCCTTATGGTACATTTAAGGATGTACCACTCTTTGTTCTCCTTTCTTTCCCTTTTATCTCTCTCTATGCTAATTTCTTGTTTTTTTCCCCCCATCCATCTCTCTAGCCTTCTTTCTTGTTCTTTCTCTTATTCTCCCTCTCCCTTTTTCTTTGCCCCCCCCTCTTTTCCTCTCCCTTCCATGTATTCTCTATTTTTATTCCTTCTCTTACTCCTTGGTGGGAGGGTGGGGAGAATGGGATGAGTGGCAGTGCTGGCAGGGGGTGGGATCAATGACAATGCTGGGTGGAGTTCTGATCGGCTAACTTGATTCAACTCTTGATCAAGGTCATCTGCTGATCTGAGAACTGTAGTGGGGACTTTTAATGGCAATTATATTCACAGGTAGGGATGAGCCGAACAACCCCTTGTTCGGTTCGCACCAGAACATGCGAAAAGGAAAAAAGTTCATCGAACACGCGAACACCGTTAAAGTCTATGGGACACGAACATGAATAATCAAAAGTGCTCATTTTAAAGGCTTCTATGCAAGTTATTGTCATAAAAAGTGTTTGGGGACCTGGGTCCTGCCCCAGGGGACATTGATCAATGCAAAAAAAAGTTTTAAAAACTGACGTTTTTTCAGGAGCATTGATTTTAATAATGCTTAAAGTCAAACAATAAAAGTGTAATATCCCTTTAAATTTCGTAGCTGGGGGTGTCTATAGTATGCCTGTAAAGGGGCGCATGTTTCCCATGTTTAGAACAGTCTGACAGCAAAATGACATTTCAAAGAAAAAAAGTCATTTAAAACTACTCGCGGCTATTGCATTGCCGGTCCGACAATACACACAAAAGTTCATTGATAAAAACGGCATGGGAATTCCCCACAGGGGAACCCCGAACCAAAATTAAAAAAAAAAAAATGACGTGGGGGTCCCCCTAAATTCCATACCAGGCCCTTCAGGTCAAGTATGGATATTAAGGGGAACCCCGGCCAAACTAATAAAAAAAATGACGTGGGGGTCCCCCTAAATTCCATACCAGACCCTTCAGGTCTGGTATGGATTTTAAGGGGAACCCCGCGCCAAAATAAAAAAAAAATGGCGTGGGGTCCCCCCAAAGATCCATACCAGAATCTTATCCGAGCACGCAACCTGGCAGGCCACAGGAAAAGAGGGAGGGATGAGAGAGCGCCCCCCCTCCTGAACCGTACCAGGCCACATGCCCTCAACATTGGGAGGGTGCTTTGGGGTAGCCCCCCAAAACACCTTGTCCCCATGTTCATGAGGACAAGGGCCTCATCCCCGCAACCCTGGCCGTTGGTTGTGGGGGTCTGCGGGCCGGGGGCTTATAGGAATCTGGAAGCCCCCTTTAACAAGGGGACCCCCAGATCCCGGCCCCCCCTGTGTGAAATGGTAAGGGGGTACAAAAGTACCCCTACCATTTCACTAAAAAACTGTCAAAAAGAAGTGAAGAAGATGAAGAAGAGAAGAAGATGAAGAGAAGAGCGGGAGCCTCCCACCATGCCATGGGTGCGGAGCGGCCCGAGGAGAAGAAGATAGAAGACGCCGCGGAGGAGATGCTGGAGGAGAACACCGGAGGAAGAACCAGAAGAGCCAGAAGAACCAGAAGAAGAAGATGAAGGAAGATAGAAGAAAGAAGGAGCATTTAAATAAAGGAATTGTCAAAAACTGTCTCTTGTCATTTTTAACATTTTTGACAGTTTTTTAGTGAAATGTTAGGTGTACCCCCTTACCATTTCAAACATTGGGGGGCAGGATCTGGGGGTCCCCTTGTTAAAGGGGGCTTCCAGATTCCGATAAGCCCCCCCGCCCGCAGACCCCCACAACCACCGGCCAGGGTTGTGGGGATGAGGCGCTCGTCCTCATCAACATGGGGACAAGGTGTTTTGGGGGGCTACCCCAAAGCACCCTCCCAATGTTGAGGGCATGGGGCCTGGTACGGTTCAGGAGGGGGGGCGCTCTCTCATCCCCCCTCTTTTCCTGCGGCCTGCCAGGTTGCGTGCTCGGATAAGGGTCTGGTATGGATTCTTGGGGGGACCCCACGCCGTTTTTTTTTTTACATTTTGGCGCAGGGTTCCCCTTAAAATCCATACCAGACCTGAAGGGTCTGGTATGGAATTTAGGGGGACCCCCACGTCATTTTTTTTTTAAATTTTGGTTCGGGGTTCCCCTGTGGGGAATTCCCATGCCGTTTTTATCAATGAACTTTTATGTGTATTGTCGGACCGGCAATGCAATAGCCGCGAGTAGTTTTAAATGACTTTTTTTCTTTGAAATGTCATTTTGCTGTCAGACTGTTCTAAACACGGGAAACATGCGCCCCTTTACAGGCATACTATAGACACCCCCCAGCTACGAAATTTAAAGGGATATTACACTTTTATTGTTTGACTTTAAGCATTATTAAAATCACTGCTCCTGAAAAAACGGCCGTTTTTAAAACTTTTTTTTGCATTGATCCATGTCCCCTGGGGCAGGACCCAGGTCCCCAAACACTTTTTAACACAATAAATTATGGTGTTTTGAAGCGCTTCACAATGTGATAAATGAATGAATAAATAATAAACAAATAGAAAATACTCAAAATAAATCCAGTAGTGAGTAAAATCCCTAAAAATAAATCCAGCAGTAAAAAATTCCTTGTGAAAATAAAAAATTAGTGACACCAAATGTGTAAGAAAAACCACATAAAAAATATTAAATAATAAAAATACTGATAAATAGGAAGTGTTCAAAAAATTAAATCAGTAAAATGTGTAATCCGATTAAACTACAGACTTAATCATGTCCCACTAGCAAAGTTTTAGAACAAAAGCACACACTTGCTAAATTAGGGTGCTGATTGATAGTTTTGGCAACAATGTTTCTTATGCTTCTGTTTCCATCAACATGTGACGATCAAAAACAGACCTCACAGATAAAACAGATAAGAAAAAACCAGATCATTGTGCAATAATCTTGATAACAGGTACACAGGCAAAACTTGTATCTGATCCACTCACATGCGCCTTATAGTGATAAGGCGTATGCAGGTTTCTATATAGCAGTCAGCCGCCTCAGACAGGAGCAGAATCGCTGCAGTACACTGTTTAGTGATACCAGTCTGCACAGAGCGTCCTTGGCTCCTCCCACGCGTTGCGTCACGGTCACGTGACTTTTTCAAGGATCCTTGAAAAAGTTACGTGACCGTCACGCAACGCGTGGGAGGAGCCAAGGACGCTCTGTGCAGACTGGTATCACTAAACAGTGTACTGCAGCGATTCTGCTCCTGTCTGAGGCGGCTGACTGCTATATAGAAACCTGCATACGCCTTATCACTATAAGGCGCACGTGAGTGGATCAGATACAAGTTTTGCCTGTGTACCTGGTATCAAGTTTATTGCACAATGATCTGGTTTTTTCTTATCTGCTTTATCTGTGAGGTCTGTTTGTGATCGTCACATATTGATGGAAAGAGAAGCATAAGAAACATTGTTGCCAAAACTATCAATCAGCACCCTAATTTAGCAAGTGTGTGCTTTTGTTCTAAGACTTTGCCAGTGGGACATGATTAAGTCTGTAGTTTAATCGGATTATACATTTTACTGATTTAATTTTTTGAACACTTCCTATTTATCAGTATTTTTATTTTTTAATATTTTTTATGTGGTTTTTCTTACACATTTGGTGTCACTAATTTTTTATTTTCACAAGGAATTTTTTACTGCTGGATTTATTTTTAGGGATTTTACTCACTACTGGATTTATTTTGAGTATTTTCTATTTGTTTATTATTTATTCATTCATTTATCACATTGTGAAGCGCTTCAAAACACCATAATTTATTCTATTTTAAGTGATCCTGATAACACTCTTTTTTGATAGCAGCCTCACTGGATTTTATGTGTAATTACTAGTCATTCAGCATCACAGCGCTTTGTGTTTTTTATACCTTTTTTATGACAATAACTTGCATATAAGCCTTTAAAATTAGCACTTTTGATTTCTCCCATAGACTTTTAAAGGGTGTTCAGCGGCATTCGAATTTGCCGCAAACACCCCAAATTGTTCGCTGTTCGCGAACTTGCGAACAGCCGATGTTCGAGTCGAACATGAGTTCGACTCGAACTCGAAGCTCATCCCTAATCACTAGGGATGAGCCGAACACCCCCCCGGTTCGGTTCGCACCAGAACCCGCGAACAGACCGAAAGTTCGCACGAACGTTAGAACCCCATTGACGTCTATGGGACTCGAACATTCGAAATCAAAAGTGCTCATTTTAAAGGCTAATTTGCATGGTATTGTCCTAAAAAGGGTTTGGGGACCCGGGTCCTACCCCAGGGGACATGTATCAATGCAAAAAAAACTTTTAAAAACGGCCGTTTTTTCGGGAGCAGTGATTTTAATGATGCTTAAAGTAAAAAAAAAAAAAGTGAAATATTCCTTTAAATATCGTACCTGGGGGGTGTCTATAGTATGCCTGTAAAGTGACGCGTGTTTCCCATGTTTAGAACAGTCCCTGCACCAAATGTCATTTTTCAAGGAAAAAATCTCATTTAAAACTGCTTGCGGGTTTAATGTCATGTCGGGTCATGGCAATATGGATGAAAATCAGTGAGACAAACGGCATGGGTACCCCCCCAGTCCATTACCAGGCCCTTTGGGTCCTGTATGGATATTAAGGGGAACCCCGCACCCAAATTAAAATAAGGAAAGGCCCTATATACTCTGAAGAGCAGTATACAGGCGGTGCAAACAAGACAGGGACTGTAGGTTTGTTGTTAAGTAGAATCTCTTTGTAATTTTGAACGGGTACATTTTTAACGTGTTTAGCTCCAGCCAAAAAATCTTTTTTAAGCTTTTTGGAAAACATAGGGAAGGGTTATCACCCCTGTGACATTTGTTTTGCTGTCTTTCCTCCTCTTCAGAAGATTTCACCTCACTTTTTTGTCCCAATGAAAAATGTTTTTTGAAAATTTGGGTTTTTTTGTGGAACAAGGATTGGAAAGCATCAGTGGAAAGGAGAAATTGTTTTCCCATATTAACTCTTACAGGAGAGAATTTCCCTTCCTAGGGGTAGATTTCATCTCACTTCCTGTTGTCTCCTTCCGTTTGCAAGTAGGAGTCGTTTGTAAGTTAGATGTTTGAAAGTAGGGTCCTGCCCTATATACTCAGCAGAAATTTGGGCCTTAGGTGTTGCTGTGGCCACAACACTGTAAGCCCTCACAGGGCCCTGCTGTGAAATATTAGATCAAGAATTGTAATTACATGCCCCTGTTGAACAGGAGCTGAAAAATTAGGCCTTAGGCACTGGTGCTGGTGCCACAACACTGCAACCCCTCACAGACACTCTAGTTGGAACGCAGGAATGAGCCCTGCTGCAAAGTATTGCTTCAAAAATTGTAATTACACGCCCCTGTCAGACAGGGGCAGAAAAATTGGGCCTTAGGCACTGGTGCTGGTGCCACAACACTGCAACCCCTCACAGACACTCTAGTTGGAACGCAGGAACGAGCCCTGCTGCAAAGTATTGCTTCAAAAATTGTAATTACACGCCCCTGTTAGACAGGGGCAGAAAAATTGGGCCTTAGGCACTGGTGCTGGTGCCACAACACTGCAACCCCTCACAGACACTCTAGTTGGAACGCAAGGAACGAGCCCTGCTGCAAAGTATTGCATCAAAAATTGTAATTACACGCCCCTGTTAGACAGGGGCAGAAAAATTGGGCCTTAGGCACTGGTGCTGGTGCCACAACACTGCAACCCCTCACAGACACTCTAGTTGGAATGCAGGAACGAGCCCTGCTGCAAAGTATTACATCAAAAATTGTAATTACACGCCCCTGTTAAACAGGGGCTGAAAAATTGTGCCTTAGGCACTGGTGGTGGCGCCCAGAACCAAAAATGTTCTTACAAGCTATCAGCGTGATGATTGAGGAGGAAGAGGATAATTACTCAGGGATAGTCACTCAGCATCAGCATAGGCAGTCTTTGAAGGGATCTGAGATTTCAAAAAAAATTATTCGGTTACATCAGCATCAGGTGCTTGGTAGCTGGTGGTGATCCAAGACTGATTCATTTTTATGAAGGTCAGCCGATCGACCGAGTCGGTGGACAGACGCACCCTGTGATCGGTTACCACGCCTCCAGCAGCACTGAATGTGCGTTCCGAAAGAACGCTGGATGCAGGACAGGCCAGTAGCTCAATTGCATACTGTGCAAGCTCTGGCCAGTGATCCATCCTCAAGACCCAGTAACCCAGAGGATTTTTGGTGGGAAAGGTGTCCAAGTCTGATCTTGCCCCTAGGTATTCCTGCACCATGTAAAACAGACGCTGGCGATGGTTGCTGGAACCGATCATACCTTGGGGCTGCGGACCAAAAAATTGTCTGAACGCATCGGTCAGACGGCCACCTTCTCCCCCGCTCCTTCTTTGACTGACCGAAGCCTCAGCAACACGTTGTCCAGAAACAGGAGTTTGTAACCTCCCAGTCTCTGGGAATGCGTTGCACAGACCTTTCTGCAAGGCCTCCCGAAGATGTTTCATCCTCTGCTCCCTCTGCGA
The DNA here is from genome assembly GCA_037952835.1 of Lithobates septentrionalis. Classification (NCBI taxonomy): domain Eukaryota; kingdom Metazoa; phylum Chordata; class Amphibia; order Anura; family Ranidae; genus Lithobates; species Lithobates septentrionalis. The sequence goes on along the minus strand of JBBDGP010000286.1, from coordinate 1,616,208 downwards.
TGGCAAGATAAGGTCCGCAACCTTACCCTTGTAACGTGGATCAAGGAGGGTTGCCAGCCAGTATTGGTCCTTCTCCTTGATACCACGAATACGAGGATCCTTACGCAGGCTTTGCAGGATCAGGGAGGCCATGCAGCGTAGGTTTGCTGAGGCATTCGGTCCGGAGTCCTCTGGGTCACTAAGGACAACAACGTCCGCAGCCACCTCCTCCCAGCCACGTACAAGTCCATGTGTTCCTTGGGACTGATCCCTTAAAGACTGCTGCTGATGCTGAGTGCCAGGCTCCACCTCCATACTGACACAATCTTCCTCCTCCTCCTCCTCCTCCTCGTCCTCTTCCTGAGTGATCGGCGGGCACGCAGGAACACTGTCTGGATAAAGGGGGCCTTGAGAGCTAAGGAAGTCCTCCTCTTCCTGCCTCTGTTCTGCCTCAAGTGCCCTGTCCATTATTCCACGCAGCGTGTGCTCCAACAGGTGGACAAGGGGGACAGTGTCACTGATGCATGCACTGTCAGTGCTCACCATCCTCGTGGCCTCCTCGAATGGTGACAGGACAGTGCATGCATCCCTGATCATGGCCCACTGGCGTGGGGAAAAAAAACCAAGCTCCCCTGACCCTGTCCTGGTGCCATAGTCGCACAGGTACTCATTGATGGCCCTCTGCTGCGTGTGCAGCCGCTGCAGCATGGCCAACATTGAGTTCCACCTGGTGGGCATGTCACAGATTAGGCGGTTCTTGGGCAGGTTAAACTCCTTTTGGAGGTCCGTCAGCCGAGCACTGGCATTATATGACCGGCGGAAATGCACACAGACTTTCCTGGCCTGCCTCAGGACATCCTGTAAGCCCGGGTACCTGCCCAAGAACCACTGCACCACCAAGTTAAGGACGTGAGCCAAACAGGGCACATGGGTCAGTTGTCCCTGTCGGAGGGCAGAGAGGAGGTTGGTGCCATTGTCGCAAACCACCATTCCTGCCTTAAGTTGGTGTGGCGTCAACCACCTCTGAACCTGCCCCTGCAGAGCTGACAGAACCTCTGCCCCAGTGTGGCTCCTGTCCCCCAAGCACACCAGCTCAAGCACCGCATGGCATCTTTTGGCCTGCGTACTTGCGTAGCCCCTTGAACGCCTACGGAGCACCGCTGGTTCCGAGGAAGAGGCCATGGAGGAAGAAGAAGAGGAGGGGGTGGAGGAGAGAGGTGTGTCACAATCAGCATTTTGGAGGCGTGGTGGCGGAACAACCTCCAACACTACTGCACCTTGTCCTGCATCCTTCCCAGCTGCCAGCAGAGTCACCCAATGCGCCGTGAAACTTAGGTAACGTCCCTGTCCATGCCTGCTGGACCATGAGTCAGCGGTAATATGCACCTTACCGCTGACCGCCCTGTCCAGCGAGGCATGGACATTGCCTTCCACATGCCGGTAGAGAGCCGGAATCACCTTCCGTGAGAAAAAGTGGCGTTTGGGTACCTGCCACTGAGGAACCGCACATTCCACAAACTCACGGAAGGGGGCAGAGTCTACCAACTGAAAAGGCAGCAGTTGAAGTGCTAGCAATTTTGCCAAGCTAGCATTCAACCGCTGGGCATGTGGATGGCTGGGAGCAAACTTCTTTCGGCGGTGCAGCAGCTGGGGCAGGGAAATTTGCCTGGTACAATCTGACGTCGGTGTACCAAAAGCAGATTGCCCACAAGTATTTGGCTGTGACACACCTAATTCTACACCTTCATTCCTCTCACTGCAGGTCTCAGAGAGGACTGAAGGTCTAGTGGGGTTGGAAATCTCAGCTGATGAGGAGCAAGGAGAGATCCTCTTTGTTATTTGGTGTGGGTCTTTTAGATACGCTTGCCAACGAACTGCATGGCAGGTCAACATATGTCTGGTCAAGCATGTGGTACCCAAGCGGGAGATGTTTTGGCCACGCGAGATACGCTTGAGACATATGTTGCAAATAGCAGCGGTGCGATCTGATGCACTGGTCTCAAAAAAGGCCCACACCAAAGAACTTTTTGAATAACGCGCAGAGACTGCAGCGCCCTGCACATGTGGAGCTTTGGGGTGTGATGCAGTCAATGTGCTGCCCTTAGGCTGGCCCGTGGAGGGCATCCTGCCTCGTTGGTGATGTGCCGCCTCCTCCTCCTCCTCCTCCTCCTCCTCTCTCCTATCAGGCACCCACGTTGAGTCAGTGACCTCATCATCCCCTCCCTCCTCATCACTGGAGCAAACCTGGCAGTATGCTGCAGAAGGGGGAGCATGACTGCCAGATTGCTGTCCTTCTTGGGCACCCCCTCTGTCCGTGCTCATGTTACTGCCTTCATCGAGCTCAGTATCATCATCAGAGCCTTCCAAACGCTGGGCATCCTCCTGGAGCATGTACCCAACACTGTGGTCAAACAGTTCGAGGGAATCCTCAGGAGGACATGGTGGAGCTAGGGAAGGAGTCACTGATGACATTGAGCTGAGGGAAGAGGCCGCTGCTTTGCCAGACAAAGCACCCTGGGCATGGGTGAGAGAGGATGAGGAGGATGAGGACGGCTTGGTCATCCACTCGACCAAGTCTTCCACATGTTGCGGCTCAACACGGCCAGCTGCCGAAAAAAAGGCCAAGCGTGTCCCATGGCCACGTGCTGATGAGGATGCACCGTTTCCACGACCAGCACTAGACACAGAGCCTGCTTGCCCTCTCTTATTGGCTTGTGACTGTCTGCCTCTCCTTCTTGGCCTTCCAGACATACTAATGGCCTGTAGCTGCACTAAGCTGGGATAGAACACCTGTAATTTTCTTCAGGTAGCTTTATATACTGTAACCAGACAAGCCTGCCTGTCAGTAGGAAGATAACAGGAACGGATCTAGCTGAACACTGTGAGCAGGACGCACTGCACTAAATGTAAATAGCAGGAACGGATCTAGCTGAATACTGTGAGCAGGACGCACTGCACTAAATGTAAATAACAGGAACGGATCTAGCTGAACACTGTGAGCAGGACGCACTGCACTAAATGTAAATAGCAGGAACGGATCTAGCTGAACACTGTGAGCAGGACGCACTGCACTAAATGTAAATAGCAGGAACGGATCTAGCTGAACACTGTGAGCAGGACGCACTGCACTAAATGTAAATAGCAGGAACGGATCTAGCTGAACACTGTGAGCAGGACGCACTGCACTAAATGTAAATAGCAGGAACGGATCTAGCTGAACACTGTGAGCAGGACGCACTGCACTAAATGTAAATAGCAGGAACGGATCTAGCTGAACACTGTGAGCAGGACGCACTGCACTAAATGTAAATAGCAGGAACGGATCTAGCTGAACACTGTGAGCAGGACGCACTGCACTAAATGTAAATAGCAGGAACGGATCTAGCTGAACACTGTGAGCAGGATGCACTGCACTAAATGTAAATAGCAGGAACGGATCTGGCTGAACACTGTGAGCAGGACGCACTGCACTAAATGTAAATAGCAGGAACGGATCTAGCTGAACACTGTGAGCAGGACGCACTGCACTAAATGTAAATAACAGGAACGGATCTGGCTGAACACTGTGAGCAGGACGCACTGCACTAAATGTAAATAGCAGGAACGGATCTAGCTGAACACTGTGAGCAGGACGCACTGCACTAAATGTAAATAGCAGGAACGGATCTAGCTGAACACTGTGAGCAGGACGCACTGCACTAAATGTAAATAGCAGGAACGGATCTAGCTGAACACTGTGAGCAGGACGCACTGCACTAAATGTAAATAGCAGGAACGGATCTAGCTGAACACTGTGAGCAGGACGCACTGCACTAAATGTAAATAGCAGGAACGGATCTAGCTGAACACTGTGAGCAGGACGCACTGCACTAAATGTAAATAGCAGGAACGGATCTAGCTGAACACTGTGAGCAGGACGCACTGCACTAAATGTAAATAGCAGGAACGGATCTAGCTGAACACTGTGAGCAGGACGCACTGCACTAAATGTAAATAGCAGGAACGGATCTAGCTGAACACTGTGAGCAGGACGCACTGCACTAAATGTAAATAGCAGGAACGGATCTAGCTGAACACTGTGAGCAGGACGCACTGCACTAAATGTAAATAGCAGGAACGGATCTAGCTGAACACTGTGAGCAGGACGCACTGCACTAAATGTAAATAGCAGGAACGGATCTAGCTGAACACTGTGAGCAGGACGCACTGCACTAAATGTAAATAACAGGAACGGATCTGGCTGAACACTGTGAGCAGGACGCACTGCACTAAATGTAAATAACAGGAACGGATCTGGCTGAACACTGTGAGCAGGACGCACTGCACTAAATGTAAATAGCAGGAACGGATCTAGCTGAACACTGTGAGCAAGACGCACTGCACTAAATGTAAATAGCAGGAACGGATCTAGCTGAACACTGTGAGCAGGACGCACTGCACCAAATGTAAATAGTCTAGATAGAAGATAACAGGAACGGATCTAGCTAAACTGAATACAGTGTATATATATATATGCAACACCTGGGATGCATATATATACACAATACACTGTAAGTGCAGCTAACTGACTGACTGTTCTGCCTAATCTATCTAACTCAAATCAAATGACACTGTCTCTCTCTCTCTCTATCTCTCAGCACACCGGAACACACACTACACAGGGCCACCGTGCAGGCGGCCTTATATAGTGTGGGGCGTGTACTAAATCCCCTGAGCCATAATTGGCCAGAGCCACCCTGGCTTTGGCCAATTACAGCTCTCTCTACTGACGGCGCTGTGATTGGCCAAGCATGCGGGTCATAGTGCATGCTTGGCCAATCATCAGCCAGCAATGCACTGCGATGCCGCAGTGAATTATGGGCCGTGACGCGCCACACGAATTTGACGCGAACGGCCCATATCGTTCGCAATTCGGCGAACGACCGAACAGCCGATGTTCGAGTCGAACATGGGTTCGACTCGAACACGAAGCTCATCCCTACTAATCACAGGTAGTGTTACTCACTGTCTCTTTGCATCCACTGTGTCTCCGACTTTGTGGTGTCTCGTAGCAGTGACACCTATGCCGAAATCAGGAGATAGGGTCTCCTCCAGCCCCTCCCACTTCACATTCCTCACCAGTCAGCTGACCTCTAGTCTCTGCCCCCCAGCCATGCTGTGAACTGAATGGGCAGCTGCAAAGAGGCTGAGTAGGTGGCCACAGGCTCCAGGGACAGCCCTGCTAGGCAGCCGCGAAAAGGCTGGGAGAGCGGCGCGGGCTCCAGGAAGAGCCCAGGATTCGGTGACCCCTGGCAAATCGGCATTCGACCCCCGAGGGGGTCCCGACCCCCAGGTTGAGAACCACTGATTTAGATTATCAGTGATATGCACAACAGAAAAATGTGTTTTGTTTTGGATTTGTTCGTTAAGTAATAATTTTTTTTTGTCATATTTGCTATGTTAGAATGATTCATTTTTGAAATTTGTTTTGTATATTTGTATTCATTTTGTATATTTAGAATCCTTTAGTGTATTTGTTGTTTCCAATCTATTCATATTTTTGAACAACAGCTATATTCATCTTAACGTGTTCATTCGTTATTTCGGGAGATTACTTATGCACTGTTTGGGTTGGATGAAGGTGGATCCATCAGAATCGCTGAATTATAACATAACAAATGGAACAAAATTTATTTCAGATTCATTTGTTATGTTATGATTCGGAGATTCTGATTGATCCACCTTAATCCAAAGCAAACACTATGAGGGCCCTTTCACACTGATCGGTTTTGATCAGTTTTCAGTTAAAAAAAAAAAGTGAAAGTAAAATGCATGAAAATGCATCTCTTTAAATCCTATGGAACTCTTTACACTGGTCCTTTGCATTTCAGTTGCGGTTTTAGACAGTTTTCACACTCCTGCTTTGCAAAAATGCATCAAAAAAGCATATGCAGCTTTTTCATTGTATACTAAAGTGGAAGTTCACAGGAGGAACCAGAGAGGACTGTAGGGGACAATATACATTGACAGTTCTGAAAGTGTTGGTCTCCCAGGATTTTGAGGGAAGTTTCTAAGGATCAAAGCGGTGCTAAACAAGGTCATTTAACCCTGCTGTTGTAGGCACTGACCTTGGCAGTATTATACTGTACATTGCTAAAGAAATACAATTCTATTATACTACAGGAATGACCTACTGCAATTAGTGTTCCATAGATCATTGCACTGTGGCTAATAGAGCGACATGGCAGCATTTAGCAACTCAGCAAAATGACCCTATTCTGCAGAGAGGTCCAGAGATCATAGCTCTGCATTTCTTCACTTTTTCATTTACCAGTTATCAGACATTTGAAAGCTCCAGCAGGAGATCACGGGAGTGGTTGCTTTACGAATGAGCCAGCACAGTTCAATCACAACAAGCAGGAGTCCTTGAGAAAGAAATGAATCAGTGTCAGAAAAAACTTCACTTCTGCAACAGATGTCAGGGGCTTATCAGCACTTTGTGTCATTTTTGGGCTTATCAGCACTTTGTGTCATTTTTACAGTAGTGCGGTCTGATATTCCTCAAGGCAGCAGAAAAGGAGTAAAGGAGAAAGACCTGTTTATTAAAGCAATGCTTATATGTTCGACATTTGACATTTTGTAACAGTTGCCAACTTTTTTACTTAAAATTTACTTTGCTGCTGACCCGGTATTAATATAGTAGAAGCTGAGAAATCTATATAAACAATCTGAGCCTTACATGTATTATAGTTTCATGTCAACTTTGCCTGGAGTTTGCAATGTTCTTCCTGTGCCTGCGTGGGTTTCCTCCGGGTACTCAGGTTTCCCCCCCACACTCCAAAGACATGCTGGTAGGTTAACTGGATCCTGTCTAAATTGGCCCTACTATGTATGAATGTGAGTTAGGGACCTTAGATTGTAAGCTCCTTGAGGGCAAGAACCAGGGCCGTAGATAATCTTTTTCCCTTGAGGGGGTTCAACTTTGGGTACCAAGAGCACAATTAGCGACCCTGCCACGCTGTGACAAATTGTGGGTGTCGGGCTCTCTGCTGCAGTTCTCTCTTCCCACCCAACTTCTCCTGTAATGCAGGCCAAATGGGCTGGTTCCTGCTGGCCCATTAATACCTTTACTTTCTCAAACTGCCTCCCCCTCCCGCACTTTCTCCTTGTCAGTGGGTGGCTGCTGATGCAGTGAATCAGAGTTCTCCTCTCCCTCCACACTCATACCTCCCAACTTTTAAACTTCAGAATGAGGCACACTTGAGGGAGACAGTGATTTGCGGTGCAGTGGGAGGGACTTAAGGAGTGTGGTTAACCACTAGCCGACCAGCCGCCAGCAGGTTAGCTGTCCTGGGCAAATCTCCATAGCTGTATGTCGGCCCGCTTAACGTAGGAGCTGATGCACATGCCCGGCAGCCGCGACGTCGACCGGGCACCCGCGATTGCTCCTGAGAGAGAGAGAGAATGGGAGATCTGTCAATGTAAACAAACAGATCCCTGCTCTGTCAGGGAGAAGAGAGAGATCTGCAGTTTCTAGTGATTAGAAACAGCAGATCTCTCTACTCCCAGTCAGTCCCCCCCCCCCCCACAGCTAGAAACCCCTCCCTAGGACACACTTAACTCCTTGATCGCCTCCTGGTGTTAACCCCTTCCCGGCCAGTGACATTTATACAGTAACCATTGGCTATTTTTAGCTCTGATCGCTGTATAAATGTCAGTGGTCCCAAAAAAGTGTCAAAAGTGTCCAATCTGTCCGCCGCAATGTCAGAGTCCCACTAAAAATCGCAGATCGCCGCCATTACCAGTAAAAAAAAAATATTATTACCAAAATTTTTGTAGAATAATACATATTGGCCTAAACTGATGAATAAATTAGTTAAAAAAAAGAATTTGGGATCATTATTATAGCAAAAAGTAAAAAAACTTTTTTTGTTTATAGCGCAAAAAAACAAACTGCAGAGGTGATCAAATACCACCAAAAGAAAGCTCTATTTGTGGGAAAAAACGACGCCAATTTTGTTTGGGTACAACGTTGCACGACCACGCAATTATCAGTTAAAGCGACGCAGTGCCACATCGCAAAAAATGGCCTGGTCATTAAGGGGGCAAATCCTTCCGGGGCTGAAGTGGTTAAACAAAACCCAGACAGGGGTCAGCTGGGTGGAGAGCCGGGGTTATCAGGGCAGAAGACAGGGATCAGCTGGGTGGAGGACAGGAATCAGCATGGCAGAGGAGAAGGGTCTGCAGGGCAGTGTACGGGGGTCATCGGGACAGAGAAGAGGGGTCACAAGGGCAGAGGACAGGGATCAGCAGGACAGAGGATAGGGGTCAGTAGGGAAGTGTAAAGGAGTCAGCAGGATGGAAGGCAGGGGGTCAGTAGGGCAGGGTACAGGGATTATAAGGGCAGGGTACAGGGGTCAGCAGGATGGAAGACAGGGGGTCAGTAGGGCAGGGTACAGGGGTCAGCAGGGCAGAAGATATTGGGTCAGTAGGGCAGGGTACAGGGGTCAGCAGGACGGAAGACAGGGGGTCAGTGGGGCAGGGTATGGGGGGTCAGGACAGAAGACAGGGAGTCAGTAGGGCAGGGTACAGGGGTCAGCACGACGGAAGACAAGGGGTTACTAGGGCAGGGTACAGGTTCAGCAGGACCATTCTTACCCTGTTTCCCCGAAAATAAGACCTAGCGTGATTGTCGGTGATGGCTGCAATATAAGCCCTACCCCCCAAATAAGCCCTAGTTAAAGTCCTTGTAGGTCTTATTTTCAGGCTAGGGCTTATTTTCGGGGGAAACAGATTAGGGCATATTTGGGGGGTAGGGCCTATATTGCAGCCATCACTGACAATCACGCTAGGTCTTATTTTCGGGGAAACAGGGTATATATATATATATATATATACAGCGGGGACGGAAAGTATTCAGACCCCCTTAAATTTTTCACTCTTTGTTATATTGCAGCCACTTGCTAAAATCATTTAAGTTAACTTTTTTTCCTCATTAATGTACACACAGCATCCTATATTGACATAAAAACACAGAATTGTTGACATTTTTGCAGATTTATTAAAAAAGAAAAACTGAAATATCACATGGTCCTAAGTATTCAGACCCTTTGCTCAGTATTTAGTAGAAGCACCACCCCATCTAATACAGCCATGAGTCTTTTTGAGAAAGATGCAACAAGTTTTTCACACCTGGATTTGGGGATCCTCTGCCATTCCTCCTTGCAGATCCTCTCCAGTTCTGTCAGGTTGGATGGTAAACGTTGGTGGACAGCCATTTTTAGGTCTCTCAAGAGATGCTTAATTGGGTTTAAGTCAGGGTTCTGGGCGGGGCTTTCAAGAACAGTCACGGAGTTGTTGTGAAGCCACTCCTTCGTTATTTTAGCTGTGTGCTTAGGGTCATTGTCTTGTTGGGAGGTAAACCTTCGGCCCAGTCTGGGGTCCTGAGCACTCTGGAGAAGGTTTTCGTCCAGGATATCCCTGTACTTTGCCGCATTCATCTTTCCCTCTATTGCAACCAGTTGTTCTGTCCCTGCAGCTGAAAAACACCACCACAGCATGATGCTGCCACCACCATGCTTCACTGATGGGATTGTATTGGACAGGTGATGAGCAGTGCCTGGTTTTAACCACATACCGCTTAGAATTAAGCCCAAAAAGTTCTATCTTGGTCTCATCAGACCAGAGAATCTTATTTCTCACCATCTTTGAGTCCTACGGGTGTTTTTTAGCAAACTCCATGCGGGCTTTCATATGTCTTGCACTGAGGAGAGGCTTCCATCGGGCCACTCTGCCATAAAGCCCCGACTGGTGGAGGGCTGCAGTGATGGTTGACTTTCTACAACTTTCTCCCATCTCCCGACTGCATCTCTGGAGCTCAGCAACAGTGATCTTTTGGTTCTTCTTTACCTCTCTCACCAAGGCTCTTCTCCCCCGATAGCTCAGTTTGGCCGGACGGCCAGCTCTAGGAAGGGTTCTGGTCATCCCAAACGTCTTCCATTTAAGAATTATGGAGGCCACTGTGCTCTTAGGAACTTTAAGTGCAGCAGAATTTTTTTTTGTAACCTTGGCCAGATCTATGCCTGGCCACAATTCTGTCTCTGAGCTCCTCAGGCAGTTCCTTTGACCTCATGATTCTCATTTGCTCTGACATGCACTGTGAGCTGTAAGGTCTTATATAGACAGGTGTGTGGCTTTCCTAATCAAGTCCAATCAGTATAATCAAACACAGCTGGACTCAAATGAAGGTGTAGAACCATCTCAAGGATGATCAGAAGAAATGGACAGCACCTGAGTTAAATATATGAGAGTCACAGCAAAGGGTCTGAATACATAGGACCATGTGATATTTCAGTTTTTCTTTTTTAATAAATCTGCAAAAATGTCAACAATTCTGTGTTTTTCTGTCAATATGGGGTGCTGTGTGTACATTAATGAGGAAAAAAATGAATTTAAATGATTTTAGCAAATGGCTGCAATATAACAATGAGTGAAAAATTTAAGGGGGTCTGAATACTTTCCATCCCCACTGTATATAAACCATTCTTATATATAAAAGTGACACAACTGCCACAATGTGCAAGAGGTATCCAGTGTTATGCAGTTAACCACTGTAAACATGACATCTAATATGCAGTGCTTACTTAGCCCTGTGGTTCGGCATAAGATTTACTTGAGCTGCGGTGACAGGTTGAAAGCCATGCCAAATGCATGTGGTGATGAACCCAATGCCAGGTGTGCAGATAGTGATGCACAAACATGGTAGATGCAGGTGGTGGTAAACCCGATGTTGTGGGGACCTGGATAGGTGAAGTAAAAATCCCGTTGGAACAATACCAGGGACAGCATGCAGCCTGTGTCCGAATGCTGGTGCCCCAAGTATGACATCATCCACTTGGAAGTCTCGCCGGCCGATGCAAAGTCAGCCTGGAGTTGGAGCGCAAGCCTGCACCACCCCCTGCTGCCTCCTCAGCCAATGGTTAGCGTAAGCTGCCTCAGTTCCTCCTACAGACATCACCCTGCACTATGTTGAGACCCGGCCTGCCCGCACAATAAACTAACAGGTCGGAACTCACATTTATTATACTTAGCGAAATTATGACTGTGCGGCTCCCGTCCTGGTCCCGCAGCTAAAAATCTACATTAGCCTAGCTGCTGCGCCACGGAGGGAGGCTCTGGGGGGGTTTCGACCCCCCTAACCCCCCTCCCCTTATCCCCCCCCTGGCAGGGACTGATGTGAATGTACAATGTATATGTAAAAAAGCGCTGCATAAAATTGACAGTGCTCTAAATGTACTTGAACTAAATAAAATAAACTTGCACAGAAGAGAGAAATGGATAGGGTCAGGTAATGTCTAATAACTCAAACTCAGCTCCTGTTTCCTTTAGCAGTAGGCTGGGCGTACAGTGTTCAGTGGTATGTGAGAAGTGTAAATCCCAATGGAGGTTGTTCTATTTCTAGTGTCCCTATATACATGGACATACCTGCTTAGACCCAATCTGTTTAGACAGTATGGCACCATTCCCAGGAAGCTTAACTCTAATGCCACGTACACACGAGCGGACATTACGGCGGACTTTGCCCGGCGGACTGGATTTCGTCGGACAATTCGATGTGTGTGGGCTCCAGCGGACTTTGTTTTCTCAAAAGTTGGAAGGAATTAGATTTAAAACTTGTTTTAAATTTATCCGTTGAAATCGAGTCCGGTCGAAAAGTCCGCCGTCTGTATGCTAGTTCGACGGACAAAAAGCCACGCTAGGGCAGCTATTGGCTACTGGCTATGAACTTCCTTGTTTTAGTCCGGTCGTACGTCATCACGTACGAATTCGACGGACTTTGGTGGATTGTGTGTAGGCAAGTCCGTTCATTCACAAAGTCCGTCGGAAAGTACGTCGAAAAGTCCGCCGGGCAAAGTCCGCCGTAATGTCCGCTCGTGTGTACGCGGCATTAGATAGGACACAGAAGTTGAATCCAGTGCAATTTTACCTCGGATAAGTATAGTACAAAGGATGTTTTTCCATTTTTTAAGTGTGAGTAAGGAGGGAATACATTTCCAAAGCATAGAGCTAACACTGACCGAGAGAACAAAGAAGAATCAGGAAGGGTCTAGCTAGAACTGAGCTAACTAACAATAAACAGTAGGAGAGAGCAGAGGGTGATACCTAATGACATAAGTAAACAAGTTGTAGTAGCCCTAAACTGCCACTAGATGTCAACATACAAAACAAGTATAATAACCTGATACAGCTCAGTACAACAGAAAAAAACACATATAGATGGGACAGAACAGAAGTAAAAATGTTTTCTTTAATATTTAATCTTGGATAGAGTAGGGAAGGCTAGAACCATGGGCGTCCACAGGTAGGAGTAAGGGCGGTGAAGTGCCCCCCCTGGTAGGGCTGGTGCTACCTATAGGCAAGTGCACACAATCAGTCGGAGGCACCACGCTGCTTGTCCCAGGGTGGGAGTCACATACACAACATGGAGTGTCAGGGAGTGATGGGTGTTTGCAGCCCCTGAGCTGAGGGGAGGCAGCGCAGCCAGAGGCAGGGAAAACAAAGCTCTCCCGCAGCTTGCCTGTTACCTTTCACCTGCTGCCTGGACAGCGTCTGCTAATGCTCAGCCCGGCCAGATCACCGATGATTTATCTCCCCTCCTCTCCTCGGCTCGGACTGCTGGCTCTGTGTGTTCTGCCTGGACATGTGTGAGAGGCCCAGCCACCCTTCTAAATAGGGGTCCCAAGAACACCCACCGCATAGGGCCCCAGCCTCATCTGAGCTGCTTGGCATGTGCAGCTCTTGTTGGAGCCTTCCATCTGCCTTTTCTGGGGTTAGTAATCCATTTAATTCTCTCTGTCATCTAAAGCTTCCAATATAGAAATTGATTGGAGGGGAGTTCTCCATACTAATGATTTTGTGTGTAATGTATGGGGGTGTTATGTATCTGTGTGCATGGGGGTGTAATGTATCTGTGTGTATGGGGGTGTAATGTATTTGGGCGTATCGAGGTGTAATGTATCTGTGTGTATCAGGGTGTAATGTATCTGGGTGTATGGGAGTGTATTGTATCTGTGTATAGGGGTGTATTGTATCTGTGTGTAATCTGTGTGTATGGGAAGTGTAATATATCTGGGTGTACTCTGTTGTATGGGGGTGTAATGTATCTGGGTGTATCTGTACTATGTCTGCAGTCTCTGACCGTGATAATGACAGTCGAAAAGGGGCGGAGCATGGGTGACCTTAAAATGATGCGCCCCCCCTCGAAAAAAGTTTTGCGGACGCCCATGGCTAGAACCTCATTCATGTTTGTATTGCTGGCATAATCACAAGGTATTCATCTCAAGAGGGATATATTCTCACTTCCTGTCCTGGCGATACCCTGTTATGCCCTGACATTCAGGGTGCCACTAAGACAAAAAATGAAAAAAATGAAGGGAAGCCTGACTGCTTCTAACTCTTCCCCACTCTATCCAAATTTAAAAGAAATCTTATTTTACTTTGACTTGTGCCTAAGTCCATCTACACTAAGTATGCGTTATAATACCATTATTGGCACTATACCTTTCACTTGGCAAACAGATCTTTAGGCATTCCTAGCCCTCTCTTCCATTCTGCTCTGTCCTGTTCATTTATGCCTACACAATGTTGGTGCTTTAACCACTTCAGCTCCGGAAGGTTCACCCCCCCCCCCTTCCTGACCAGGCCATTTTTTGCGATATGACAGTTTGTTGCTTTAACTGACAATTGCGCAGAACCCAATTAAAATGTATGTCCTTTTTTTTCCTATAAATAGAGCTTTCTTTTGATGGTATTTGATCATTTGATCACCTCTGTGGTTTTTATTTTTTGCTCTATAAACAAAAAAAAACCTTACATTTTGAAAAAAAACAATATTTTTTTACTTTCTGCTATAAAACACATTCAATAAACAAAATGTAAAAAATCTAATTTCTTCATCAGTTTAAGCCAATATGTATTCTGCTACGTTTTTGCTAAAAAAAATCCCAATAGGCGCATATTGATTGGTTTGCGCAAAAGTTATACTGTCTACAAACTATGGGATATATTTATGGAATTTTTTTTTTCTACTTGTAATGGCGACGATCAGTGATTTTTTTTTTTGACTAGATCTGGTTAAAACTTTTAGTGTATATAATAGAGTATGAAGCCTCTTCTAGATACCCTAAGGTAAACTAGAACTGGTAAGTGTAATATAGTCATTATTACAAGCTTACAGTACATGCTGGATGGAGTAGACAGGTATTCCATTGTTTCCAAAAGATTGCGCATACACCATTTTTCTTTGCAAACATAGTTTCATATTGGGTTTGTATGTCGAGATTTTTAAGGAAGGTTGCTCTTTCTGGAGGGTCCAATTGCTTCCATGCCGTAGCAATGGCCTTCCTGGCAGCAATTATACAGTGGACTATAAAGGGTCTGTGGATGGGGCTCCAGGATTCATGATGTAGGGGGAAGAGAGCTGTAGCCGAGTTGCATGTTATAGGAGTGTGGAGCTTGGAGGAAAGACAGGAGAATACATATTCCCAAAAAGGTTTTAACTTGGGGCAGGACCACCAGATATACAGTAGTGAGCCAGTAGAACTGCAGCTTCTCCAGCAATTAGGGGAAGTAGATGTGTTGAATTTGGACAGTCTCACAGGGGTATAGTACCAGCGATGTAGTACTTTTATGGAGTTCTCCCAGTGAGAGACACATTTTGAGGAGGTAGTAAGCAGCTTCTGTAAACTTATGCCATTGTGTTAATTGAAAGTTATGATTTAGTTCTTTTTCCCATATTTTCATAGAGGGTGTATTTTTCACAGAGAGGTTGTGTGTAAGAGTGCGGTATAGGAAGGAGATTCCTTTATAGTGAGTCCGAGGGTTCTCGTAAAAGGATAGGATGCCGTGGGGTATTTTCTGGAAGTTTCCTGGAAGGATTGATGTTAGGACTGATCGGAGGCGTAAATATTTGTAGAAATCCCTGGTAGGGAGGTTATATACCTTAAATAGAGTTGCAAAAGGGAGCAGTGAGGATCCTTCAAAAAGGAGGCCCAGATTTTGTATGGCAGCGTCCTTCCATGTAGATATTAATAGGTCCGGGGTAAAAAGTTTCAGGGCGCAGAGAGGAAGTGATGAAAAGTCACTTGTGGAAGAGTCCAATTTTAGGCGATCAGTGATTTTTAGAGGGACTTTAACACTGCGGCGGACAAATCTGACACTAAGTGACACTTTTTGGGGACCAGTGACACCATTACACTGATCAGTGCTAAAAAAAAGCACTGTCACTGTACTAATGACACTGGTAGTGAAGGGGTTAACATCAAGGGCGATCAAAGGGTTAAATGTGTTCCCTGGGAGTGCTTTCTTGCTGTGTGGGGGATGGTGGCACTGTAGAAAGACAGAGATCCATGTTCCTGCTTAGCAGAAACACAAGATCTCTGTCTTCCTTACTAGCAAAATGGCTATCTACCTTGTTTACATAGGTAGAACGCCGTTCTGCCTCTCTCGGAACGATCGCCGGTTATTGGTGGACATCGAGTCCACCGGATCCCGCTGTTTGACTCCCGCTGTGTGCAGTCTTTTTACGCAGCACTTTACATATATATTGTACATTCAAATCAGTCCCTGCCCTCAAGGAGCTTATAATCTAAAGTGTAGCCAATTCAGTATTGATTCCTTTGGACTAAGACTGGGATGCCATTAAAGTTCATGTGCGTGTAATGGCAGGCGTCCTAATGCTTTAGACAATATAGTGAATATTAGTTAGATATGAATAACATTGCAGATATAAGCAGGTAAGTGTATGTTGGAAAGGGGTGGGGGATGCCTGTGACATCATTGACCTAATATAGCCATTTTAGGTCAATTAAGTGTCCATAGTAGATCATTGATGTGGCCACATTAGGTCAATGATGTTATGAGGATCCCCACCTCTTTGTGTCTGTACAACTACAGGGAGTGGAATGCCCTGGTTGCAGTTGATCCGGCAGCAGTGAGTGGGAGAGGGAGCTTCCTTCCGAGTTTGATTTGAACTCAAGTTCATCCTTAATTATGTCATAAGATGTATTCACTTCTGTCTCATGACATCTCATTGTCTGTATCTCTTGTTTCTCTTCAGTCCCCCTGCGTCCTGTCACCTGCTCTGTCCTCCTCCTTCCTGTGTTCCCACTCTCTCCCACTGACTCTTGGTTTATGTCTAACTCTCCATCTTTCTCTTTCTCTCTCACTCTCCATCTTTCCATTTCTCATTCTCTCCCTGTCTCTCTATTTCTCTCCCCCCCATCTTTCCCCCTTTCATCCTCTCTCTCTTTCTATGTCTCTCTAAAGCTAGCCATTAATAATTTTATTTTCACCCAACCAGTGGGTTAAAAAAAAATAAAAGGTCTGATTCCCCCATCCACACGCTTGATGTGAATATTGGAACCATTACCGCTGTGCTATTGTGTTCTGAGTTGTATTATGAATAATACAATGATCAGTGTTGCCGGCTACAGCCCACAGCAATTGTAGGCAGGTCCAATCTACTTTCTCCATTGCAGATGGTGCTCTTCTGTAGTGGCACTGCAGTCGGAGAGGAAGTCAGGACGAACACAGTTCCTATATGGTTTCCTGAGTCAGTTGGAAGCATCCAATTAGAAGCTGCTGTCCCATGTGACTCAGGCAGCCATCTTGGGTCAGGCAGAGCATATTTAAGGCCCTGGCTCCCAGGTTTGGCATGCATTTGTGGGTTGATAGAGTGAGGACAGGTACCCTGCCTGGTAGGGACAGTAGAAGCCTCAGGAAAAGGTTCCTGAAGCGTAGGGCTCACATTTTCTCTGGACAACTGCCTGTTGGGGATAAGATGGCTAGACCGCATTTTTCCCCTCTTTACAGACGCTGACAGTCTGGCTGCACTCTGCTCTCTACATGCTGTTGAAACTGTGAGTTTTCCCAGTTGGGCTGCCTTTGTGAACTGTTTCTACATTCTTTTAATACAAGTTCTTTCATTGCACTGGGACTAATTGTGTTATTCCACCGCACCATGCTGCATCCCATCTACACACTGATCGTTCAGGAAAAACCGGAGTGCCTTTGGGCAACCAGCCTACCCATACATGGATCGAAATGTATCTGGTTCCTGCTGAACTGGCTGAATTTCAATCTATGCATGGCCCCCCCTAATTTTAATATTTTGCTCTTTTGTTCCCTCTCTCTCCTAGTAGCTCTGTACATGAGTAGATGTAATGTGTCTGCCTGGCTTATATATTGTGGTAAAGGTTAATTAAAGTCAATTACAGTGCAATTTTTCACTTACTACAAATACATGCTCAAAGATTAATATCTTACATTTGTTTTTTATTCTTCTTTATTTGCTTTCTGCTTATTCTTGGCTTCCAAGCATGACTAGATTTTTTTAACCTCATTGTGTGATTACACAGCTGACTATTCATACTATTCATTCTAATGGCCTAGCAAATAGCACAGTTTGTTTGCTGCATTAAAACTTTGGATAGTCACAAAAGAACAGATTTAATTCTGGGGTAATTTTGCAGTGTGTAAAGCTAGCCATACACAGTTAGATCTTTGCTTGTATCTTCGTAGAAATATTGCTCCCTAGAAATGTTTTTCTTGTCATCATCTGACTCAACTAACTATTACAAAATTGATCAAATGTTCCAAAAAAAATGAAATTTTTTAATGGAATTCTAATGACGTATGACCAGCTTAAGTCTGTAGCATTTTCAAAGTATCCAGTAGAGTGCTTGCCTTTTCTTTTTGGTGGGGTTCCACAACTATGCAAGCACACTTTGCCTATGCTTGACATAGATTCACATTTTTATGTACCTCCTAATAGATTATATATTTTTTTCTTTTAATTCATATGTTCAGCTTCATCAACTTCTTCTTTTGAACTCTGTAAGATGCCTCAGGTTGCTTTGAAAACACAGTTATAAATATTCCAACTGTCATGCACTTTCATAGCAGACACATACTACTGAGTGGTAATAAACTTAATATAACTCACCCTTGTAGCCATATTCATAATTTGAATTGATTACCGCAAATTTAAACTAAACTCCTACTCCTATGGTAAAAGAAGTAGGACTAGGCAGAGTGATTATTATATGTTTATTACATTTTAAATTTTGTTAGGTGTGACTTGTTAGTGTAATGCAGGGGTCTCCAAACATTCTAAACAAAGGGCTAGTTTCCTGTGCTTCAGACTTTAGGGGGGCCGGAAAGTGACCAATGGGAGTAGAAAATGGCCTGGCATCAATGGGCATAAACAATGTCCCATCTTTGGCATTAGGGTAAATTTTAGTGCCCCATCCTTGGTGTCAGTGGGAGGAATAGTGCCTCATATCAGTGGGAGGAATGGTGCCCCAAGGCCACAGTTTGATGACAACTGATGTAATGCGTTGCTTTGTTACTTCAAATCGACCAATAAATCCAAAGGTATCAACAGCTGAGGTTGCGCTTAAATTTTGAATCATCGTCCAAACAGTTGGCTCTTTCCCTCCTACTTCCCAAGCCTACCTATTAGTCCTCCAACTTGATAGGCAGCCAAATTACCAAAGAGGAGGCTTGAGGCAAGGGACAGAGTGTGGCTTAGCTCAACTTTTACAGGAAAAGGTGAGATTTACACATAGTTTTACCCTCTAATATTGTTTCATCTAATAAATATAGTGATATGTGGAATTTTTCTTAAGGTACCCTCCAATAATGCATTTATCTTCTGCGCTCAGTCTCAATACTAATGTTTGTGACAGGTATACTTTATATTTTTAACAGACACTTGATAATTAGTAAGAAAGGTGGTGTTTATAAAAAAAAATTCCCCGCTGAAATAGAAGTTGCACCTTTGTGGGAAAAATATATGTCTTTAATGCATTTTAGTAACATAATACAATATTTATTTCATGAAGTTTCTCTATACCAGAGCCATTTCTTATCACGTAAAATAATAAGCCCTTTTTAAATAACATTTATGAGGAAAAAGTCAGGGGTAGGTTTCCCCCTTAATATTTATGATACTAATAAACTTCCAGAATTCTGCCATAAACTGAAATCTCTTTGAGGTCAAAAACGAAAATTTGTTTTCAAGACAAAACAATTGTGAACAATAAACCACAAGTGAAACCTAAGATCGCTTCCAATAATTTAATAAGTGATCCCCTCGGTGAGCTATCCCGGATATTAAACTCTGTTAAATTTACTTGAACCAGCTGCTTTAAATTGGTAAATGATATGCTGCCTGGAGATAGCACAAAGTGGTGGGGTTGATGTACACCGTACCCAGGATGGAATATCGTAAAATCAACCACTGATTTGAAACGCCTTTGATAAATTAGTATCAATCACTAGGCACTGACATGTACTGGGTTGGAACTGAAGGGTCTGTAGAGCATGCTAAGGCTTTGAACCTTGATAAAGAAAATAGCTGATTGCCTTGAAGTAACTGCAGTGAACTGTATCAATTTATTGCAGATGTAGTTACTCCTATTGAGCTTTATTCATAGAGTTTTTATGATTGGGAAATGCAAGATTAAAAGGAGCCTGTGAGGGGTTTCTACCTCCCAACTTGGCCTTGATTCTTTCAGCAGGAATCCACAGGTGCTTTTCTTCATCTTTAGATCATCTTCAGAGTGCCTGGGGTTCACATAATGAATACAACTTCCTGCCCTCGCTTCTGTCCAGTCTTACCTCGACATTGCCACTTCCTATTGACCAGTGAATCGACCAGGAAGCTGTGTGACAGAAGCACAGCTAATAATTTATGGCCACTTTGGTGATCCCAAGAAGCTGTGAAGATAAAATTGACCATACACTAGTAGAATTTTGCTAGAAATATTTAATTTTGTTCTAACTAGTTAGTGAGGCCAAATCGATGTTCGTTTTCAACCATGGAGAAAATGTAAAGAAGCAGGATAGAAATCTTTTTCTTTTACTCAAGCAAATTAATACATAAAAATGAATTCAATATATGTGGTTTTCATCCAGGTAAGTCTATTCGCTCCAAAATCGAACGTTAAAAGCAAAGAAAGCTTTGTAGTACTTTGGAACGATATTCTTCAAGTCATCAAACATACTGAGAATATTTAGACAAATGTTTGTTTATAAATCTAATAATTTGTAGCTAGGTTAAGAATGCACGTTGCATGCTTTAAAGATCAGGAGCTGCTTTAAGAGGTAAAAACTTTTCACAAATCCTTTTAAAGTAGAACCCTGCTTTTTCCCTTTAATCTAACCTGGTAGTCTTGTCAATAAAACGGTCCAGTTCATGTTCTACTAGTGTAAGCTCTTGCTGGTGCTCAATTTACCCTTTTGAGGGCCAGGGATGGTCTCTGAGGGCTGTTTAAAAGCACAGCATTGGGCTGGTTATACTTATAACCCTGCTTCTACATACATATGACTATAATGTTTGCTTGCCTATGGATAATGCTATCTCTACTACATCTTTAGAGGCCTCATCATTATACTTTTATGTGTGGTGGGTTGTTCATATGGGCCGATAGGCGTGGCCCTCATATGAAGACTTTTTTTCTTGTTGCTTTGTTTCTTTTTGATGGTGCATATAACAGCTATATATCATTGTTAAAGTCAAGAATTATATACTGTATATGTTTGTGTGGTCCTGAGGAAGCAGGGGCCTCCCGTGAAATGGTTTGACCAAATCTACCATTGAAAACATACATTAACTTTTATGTTCCCACGGAATGTACTGTGATGCTTTGTACTGTATGGTATAATTCTCCATAATTTTACGCTGATAGGCACTTTTAAATATTATGTAAATCCAATAAAGGCATTTTGTATTTTTTATATATTCTGTGTGGTGTGTTCTCAGAGGCATATCTAAAGTCCCCCCCTCCTTTTTGTTCTCCCTTCTTCTATGTACATATGGGATGATGCCAATGAGAACATGATATAAAATTTTTTATGGCATTTCACTTCTAACTTGTATATACACAAAGGAATGAATAAAACTCTTCCCTTGGTGGCTACCATCACACCTCTACTGTATCTATAGAGGCAGCCATGGTTTCCACCCAGACTAGATTTTAAATATGCCTGACTTTGTTCATCTCCATCACGTAGGGAATGATGGGACTAAGACTGGGTTCACACTTGAGAATGCAGCGGCTCACAGCAGGAGTCCGGTGCATCTCCATGCACCGTTTCAAGTCCGATTTCAGCCAAATTTTGGGCTGAATTTGTACCTGAAACAAACCAAAAGATGCACAGGGCTGCTGTGCAATTCGCACTGGAGCCGCTGTGGAGATGTGTGAACCGGCTCCCTAGAGAGCCAGTCACAATCTCCCGCTATGCAAATTGGATGCGGGGAAACCTACATTCCAATTCGCAATAGTGTGAACCCAGCCTTAAAGTTTACACAAATAAAATAACATTGTTTATGATTATAGGTCAGCCCATAGGAAGTGACAAGGATATGGCTTTTCTGGTAAGATCAACAGGTATTTTCTGTACTTGCTTAAAAATTTCTTAGTCTGAAAAAATGAATGCAGCCACCACATCTAAGAACCAGTAAGCTGAAATAAAATACATTTTTACAGTTGGGTTTATTTATGCTTTAAAGACCAACGTGAAACAGGAGAGGTGGACAATGGTGAACTAGCCAATTACCCTATTAGTTCAGCTAAATTGAAAGATTCCCAAAAATTTTAAGTTTTAGGGTGGCAATAAATACTAAATTATCTATGAAAAAAGAATTGTATATTTTTTTACAGGTATATAATATTAATATTATAACATTAAAAACGATTAGTTTTCTAACACATCAAATCACCCTGGCCTTCAGGGTCCTGCCTGCTTCAGAAGACATTGAGATGTATGTGTTTGTAAAAATGTCCTCACTTCCTGCCCCCGTCACCATGGCACTCACTTCTTGCCCCAGTCACCCAGTCAGACAGGAAATGAGAGGAGATCTCTCTAGACAGATAGACGAAAATAAAAATATATATTTTATTAGTTAAAGGAAGGGTTAGGCAGTCATTTTTTTATCTGTGCTCTAGCTGGGAAGATAAGCTCATACATCCTGTCCTAGTGACAGTGGTCACTAGGGCAACAACTGAGGGGAAACCTCCCCAGTGATGGGACAGAGACAACAATAAAAATCTTCTCCACTCTACCTAAAACTAAACAAAAGTTTTTTGTCTGGAAAAACACTTTAAAGTGTATGTCTGGCCAAAATTCAGAAATTCATGGGAGTATAAAGTGGAGTTTATGTCCGGTTAAGATATGTTGGAGTGTCACATCACTCAAAGCATATTGAGGCAGTGACATCCTCTTTAGCAGATATTAAAAAATAAGTTTGAATGAATGCTATGCTTTTTTTAAAGTGTAGGGAAGGCTTCAAGTATGGATGTGAACATAGGGTTGTTGAGGAAACATGGGAGGAGTAAATGTGGTGACTGAAGTTGGTTACAGTATCTTTTTTAAATTTAGAGAATGTAAATTAGTAGGATTCATCAGTTTATTATACCAGTGTGGAGAAAGTCAAAAGAGGTTGTTGATTGCAGGGGGGATGCAATTATTGGCAATACCCAGATGTGTGTGGTGTGGGGGTGGATATTTTGTGCAAGGAATTCAACTAGGCTTAGTTAGGTAAGCCTTATCTGCCTTGGGTCATGGAGTGGTGTAAAATGAATATAGAGACTCTTGGGCTGTAACTATTTAAGGCAACCTAGAATACCTGGGATTATAAAGCCCTGATTCTGAAATAGGAACAGGTTCTGGCATAAAACAGAATTTGGGTAAAAGTGTCATCCTTAAGCATACAATCCTGCATTGCCAAAATAACATATGCACCAAGAATCTAGAAGTTTTTTGAGGGATTTAAAAAGGGCCAGGTAATTTACTTGCTATAATGTATCATATGAAATGGTAAAAATATCACTAGACATGGCAGGTGGGCCAGTGCTCGTTAGAAAATGAAAGAATTTTGTAGGTTATATAGGGTTTGTGGTGGCAAGGTTATACATATGCATTTGGATTATGATGTGTTTACTTGGAGTCCAGAAATGGTTTTGAACTTCTTGAGGATGGATGTAGGAAGCTAGGAAGGGAGAGGTGAGACAGGTATTGTTCTATAACTGTAGCAAGACAAAACATGCAAATTACATATTTTGGAAAGTAATACAGTACTGCATATGTGTTTTTTCTTGCCCAGACATTCACTGTAACTTAAATGCAGTACCGCACATTTCTACAGTTCTATATCTTGTAACTGTATTATTTATATACAACAATGTTCTGTTCTTGATGTTGGTGTTAATAGCTAGGAAGATGACATAAAATATGAAAGAATTTATTGTTTAATGCTAAAAATTTTAATAAGGTGTGAAATTCTGCTAGCTTTATTGGTTTCTTCGGCTATAAAAAATCTTAAACATTTGTGAAATTCTGTGTTCTTTCAAGGATTATAAGGCAGTCCAAATCCAAAGAAAAAAAATTATGTTTAGATTTTTATATTGTTCTTTATGTGTAGTTAGTGGCAGTGCTGAAGAACTAGAGACACATTTTAAATGTGTTTCATTCAGATCACCTTCTATACCAGTCAGTCTATCATACTGATTCACTCATTCATTATGAAAACAGATAAACGTATGTAAAGTTGGGAAGGTAAATCACAGTTCCTGGGTAAATTAGACAAACATTAATGACTAGGGCAAATTCCCCCTCCTCATCCAGTAAGTGTGCTGAAAAAAAAAAGACCCGATTCTCCCATCCACACATTCGAGGTGGATGGGGGAATCCTAGCCACTGTGCTTTTGTGTTCTGACAGCAGGGAGACGTTCTGGAAAACCCAACAACCTAGTTGTAAAGAAGTCAATCGGTATATTGACTTCTGTACAACCAGGCTGCCCAGGCATGGATTGAAATTCGGCTGCACCTGCTGAACCGTCTGAATTTCAATCCATTTATGGCAGCCCTAAGTTTAAACATAGCACGGTGGCACGCAGAGGGTGGGGCCAAGGGTGCAATGGCCCTGGGCATTCATCACAGGAGGGCATCCATGGACAAGACAAACACAGATTGCTTGCAGGCATGCTCTTCTGCCATTCTGCCGTAGCTGTTCACTGGCGATTTGTCTCTTGTGGCCAACTGCTGGGCAATCCACCGCCTAACACACTGACACCAACATATGAAGAATCTAAACAGAACAGGACCTTCATTTCTACAATGAGTAAGGGCAAAACTTATAAACCTGGTAAAGTCTCTGCCTGGAAATCATAGACATTTGGGACTGTGAGATAGAAATGGAACTGCAGCCATGAACTGTATAAGGTCTGACTGACATCAACATATAGAGAACAGGACCGTCAGTTCCACACAAGGAGTAAGGGCAAAACTTATAAATCTGGTAAAGTCTCTGCCTGGAAATCTTAGACACTTGGCACTGTGGGCTAGAAACAAAACTGCAACCATGAACTGTATCAGGTCTGACTGACATCAGCATATAGAGAACAGGACAGTCATTTCCACACAGTGAGTAAGGGCAAAACCTATAAACCTGATAAAGTCTCCAGAAATCATAGACACTTGGCACCACACAGGTTATAAATTAAACTGCAGGAACTCCCACGGCTTCCAATGCCATTTCTATGCTGATGACACCCAAATCTAACTTTCTACTTCTCAGCATAGAAATGGCATTGGAAGCCGTGGGAGTTCCTGCAGTTTAATTTATAACCTGTGTGGTGCCAAGTGTCTATGATATCTGTTAGTTTCTTCATGAGTCACTAACTTACTAATAGACATATTAATATTGATATCACCCCGCTTCCTAAAACTCAATCTATCCAAAACTCAATTCATAATGTTTCCCTTCCCCATGTGCCCCTTCCCCTGATCAATGGCACAACTATCAGTCCATCCCCACATGCCGGGGTGCTAAGTGTAAACCTGGACTCTCCATGGCCCAACATCCAATCACTGTTCAAATCTTGCCATCTCAACCTCCGCAATATCTTCAAAATATGCATCTCATTAACCAATGCCACCACAGAGCGTTTAAGTCACTCCCTTGTTATCTCTTGCTTTAAAAACTGTAACTCCCTCCTCATTGGCTTACCTTTACATATGCTATCCACCCTTCTGTCCAGTGGGTTTTGTAAATTTATTTACCTAATCCTCTTGAAATCATCCAGATCAGGGCAGGGTCCATAACTCTGCACTAAACGCGAGGACGCCAAGAGACAGTCCACCGCCGAATTGTGGGGAGTGCTGCCTGCTGGGAGAGCAGAGATTCTGGCAAATAAAACTGTTTCTCCTCTCTCCTAGACAAAAAAAAAGCTATTATGCCTTGCAGTGCAGGCATAGCAGCATTACAATGCATTTTTTTTAAATTTGCCTTTAAAGGCACCCCAACTCACATAGTACTCGCCAGTGGTATAGGGGGGTCAGAGGAAGGAATCACTGCCCATGGTGGGGATACCAACATCTGACACTCCTGGAAGTGTCAAATTCCAAAGAGATTAACAGAGATGGCAGTGCTGGAATGGGGGGAAGGAACCCGGTGAAGAGGTAGGTATACCATCTCTTCTTTTGCAGGAAACTGAGGCTTTGACTTGTTTAAAGTTTAGAGACCTGACAGGGGCTCTTTAATCGTCTAGGATTTACTGTTTTTTATTTTTGTTTCTGTATAAGCAGATTATCGTTAACCTAATCCTCTGAAACAAAATGCTTTTTCTCTTATTTTATTGACATGTATTACGTTACTAAAAACCCACTACTGTAATTATTTCCATTTGTTTTTATTTTCATACACAACAAACCTTAAAGAGTAAATGATTAGCTAATTTATCTAGATTTACACATTCCGAACAGGCCTATGCATTGCATACTCAGTGTTTATCCCATTAAGAACTGTTAGAGCAAAATTGTTAAATTTACCGTTATACCAGGATTCCAATGTAACTCCATCCGCTGAGACATTGCAGTGTGGCTGCATGATGGCGCACAGTCCCTGCAATGCATTATAAATGACAGCATAACATTTGCTCTTCGGCCAATGAACACACAGACCAAAAATGTTGTAATTGCTTGTGTTGAAATATTATCTATAGGAGACGCTGGCAGCTGCTGCGTTGTGTAAGCTGTGTTGATAACAAGCATCCATATAAGTTTTTAAAGTGACCTAAATCTAAAGATATTTGCTTTGCAAGTTCTGTTTAATATTAAAATTTGTCCAGGTAATCACCATCATTAATTCTACTTACCAAAATATTCCACGGTCCTGCAAAGTTATTGACACAACCCACAATAAAACAGAGATCTAAACACAGAATGATGACAGCAGTATTTATGAGCGCTTGAAAGAAAACGGCTTACTTATTAGCATTATGAACTAACAGCACTGTGGTCCTGTATTCTAATTCAGCTACTTAAAGAGGAACTGACTGCTGGAAGCTGGTTCCTAAAAAAGCAGGCAGAGGGAAAAGGACTAATCACCAATATTGCCTGTTGTCTACCTGTAGCATTCCCTCACTGACTTACCATGCCTTGTTCCGTTCTGTGTTTCTGTGTGGAGGTGGCCATCTCGGTAGATGCAGGGCTTTGCTTCCTCAGTTCAGATCATCCAGTGAAGATAACAATGAGCAAAACAGTAGTGGTATTACCAAAACACACTCCAAATCTTCTGAGACTAGCAGTCAGAGTCAACAATGCCATCAATGATGCCATACGGCAAACATACAGCTGTGAGTCTGGAGTGCCTAAGTATAGGAAAAGATCTGCTATTTTGTAAAGTAGGAGTAAACGCTCATCTCTGACTTGTACCTATAGGTAAGCCCCTTAATAAGGCTTACCAATAGGTACTGAAAATATCTGCTAAACATACACCATTTAGCAGATATTTACTGTATATGCAGCCAATTACATCATCGGTGCATGAGCATTGGAGGAATGGCCACCCGTGCCATTCCCTCAGAGTCTCGTGCCATAAACAGCAGCTTTCCCCACTCCCCCGCATGTGCAGGAGTGATGTCATCGCGGCTCCAGCCAGTCACACAGGCGGAGTACATGGACCCGGTAGGAAGACGGGTGAAGATGGAAGCGGTGACAGCACTTTGCTGGAGGGCTTTGTTTTCAGGTAAGTTTCACATAAGGTGCTAGTATGCAATGCATACTAGCACATTATGATATTACCTTTCAGGTCAGAAAAAAAAAAACCTCACCCAGCAGTTTACTACTGCTGTAAGATTAGGATTTTTAAGATTAATTTTTAAGATTAGGAAGAGTAAATGTTCCTGGGTTTGATTTTCAGGGGGTTTGTCAAAAGCCAGAAAATCCCAAACTTAAAATCTAACCCACTGAAGTTTATGAAGGGCTAATCTTGAAAATACATTCTGGCAAGGCTAATAGGAATGGGTAAAATAAAGAACCATGTAAGTGGGACTTTTTGACATACTGCATGCCGCCGGGTGTCAGAGACTAAATGAAATACAGTTAAAAACAAGCAAAACTTGCAAAGAAAATTCAAATAATAAGAGATAAGATATATACCATGAATATTAAAATCAATGGACAAGATGTCATATGATGATAACGGTGATACAAATACGTATTTCATGTGTCTCCTCACGTCGATAGGGCCATATGTATCATTTTTACAAAGATGTTTAGTCAAAGGTGTATTCAACTTGTACCCTACCCTTTTACAGTATGGGGACAACTCTGCACCCTCCTGGTGACACACAAACAAACACCAACTGGCCCATGGGAATTCCCCAGGAACCATGGCTCAAATAAGGCCCAAAGGAGAATCAAAAGCAAACACACCCACTAAGTAAGATTCGGGGGGCTCTCCACGGGCTGAAGGGGAACAATCAGATCTGTTTGAATATCCCGGGCCAGTGAGCACTTGTTTATGTGCTCCCTGGATGGTGTAGGATTGTCCACAGATTGTGAAAGAGTACAGGTTGTTACAACAATGACTGAACATCTTCTTTAAAACGGTACATATAGTCCTGACTCCTATAGAAACGAGGTGACCCGTAAAACGCATAGACCGATTTGTACCACCTTTAATGTCATACAGTATGACACCTTGTACATTAATTGAAATATTCATGGTATACACCTGGGGACAATCTTATATGGGAATTTTTTTTTGTAATAAAAGCTAACTGTAACCGTAACTGTATTTAATTTGGTCTCTTTGACTCCCAGTGGCAAAAGTCAAAAGTCCCACTTACATAGTTCTTTATTTAATGCTATGTATATGGGATGATGCCCTTGGGAGCCTAAATTGACTGTGTTGGCTCACTGGATGCTCCATTTTCACACTGTGTTATTCCAAAGCTAATGAGAAAGGTATTGTGCACTGCCATGGGGGACATACACCAATATGAAAAAAAAATAAAAAAACAAATATCATACAGCAGGATTCTTCTTTTAACACAAGTTCAATTGTGACATGGAAAAAACAGCTGCTGGCTTCTGTGCTAACATTGAAGAACAGGAGTGTTGGGATGCTGGCGGTGAAGAGGAAGGTCCGGGTGCTGGTGTTGAGGAGAAACGTTGGGGTGCTAGTGGTGAGGAGAAGGGTTTGAGTGCTGGTGGCATTGAGGAGGGTTTGGTTGATGGTTCTGAAGAGAAGCTTTGGGTGCTGGTGGTGAGGAGGAGGGTTGAAGTACTGGCCAAATTTATTGAAAATCAAATAGTAGCAATTCTCCAAGTAAAGCTTTATTTCCTGACAATTAGATATAGAGCTAGGTACAAGAAATGAAATAGTTTTTATTCCACTTCACCTATTTCTATAAACAGAAAAGATAAAAATATACCAGTGAAGTGAGACAGCCATCTGATGGCTGTTTTCATATCAGTATTTTATAATGAAAACTTAATCATAATACAGTGGGGGGGAATTAATTATTTGGTCCCCTGCAGATTTTGTAAGTTTGCCCACTTACAAAGAAATGAAGGGTCTATCATTTTTATCATAGCTGTATTTTAAATGATAGAGACAGAATATCAACCAGAAATCCAGAAAAAAACACATGATACAAATGTTAAAAATTGAGTTGCAGTTCAGTGAGTAAAATAAGTATTTGATCCCCAAGCAAAAACAGAAACATGATGCTTTGAGGCTTTTTCTCTGCTAAAGGTACAGGCTGACTTTGCCGCATTGAAGGGCCAATAGACAGGATTATGTATTGTAAAATCTTGGATGAGAACCTTCTTCCCTTAGCCAGAACATTGAAGATGGGTCGTGGATGGGTCTTCCAGCATGACAATGACTCAAAACATACCGCCAAGGCAACAAAGGAGTGGCTCTAGAACAGTGGTTCTCAACTCCAGTCCTCGGGACCCACCAACAGGTCAGATTTTAAGTATTACCTTGGGGAGTTGCAGACTAGAATACTGCAATCACTGAGCAGCAAGTGATATCACCTGTAATGTATTTCAGCTATCTTGCAAACCTGGCCTGTTGGTGGGTCCTGAGGACTGGAGTTGAGAACCACTGCTCTAGAAGGAGCACATTAGGGTCACGGAGTGGCCTAGTCAGTCTCCAGACCTTAATCCTATAGAAAATTTATTGAGGGAGCTGAAACTTTTAGTTGCCAAGAGACAGCCAAGTAACCTTAAGGATTTAGAGAAGATCTGTAAAGAAGAGTGGACCAAAATCCCTCCTGAGATGTGTGCAAACCTGGTCACTAACTACAAGAAACGTCTTACCTCTGTGCTTGCCATCAAGGGTTTCTCCACCAAGTACTCGTAGTAAGTAAGTCATGTTTTGCTTGGGAATCAAATACTTATTTTACTCACTGAACTGCAACTTAATTTATAGCATTTGTTTTATGTGGTATTTATGGATTTTTGGTTGATATTCTGTCTCTATCATTTAAAATACACCTATGATAAAAATAATAAAAAAATTAATTTCTTTGTAAGTGGACAAACTTACAAAATCTGCAGGGGGTCAAATGATTTTCCCACTGTAGATGAACAAAGCAAGAGACTGTATAGCCCAAATTGTTTGAGATATACTAGAGACAAAGAGCCTATGGCAGGTGTTTATAACAAAAAAATAAGAGACTGCAGATGACACAGCAGTGTGATAATCACCAGTAGCAGGGCAGTTTTTAATAGCAATTTTAGGTCAAATTTACTCAAGAAAAAGAGGTACAGGAAGAGGTTTTACTATGGTATCCAGAGACTGCAGAGGATTTAACACTGAGAGAGGCTATTAAAAGATCAAAATGCAATCAGCAAAACATGAAAATTTAACTTGTGAAAAAACACATGCAACCTGTTATGGCTGTAGTGCCTGGGGGGGGGGGAAATGCAGGACACACATTAGCAGCATTTACATGAAAAAAATACCCATCCAAACCCCAAATGTCCTAAGACACACAGCATTAGGCTACATAAAGGACAATTAGTAAGGGTTTATATCAATTTTGACCAGTGCCCTAAAAGTTTTACACTATGTCCCCATTCTCTTTGTCCACAGCATTCTCCTATGATTTCCCTACCACAGCTAAGCCCATCTTGCATAAGTCTGCCGGGAACCCAGCCTTTTATAGTGAGGGGGGATAGCTTATACAAATGCCTCCTTATTGTCCCTTCTAAGCCATTTGACAAAAGTTCAAAGGTCAGGAAGTGCATTATTGGTAGTTGATAGCTATGGTGGTGAAGTTTCACATTAGTTTGGTGTGTCCACAAACTGTAAATTAGCCGTATTCCCCTTAAACCCATGCTTGATCTAAACCTAATTCTCATCCCTAGTCAAGAAGAATTGAAGACAAGAGGTACATCATTCAGGGTATCGCTTGGGCACAGTTAAAGTGATTGTAAAGTCTTGTTTTTTTTCCTATAAAAATAACAAACATGTTATACTTGCCTGTTGCAGGTGATTTGCACAGAGCAGCCCGGATTCCCTTCTCAAGTCCCTCTTCTGTGATCCTAGCCCCTCCCTCCTGTTCAGTGCCCCCACAGCAAGCAGTTTGTTATGGAGGCACCCGAGCCGAGTCACAGCTTCCTGTGTCCATTCAGACACGGAGCCCTGACCCGCCCCACCCCCTCTCTCTCCTGGTTGGTTAGCTGACTTTGATTGACAGCAGCAGCAGCCAATGGCACAGCTGATGTGTCTCAGCCAATCAGGAGGGAGAATCTCGGATGGCTGAGACACTCATGGACATTGTTGGACTGAGAGGGACCTCAGGTAAGTGTTAGGGGGGCTGAGGGGGGCTGCTGCACACAGAAAGCTTTTTATCTTACTGCGTAGAATGCAGTGAGATAAAAAAAAATCCTACTGCCTTTACAATCCCTTTAATATTTTGAGAAGTTTCCCAGCAAATCATTACTTTTTGAGTCCACACTATGTGCTCATGTTACATGTGCAATACATTTTCAGTGTATTGGTTAGGTTCAACTAACATTTCCAGAAGGTCTATTTGCCTTTTCTAAACCAACCTCAAAATGTTGTGGGGAAATCTCATGACTGCAGGCTCAGATTTTCATGAAGCTGCCCTTTCATTATGATTTACAAATTTATTGGGAGTTTCAGTTGATACCCTGATATCTTGCCAGTTTTGCCATTTTGTTGTTCTCCTTACGTCCTTAGCAACATGAAACAGTAGAGCATCCATAAAGCAAGAACACAGGCTCTTTCCATACTGTCCGTAAAAGTGCTCTCTAAGACATGAATGGTAAGAGCTGGTCATGAAAAAAAAAAAGATTTCAGTAGATGATCTTTGCCATGAGGCCCAAAATGGTATACTTACAACCCTGGCTGTCCACTGTTCTCTATCCAGCAGGCTCCTGTGACAACTGAACAAAAACAAAGAACTGAAAAATTTGCACCTAGTTAAGAGTGAACTCACTCAGAAACAAAACAGATCTCTCTGATATTACTTTCATATTTTCAATGTCTATAGTAGCGCTTGGATCGCAAGTTGATATTCTGACAGAAATCCAAGAATAAGTGTCTGTGTCCTTCGAGGCAAGACAGACATCCCTTCAAATGTGTCTTGGGAGCTTTGAGATATGCCTAAACCTTTCAAATACTTTAATGTCCCTGAAAAAAAAAGAAACCAAAGAGAAAATCCAGGACACGGTTGGTTTTCCCCTTGGAAAAATATGATTTTTGTGACATTAGTCAGAAAGTCAGATATAGAACAGTGCCGAGCTGGTAAGCACATTCTTCAATGGTTCATTTAGGTGGATACACAAGAACAGATAACACAGTTGAGTGCTGTTCATGACACTTTATTTATTTGCACCAGCAATTAAATTTCAGGATAAGCTTTCGGGATAAATGCAAAAGCAGTTACCAACTTATGTGACAACCTTATGTCCAAACAATCAGGAGATCCAGAAATATTGACAGCTGAAACTATATGCAAATGTTGACTTTTTTCTGTGAATTTCAAGCTTTCCCCTCCTGGCCCTCCTAGGCCTCCCTATTGGTCAGCGATTTTACCCTTCACATAAAAGGCTCAGTAATGTTGCATGACAAGTAGGGCCAAGCTCAACATTGGCAACAAAAGTTAAGATTGGCATATAACTACAGCTGTCTGTATAATTTAGGATCTACTAATCATTCTATCATGAAGGCAACCTCTGCTTTTTTTGCATACCCTCAGGTTAAAGCAGTTGTAACCCTAAAAAAAAAAGATTCTGTTACTTTAAAGCACGATAAACAGCATAGTGCTTCTGCAGTGTCATTTGTCCCATCCTACGCTGTAAAATACCTGGTTGATCCTGCCTGTTCCTGTGTCCCCCCAGGTAGGTACTGTGTGTCAGTTTTTCTAAAACTATAAACCTAAATACCTTCTTGCACAGCTAGGCTGTGTGATCACGTGATCTCCTTCTATTGGCTGGCTGACATCACATCTCAGCCCCTCCCTCTGCTCTCCTTAGATTGGGGAGGGAGAGTGGAGGGGGATCACTTGACTGCACAAAAAGGTATTTAGGATTATAATTTTAGAAAAACTGACACACAGTACTTTATATCTGCATACAACAAAGGGGATGCCAGTTATTTGTAATTCTGACTTTATAACCACTTTAAGTTACCCAACTCTGTGAGACTTTTACTTAATCAACAGGCAGAGGCATTGTCATGACACACAGTGCCAAAGCACGGTCAGCACAATCACAAATAAAAGGACTGAGTCCCTACATAGGACAAAGAGAAACCTTTTTTTTTTCAGGGACAGCTCTAGCCTTGATATAGTCAAAACAAGTCTCTTCTAGAACTCCAAATTCTCAATGTTCTTACCAAACTAGATTTGGTAAGAAACTAGAAACTAGGAAATAGACTCAGAAAGGTATGTGCTCCTTTTGTAAATAAGCTTGAGAGCTATAACTATTCCTAGGCCTGTGAGATAAGGGTACAGGTCCAAACAAGAGAACTGTTTCCCTTTTCTTTTTTTTTAAAGAGGACCTGAATTGTGGAAATTGTACCCCAAAAGAGGCAAGCATGGACCTCATCTATATTGTGGTCTTTTGCAGTTACTGATTAACCAAGCCTTGTCTTGTATTGTGTCTCTGTGTGGGAGCTGCCAAATGGTAGAGGCAGTTTTTTTTTTAATCAGATGGCCCCCTGTTGACTGTTGATATGATGACTGATTGGGGAATAATCAAGCAGAAGCAGGAGATATACAAAGCACAGATACACTGAATGGATGAAGCAGGAGATCCTTGCTTGCAAGTCATCAGGACCTGCTGCCTCTCCAGCAAGGAGAGCAGTGAGCAGTATATTAGTGGCCAAATCTCATGAGACTAGCAGAACAGAAGTGCACTCTTATATTTCCGAAGGGATTCAGGACAAAATGTGGATATTTCAGGGTACTGATTAGGCACAATAAAAGATTTCACGAAAAAAAGGAAAAGGTGAACTAACTCCAAATATCCTGGCCAACCTACCAGACCCCACTGTATAACGTGGTCATGATGCCCCATGCTTCCGGTGTATCTGTCTGTACATTGTACATTACAGTACACAGCCCCGGATTGAGTATACAACATAATGCTCACAATGCACTGGTCAGCGCAACAACGTGATCTTGATGATCAAGGAGAACTGTTTCTTTCTTCATAGGACACTTACCAAAAGAAGAATCCTCACATGCAATTCTCATTGGTTGACACAGTAACTTGACTGACCAATGAGCTCTAGCCATAGCAAGCATTATGGATACTCACTCCGGGGCTGTGTATTGCTGTGTGTGGACCGCTACATTGACTGCACTGAGCATCACAGCTATGTGCAATGGGGTCTGGAGTGCTAGCAAGGATATTTGGAGTTAGTTCACTTCAAAATTTTTCATGAAAATGGCAACTTACCCTTTAACATCTCTAGATGTTCCATATAAGATAGAAAATCTTCACTTTAGGTTCAAGTCCACTTTAACATCTCTGTGCTCATGTTTCTTTCTAATGTTTACTTTTCATTTGCATCCACATTTAATCTGTTATCTGCAATTTGAGCTTTTAGTAGGCATTTACGTCTGATTAAGATGAAACAGCTCTATGAGTTAGATGGCGGTAAGGTTTTTTAATGAGATATGGGGAGATTTTGATTTCAACTTTGCACTTAGTCACAACTCTGCTTGTTAGGGCAAAACAAAAAAAAGTACTTTTTTTTTTTTTTTTTAAAAGCTGGGCTGCTGTAAACAGCTCTGGCTGAACAGTCAAAGAGGCCAGCAGGGAGCCATCATTGGGATGTGGCCCTGTGTGAGCATTGCTACTGAGGCCATAATTCAGTGTCCCTTGATATCCTCACAGGTGGCAAAAATTAAAGTCGATTCTAAATCACGGTCATCCGATCTGGTAATAATTTACTGCTGAACTGTTTCATTTGTTGATTTATTTTAACTGGTCTTCATCCAGAGTCTGAAGTGAAGAATTCTGGGAGTCTCTGGCATTATTTATCACATCAACAGTAGTTGAATGCTGTCACAGGGCCAACAGTAGCTGAACAATTGCAAGGAAAGTGACCAATGCAAACAGCTTAGTAATTGAAATAATATGGTGTGGGTTCATTATGGGGGGTATCATAACATCTTTTGGTCAGGTCATTTGTTTGTTGATTGCAACATAAATGTAAGTGATGATTGGGGCCCATTTCTGCCAGAGCTTTAGATGTACAAGTATATAATTATTGCTCCTTGAAACTTTGGTTCAGCATCTACAAGCAATCAGTCTTGGAAACTGGTGGTGATAACCAATCACATTCCAGCTACTACAAAGCTCCCTAATAGGAAAGATGGCTGCTCTTTTGGAACCTATTCCCTGTGTCCTTCTTTTACTTCTTTTACTTCCTCCCTGCTGCCTGATGTGTATAAAAATTTACTATTTAACACAATTTTGGTAGCCAATTTATTAAAGCAGTGAATGTGGCATTCAGCAAATGTTCACTGGAGCAGATATGCTCTAATAATTTAATCACATAGCCAGGAAGAGACACCTGCAGTAAACATACCTCCTAACTGCCCTTCATTTGGAACCAAATCCCTCTGTCCCTGGTTCTTCCTCAATTGTCCTGATGTAAGGATCCCCATAAATAATGTATTATTTAACTATCAAAAGTGTTTTACAACATTAAACTTTTTACCTAAAATTGAAATGTCTTTTTTCTATTTATTATTTTGAAAAGCTAAAATAAAAGAAAAGGCGTGATAAAAAATGGGTTTCTCCCCTTTTCCATGATCTTAGGTATAGATTACATATCATTTGGATATACATATCCCTACAGTGGATATAGAAGTAATGGTTAACTAATGCATATAAAAAGTGATTTCTGTCCTGATGTACGATTGGCAAACAGCATTAATTTGAGAATGTTTTTATGAATATTATGGATATGTAAACCCTACTTTATACATATTTGTTCACTCTCTAGAACTACTTTTACAATATCTATGAAAATTTGGCATTGTTCTAAAACTGCAAACTTAAAAAAAAAAGTATGTTTAAAAAAATGGGTTAAACCAATCATTTTTGTTCATTAATCCTCATTGTTCATGGTACTGGAGTCATGGCAATGATGTGTCTTTATAATGTGTCCCTTAGACATGTGCACAACGAAAAAATGTATTTTGTTTGATTTATTTACATAAATTAGTTTAGTTAAGTTAGTTGAATTTATTTTTGCAATTAGTTTTGTTTATTCGAGTTCCGAATCTATTCAAATTTTCTGAATTCGGTCAAATTGAACTCAATTAGAATTTCATTCATTTATTCTTCAACTTTCTACTCTATTCTTTTCTATTCTATTTGAATTAAAAATTATTCTATTCGAAATTCGAATTTTGGAAGATGGTTATATTCTTTCTATTTTGTTTCGGATTCGTTTACATTTGTTACTATTGTAATTCAAAAATGCAGATATATCCGAATTTCCAAATAACGAAAACTTTGTTCATAATTTTCTATGTCTAGTGTCCTTCTTCTCCATCCCCCATTGGGAGATAGGCAGTAAGTGGTTGATAAATGTCATGTTCACTGTTTTATACAGCATTAAACCCTTCATCCAACTTCTAAACCTCCCTCTTTCTCATCTCAGAAAGTTGGGTGGTGTGCTGTTATTCTTCTTCTGCTGGATAGAAGCTTGTAGCTTCAGGAGAGTTTGTATTATAAATGAAGCTAAAATTTCAGGATATTGTCACTAAAAGTGAAAATTAAATCCTGCTAAGGTGTAGCTATGTAAAGCATTAAAAATAAGTGTCTAAAATCCAGTAATACACTGTATCGCCCTACCCTGCACATGCTCAGTTGCTCTTCATTTTTGCCATTGTGCAGAAAATAAAAGCCACTAGAGACCGATCTGCTGACATGCTAAAGATTTACTGCTGCTCATGGGCTCTGGGCTTTCGCCAAATGGCAGCCTCCAGTAAAAAAAAAAACAGGAGAAATGCTGGAGGCAATTTACAGAATACACTAATTTTGGTAGCATAATTATTAATGTGGAATGTATGCTCCTTGCTAAAGAACATTTTTTTAATCAAATTGTTAGGGGTAAAGTTCTGCTTTACTGGGCTCTTTTGGCTGGGCTTCTCCTAAGGGTCACAGGGGTGCAATTCGTTTTGCACTCCTGTGACCTGTTTTCAGCTTCAGTCCGCTCTCTGTTGACGTCACAAAGTTCAGTCCAGGCACCGCATCATCCCCACTTCGGAAGTCTGGATCTGCCAGGTGCCTGGACTG
Organism: Lithobates septentrionalis; assembly: GCA_037952835.1. Taxonomy (NCBI): domain Eukaryota; kingdom Metazoa; phylum Chordata; class Amphibia; order Anura; family Ranidae; genus Lithobates; species Lithobates septentrionalis. The sequence goes on along the minus strand of JBBDGP010000286.1, from coordinate 1,579,092 downwards.
ATGGCAGTCTCAGCCTCTAAGCGAGCCACTGAGATGCTGAGACAGCCGCTCCCCACCCCGCCACAGCTCAGCACTCCAGTGAGCGTGGAGGCGCAGAGCCAGGAGACTGATTGACAGTAATTGTAATGAGTAATTTTATGGAATATTGTAAGGATTACCCTTTTGGCATAAAATTCATGCATGTTATCAACAAAGAGTGCCTAGTATTTTTGGATCTAGAACTTAAGGGGGATTCTGATAGAAACATCTACTCCAGGACTCACTTTAAATGGAGTGGGGGTAACTCTTTCTTTTTTCTTTAACTCTTTTTGCATTCCAAAAGTAACCACCACTCCAGGTGGATACAGAATGTCCCCTATGGACAATTCTGCCATCTCTTGTGTACATTTATGATAAAGGAAGACTATAAAGAGCAAAGTGAGCTCCTTAAAAACAAGTTCAAAGAGAAAGGCTCTTCAACATGAGACTCATGTTGAAAAGCTTATAACAGATATCTTGCTCTATATGACAAGATATAGATTACAAACTGGAACTACTGCCGTCTTCCATAACTAATCCAGATTCCCACCAGGTTTGGTTTTCTACTCAATATACAAATAAGGCTTTTGAAATTCAATATATTTTTAAGAAAAATTGGAGTATTCTCAAACAAGACACAGTTTTAGGTAAAAGGCTCCCGGAGAGACCAAATATTGCTTTTAGAAAACCATGAGATCTCAGGAGCCTAGTGGCTCCAAGTAGGGTGAAAAAAATCTACTAACAAGATCAGTAGCAGCATATGGTCATTGATGTTTGACCAAAAAGGGAGTTATGGATGCAGTGTCAAAAACTGTGGCACATGCACCTCTTTGTGGCATAGGAAAAAAAATCAGTTTTTGGCAAAGACGGTAGATTTCACCACAACAGTTTATTAACCTCCCTGGCGGTATGATTATTTCTGATTTTAGGTGCTGAAAGCGGTACAATTATTTTGCACAGAAATTTGGCGTTTTATATTGTAGGCCTGTAATTCTTAGGAATAGTTCACTTAAATCTGTCCAAACAAGAGTCTAGTAGACATCCCGGGTATGATAACGTTTGAAAAACGAAATAAAAAATTATAATATAATAAATAACTATAAATAGTTTTTGGTTGCTATGGACAATCTCCAGTTTCCTGGCAGAAAGAACAGTTTTATATATATAAAACTGCATGCAGGACACTGGGCAGACCACTAGGGACAAAGGGGATGTGTAGTTATTTGATACAGTACTGTAATCTGTAAGATTACAGTATGCTGTATCAATACTGTGTGTTTCACTTTTGAATTTACCGCCGAACTCCGTCCCCGTGCGTCGCAACGCTCGCAGGGAACGGAGCTCGGCACTGTGAATCGAGCGAGACACAGCGGCTCGCCGATCACAGCGGGGAGACATCGCAGGATCCAGGGGACAAGGTAAGTAAACTCTTCCTGGATCCTGCGATGCAAGCCCGAGTCTGGCTCGGGGATACCGCTTTTGGTATGAAAAATCCAACCCGAGCCAGACTCGGGAATACCGCCAGGGAGGTTAACTGTGGAACAGCCTATGTCGTATATATGGTATTATCTGCCGATGTGGTTGCCTATACGTGGGTTGTACATCTTGCCAACTGAGAGTCAGGATAGGTGAGCATAAATGTGGTTTATTATTAACCAAAGGGATAAATATTCTGTCCCTCGACATTTTCAAGATGTACATCAAGGAGATCCCTCAGGTATGAGAGTGTTCTGAATAGAGGCAATCGGGAGTGATTTGGACACAGGGAGAAGACACCAGAGGCTATGCAAATGTGAAACCTTTTGGATCTTCACCCGTGGTAGTCTCACCCCCGAGGGCCTCAATGAAGATCCCGAGATACACAAAATAGTGTAGGGTCTTGTTAGCTATTCTAGCCAACACTGGTGGTAGTTCTAGTTGCAGCACCAGTGAACCCTGGCTGAGTGGATATGAGCCCATTGGTCTGTTTTGTATGAGCTATCTCATATCTGATTAATGAATATTCTCGTGCATGAGGTTCCGCTTTTCTTTTCCCCATGCTAGTATGATTTTTTTTCCCCATATCTTGTGTCTTTGACAATTCATGTATATGTGCCCGGAACCAATTGGATTGGATACGCTAAATGCTTTGATATAAAGCATGGTTTCGTCCATCTCTATCATCTTCCATTATTATATGTTTTCCAGTTCTCTATGTGGTGACCATCACTTCTTACAATTTTTTAATAATACATACTTTTCCATTTAATTCCAATATACGTCCCTCCTTCAGCCATGCGTACAAATATGAATATGGATTTTTGTAGTGGCACATCCAAAAGGGTCTATGGGCAGCATGTGGATGTTTAAAGTTGCACCATGCATAGACAGTCATTATTTATGCAAATTATTAATTTTTGCATTTTGGGGTATGAGTGCATGCATCCCATGACTGGCTCCTACTCGAGAATGTTCAGACGCACTTGGGGTGTGTATGTATACTCCAGTGTGGCACATATGGGTATGTATGCTGCTGCACGTACATGTAGGCATATCCCTTGAGTCATAGACCACCCGGTCATCTCACTAATGCGCAAGAGTGTTTGTTTGCCATCATTACTTCCTGGAATCCACCTGCCCTTAGCTCAGGCATGCAAGCAGAAAACCCCTCTTCCCTTTTCCCTTTCTGAAGACTTCTGGGATGTATGATATGATTTGCCAGGCCTGGAAACCAGTAAGTAACTAAAGCAATGTAAAAAAAAAAGTTTAAAACTAGTAAATATGATATACTTTCCTATCTAATAGTCAATATTGATTGAGAGAGTGAAGTTCTGCTTTAACTGAATTTACTCCTCTTTACATACACAGAAAAGCAATGATAACTTCACAAGATACACTTCTGGATACAGTTCCAGAGCTTAAGGATTCTGAAGTATTTTCAGAATTTTATATTTTCAGAGGTCTTACCTGTCCATAATGCACAACAGGGAAAAATTATTCATGAGATAACTCAAATGGCATTGAAAGGAGAGATTTTTATTATGGTAGACTTCAACATGCCTGACATTAAGGCTAGGTTCACATATGTCTGGCTGTGCTTTATAGTCCAGAGTTTTTCTTCAGGTGCCAATTTTTATTTGAATTTGCACCTAAATCAGACCCAAAATTTCACAGGACCCTTTTCAGAAATGGACCAGACATGTGTTAACCAGCTCCATTGAAAGGTATGTTATGTGAATAGGATGCGGTTAAAAACGCGTGAACCGAGCCTAAAGCTTCACACTAAATTTTACTAATGTTATCAAACGTGTTTTCTAAGAGAAATGTTTCTGTATTTAATTTAGAGTAAAATACTTGGGTATAGATGTGTTTAAATGCGCATGCATAACGTATGCATACATAATTTGTTTTTATGATACTTTAATTTTCCCCTTTGGTTAGACTTAATATATGTGCTTACAAGGGCATATGCATATGTTTATACGCATAAGCATTTAAAGTGCATGTTCTTAGATGCAGATTTTTGAATTCTGTGTTACGGATCTGAAAGCAGCTTACGTTTGCCCACCTGTGTGAATGATTCCATTGAACAAAATACAGCTGCATTCAGATGCTTATGCATTTTTTTTATGGCTGCGTGAATGAGGCCTAACTGAAATTCTCAAGCTGCAATTATAAGCAGGAACAGGAATGAAATGAAGGCTCTAAATGGGTTTTCTACAACTGTTATTATTTTATTATTATTATTATTATTAATAAACAGGATTTGTATAGCGCCAACAGTTTACACAGCACTTTAAAATATAAAGGGAGACAATACAGTTACAATACAATAAATTACAACAGAGTTAAGAGGGCCCTGCTCAGAAGAGCTTACAATCTAATAGGGTGGGGCAGGTGGTATAAAACGTCATAACTGTGGGGAATATGCTGATGGAAGTGGTAAAGCTCAGTTGGAGGCGGTATAGGCTTCCCTGAAGAGATGAGTTTTTAGGGATTGCCTGAAGGCAGCGATAGTAGGTGATAGCAGGACAGATTGAGGTAGAAAGTTCCAGAGGATGGGAGAGGCTCTGGAGAAATCCTGGAGACAAGCAT